>OZ005657.1:97386276-97728776 GCA_963930645.1 Salticus scenicus
ACCAAGTCTCCTGGTAACAAATGTTGTATCTCGAGATTCTATTCGTTGACGTCCACATTTTTTGCTGCTAAAATTGCTCTTTCTGCCAGCCACTCATGATTTGTGTATCGTCTGTGTACATCGGGAAATATGTGGTCAATAAGAGCATCTTGAGAATCAATGATTGTGCAGAAATCGGTCGGTAATTTTATGCATCCAGTTTCATCTGTAGTAACTTTTCCATCGCCGATATCTAACAATTGTTTTGAGAATGTTTCAGCGGATGGATCTTGAAGCTTTTGAACGCACAAATTTACTTTCAGTTGTACTTTTTCAACATTACGCCACAATGACGATAATTTTAAGCACGCGTTGATCTCATCAGCGTATGTTGAATGCGGAATAACGGGAAGTGCTTGTCTGAAATCACCTGGAAAGAGTAACAGAGTGCCGCCAAATAGTTTGTCGTTGTTTTTTATATCTTTCAATGTCCTGTTCGACGCCTCAATCGAATGTTTGTGTGCCATAGTGCATTCATCCCAGATAAGAATTTTACACTATTTCAGCTCTGTGGCCATGGATGATTGTTTTTTTAATGTTGCACACTGCGTCTGGGTTATTTTGAATATTTAGTGGCAGTTTAAATAATGAATGAGCTGTTCTGCCTCCATCCAATAAAGTTGCCGCAATGCCAGATGATGCAACAGCCAATGCGATGCCATTATTTGATCGTATTTCGGCGAGAATTAGCGAAATAATATTTTGCCAGTTCAACCTGGTGCACCCCCCCCCCAAAAAAAAAAAAAAAAAAAAAAAGAATCCACCTTGTCCTGCCAAAACTGCGAGCATGATGCGGTCGTAAATGGTTCTTTGTTCTTCATTCATTAGTGGGACATTGCGAGCAACAATCGCTGCCATTTCTACAGTATTGTATTGTAGTTCACGATTCAATTCAGTGCTTATTAAATCAGATGCATTTCGATTTGTTGAATGCATACCGAAATGACTGAGTGGTAAGTTGGCAATGATAATGCAAGATCTTCAATAGCAATCAATGCTTCATTGTACATAGCGTCACTGAATACTATCGTTAGATCGTTGCACCGTGAACGATGTTGATGCAATATATCATCAGTCATTGAATCTTTGTGATTATCCCATAATGTCTCTGCTCGGGCCGGGAAACATGTAGTCAACACTATAGCGAATAGTAGACGAATTTGTTTTGCTGTACAGTTCAGTCCTACTTCAGCAAGCATACACTCCCACTGGTTGTCGTCTTCCAGCAAGCCGAGTGCAAGGCATGCATCTTTATACGTTGGATACTGTTGTCCATTCACTTTACGTAAATCATGAAATGACAAAGGGCCGATGACATTAACCAATAACAGTCGAAGATAAAAGCACTCAGTCTGCCTTGGATTGACCGTAAATACTCGTTCCAAGGTGTTTGATTTGAATAAACCGGGACATGCATCAATCGGCGTGCCTTGCTTGCGGGGCATCCATTTTTTTGTTGGAGCCCATGTGAAATAGCGTGGTACTTCTGAATAGAGTAATGTCCGTGGAAAAGCACCAAAGCATCCGCACGATTACACAATTAAAAAAATTCGGTGAGTGTAGTTTTTGGTGGATTTATAGCACGATCAATCGCTGTCTCGCTCGTGAAATATACGCGCTGGCCATTTTCAAGATGGACGGCTAAATGAAGAACTGCTGGATCCCGTTCATTAATTGGGAAACCAAAGATACGCCAAACAGCTTCATTGGAGCTGACGTACCGGCCAATTTGGTAAAGTGTTATTTCATCGTTGTTATTCACCGGAGGAGCATTCACATTGGTATTTTCAACTCGAAATACAGCCATATCACTGCCTTTATTCACATACTTGCAAATGTATTTGATGCTCTTCACTGAACTGCAGAACTGAACATTAATATGAGCACCAAAAATAAATTTAAAAAACTGGCGTACAGACAATAGCAAGAAATTCAAACTTCTTCACACACCATAAATTTTAAATCAGCACAACCGGTTTCGAAAGGATGTAGCCTTTCTTCATCAGGTGCAAACACATGCAACTGCCTTGGAGGCAAAAGCAAGACTGAAAGCAGGACAAAATCCAGAGGGGGAGGAGCAACACAAACAACCAATAGGAAGCAACATGCAGGACAGGACCAATCAGAGAGGAACACGCGTACACACACACCACAAAATGAGGAGGGAGGAAAGGAGTAAACAATTATTATTGTTTTTTTTTTTTCAATAATATTAAACTAATAAGTAAATTTAATAAAATGTATCCATTAATTATTATTATTTTTATTTAAATTAGAATTATTTTATTATAACTAATATGATGTTATAAACATAATGAAGGAAATTATTTAATTGAATTAAACAAAGTGATAAAATTGTCAATTAAAAATCTGATTCCACTATGCTGTTTACAGCCTGGAAAAATTTGTTTAATTCAATTAAATAATTTCTTTCATTATGTTTATAACATCATATTAGTTATAATAAAATAATTCTAATTTAAATAATAATAATAATAATTAATGGATAAATTTTATTAAATTTACTTATTAGTTTAATATTATTGAAAAAAAAAAAATAATAATTGTTTACTCCTTTCCTCCCTCCTCATTTTGTGGTGTGTGTGTACGTGTGTTCCTCTCTGATTGGTCCTGTCCTGCATGTTGCTTCCTATTGGTTGTTTGTGTTGCTCCTCCCCCTCTGGATTTTTTCCTGTTTTCAGTCTTGCTTTTGCCTCCAAGGCAGTTGCACGTGTTTGCACCTGATGAAGAAAGGCTACGTCCTTTCGAAACCGGTTGTGCTGATTTAAAATATATGGTGTGTGAAGAAGTTTGAATTTCTTGCTATTAATATGAGCATTGAATGTTTTGCTCAGCAGAGGCGAATATGGGACCACCCAACGGTTATCAATGTCAATATCTATGTTGTTGACATAGATGACCGCCATAGATGATAAGATTGTCCGCCATTATCGGGATTTCTTCGACGATATATTGGATATCCGTCAACATTTGTGATCGTGAAATTTTTCGGAAAACTTTTAGCACATTTTCCATCTGCACAAATAATAATGGCCTAAAAATTCATTTTTCATTTTAACATAAAATAACTCCGTCGGATATTGACGAATTTTTTAAAAGAATATACCATTTTAACTAATTTTAACATTTTAACAATATTAACGTTGAAAAAATATTTTAAATACTTACGGTTAAAAATTCATTTTTCATTTCATCATTAAATAAATTCTGACATCGTGTTTACGATTCTAAAATATTAACTTTGAAAAAAAATTTAAACACTTCGTAAGATACGGTTAAAAATTCATTTTTTATTTCAACATTAAATAAATTCTGACATCGTGTTTACGACAACTCACGCCATGTAGGTGGAAAAGTTGTTGAAAGAGTTGGTTAAAAATTAATTAAGAAAGAACTAATTAAGTTACAACTTTCATTTGTAAATCTAAACCATTCTCGAATCCACCTGAAGACACACAAAAAATTTCATTAAACTCAGTCCAGCCGTTTAGGAGGAGTTCAGTGACATACACACGCACAAAAGAAATATATATATATAGATATATGAGATATGCAAAGGTGTAAAAGGTATTAGGATTTTTTTTAATGTGTGCATTACCCTGTAAAATACTTTAAAACATGCGCACATTCTTATACAATGTTCGGTTAAATTTTAAAATCAATGTGAAAAACTTTGAGATTTAAGAATATGAACAAACGGACTTTTACTCCCAGAAAGAAAAGGATAGAAAATTTGCAAAACCTCGTTAATAAAAACACGCGCATATTCGAATGCAACGCTGTGACAAAATTTCAAAGCAATCATTCTGGAACTTTCAAAGATTTAAGACTTTGAAAAAAAAAAAAAAGAATATTTCCAATTTGATTTATAAGGGGCTCCTAGGGGAAAGGAGGGGAATTTCGTGAAAGTGTTTGTAAAAGCACACACGTATTCGAATGTAATTTTGTGTCAAAATTTAAAAGAAATTGAAAAAAACTTTCGGAGATTTAAAAATTTTATCAAAAGAACATTTACATTTTTCTTTATAGGGGACTACCATGGGGGAAAGGAGGGGAATTTTGTGAAACTGTGTAAGTAAAAATAGACATCTATTTGAATGTAATTTTGTGTCAAAATTTGAAAACAATCAGTGAAGAACTTTCGAAGATTTAAAAATTTTAACAAACGAACATTTACATTATTCTTTATATGGAGGCTCCCATGGAGATAAAGGAGAGAATTTTCGCTAAACCACGTACACAAAAACACGCTTGTATTCGAAAACAACGTTGTGTCCAAATTACAAAGCAAATGTTGAAGAACTTTCTGAGATTTAAGTCCTGAACGCGCGCTGTCCTAGCCACGAGGACGCAAATTTTAAGATCCAGCTGTAAAAATTCATCCCGGAAATTTTTTAGCAAAAATTTACGTTTATAACATAATAGAAAAGGCCGGTTTTTTTAACCTTAAAATTTCTTTTAGTTTAATTGAGTTCATGAATTCCGGTGGCAGTATAATTTAAATGATTCAAATTGTCTTGCGCCGCAAAGGGTTAATAATATGAAAAAAAGAACGTTTACTTTTTCGTTAATATACATTGAAAAACAGCTGTAATAATATGAAAATACAATAAAAATATGTATGATACAGAAAAGAGAAAGAATTTCCGCCTTTTATTGTTTTTGTAATTTTTTACAAAAAGCTGTTTTTTATTAACTGAAGATTTATAACATAAGGACAAAAACAGTTTATGGCATCTTTATGCTATGTATATGAACATGTATGTTAGTGTACTGGGAGGTGCACATATATGGAGTTCCTTTAAGCAATAGAAGACAAAACAGAATCTTTTCTTTTCAAGTGTATAATTCCCATTATAACATTCCAGTTAAACCTGACAATGATATAGTTGTTTAAATTTTCTATGGATAAAAATTTACTAAAAAATATTATTCAAAGGAATAGTTTTCGGGGAATAACTTTCAATCTAACATTTTGTTTTACCTTCTTAAGATACATTATGGTCTTCAATTCAAATAATCCGATTGCCTTTGTAATTGTCATTTTGTTTTTAATCACAGCTTGCACAACACCTTTTATAGTTTTTTTTAGTTATTAGGGCCCTTTCTACATTTGTTTTGTATATCATCATATCGGTTAGTTTTGGAAGACAAAATAAAATTGTTTTACATGTCAAAAAATATATTTATTGTCTCAGAAATATGTTTACCCTTTCATTTAAAACGTAATATTTTTACAACATATACATTATTGAATTTAACTAAAATGCATGTTAAAAAGCAATACATTTCATTGATTCATAAAATGAAATTATTTTTTCAAATTTAAAACGATATAGAATTAACGTTTACGTCATACATTTAAAGAGAAAAAGCTACATCAAATAAATATTTTAATGCATAGACAGAAGCGTCTGTGAAATGTTTACATTTACCTAATGATTGTATATTTACAAGTTTCCTAAACGTTAAGCGAGTTTCCTAAACGTTAAGCAATTGTTAAGAACAATTATTTACTAAAGTAAAAATAGAAATTCTTAATAAACTTTTAATGCATTGCCTATAAACTTCAGTAGTTTTTATTCCAACTTTGAGGCATAATTTTAAATCAATAAAGATCTAGAACGGTTTAGCACACATTTCGCATTTTTAAATACGTATTTAAAACAAAATTTAAAATTACACTAGTGAAAAACAAATTTTCGAATTGATCTTAAACTTTGGCTTAAAACATTTTACTGGTGTGATTACAAAGAAGTATATATATATATATGTATATATGTTTTTTTTTTTTTTTAAGATTTTATAATTAATTATTCTACAGAAATGTTCGATGTTCATATGGTCAGAACGTTTTTGAGCATAGGTTGCTAGATTTTTCACAAAATCAAATCTCAGTCAGCAGATCAAATCTCAAAAGCTATGTTTTTTGACAGAACGTAGATATTATACATATCTGTAACCCAATAAACTATTTTGCTTTAAAATTTGTATATTAGAAGTAATTGATAAGAGGCTACTGTAATTTTCACGTATATTCTGCTTAATATTGTTCTCTTTCAGATGACTACTAAGCCCAGTCGTAATAACAGTAGTGTATAAAATATTCTGGCGCAAAACGCCAAAAAAATAGGCAATACATTGTTATTTTTACGGATATTAAACGCTAACAATTAATCTATTATCGTGGAAAAATATTAAGATCTAAGTAGATTTATTGTGTATAATAATTTTGTATTTCGGTTCGTTTCGATTTATTTCCTTTACAAATTTCAAAAATAAAAGCTTTCCCCCAATTTATAACTACGGCCCATGGGATGAATGAAAAACATCTAAAATTTGGACTCTGTTTGGTCTGCTCAGGACCCTTTCTTGCATTTTATGCAAACACCTGAAGAGGTTTGTTATCAATAAAATATTTTTTCCATTCAAATACATAACTATGCATTTCGATTTCCTCTTTAATAATAGGCAAAAGATGGTTTAAAGATAATTTCAACTAAAATGTTCTAATTGGAAAAATATATATAAGGTATACAATTTTATGCGATACGAAGAAGAACATTTGCATGTCATATCTTTTTAGAGGTTTTGGAATAGATATTTTTTGGTCACGAAAATATTGCGGATATTATTCATTTAAAAATTAAAATTTAATCATATAGTGAAGATAGTAAAGCATTAATGCTTTCAGTGTGTAAACACCATGGCTTTATTGTAAAAATGGGTACAAATATTACTGTAAAGGTGTATCTGCTGTCTATTATTATTATTTGTTATTACATAGCTTAAAGAATTTGCTTTTCATTTCTCATAAATTTGAAACTAGACACAAATTTCTATAATGGAAAAAAAAATAAAAAATGTGAAGGTGGTATTTAACAAAAATTTTTAAAAATATTTTTGTTAAGTTTTTTTTTTTTTTACTTTATTACAATGCGTCAATTACACTTTTGCATTTGAAAATAATTTTCAAAAGGTCAAATAAAAAAAATGAAAAACATTGCATTAATGGAAAACTACTATGAATCAAAATCTCCTGCAGAGAAACATTACTAGATAAATTGTACCTGTTAAGATTGAACATGTTGGAACATGTTTTCGATTTTAAATGAAGAAAAACACATGCCAGCGGAAATCGAGGGATGAGCAGCCAGAGGTATAATTAACAAGTAATTGAAATAGTCATACTCTATCGTATGATATTACACATTTCATTGACATTAACAAAGTAAACTTTTAGGTATTTTGAAGAAAACCTGAAAAATATATATTTTAATATAACTCTAAACTAGTAAAGATAAAAAAAGCACATCTAATAAGCGATACATATTTCTTCGCGATCACAGAACACCTATTGTTTAAAGTGTTATCTCATGTGTAGATGGCAGCAGTAGATAATTGGAGCAAAACCGTAATAAAACAGTGCATGAATATGTATAACCATGCGCTTGTATATTAAATGGAAAATGATATATTAGTTTTCCACTTGAAGTTTTTCATAAACTCTGACACGATAAAAGGGGTTTCATAAACATTTGTTTTACAAAAAAGAAAAATAATACAATTGTAATATTTTTGATTGCTACATAACACAAAACAAGGTAAAAAATTCCGAAACCATCAAATTAAACAACTTATAATAGATTTGTATCGTTTGATATAGTAAAAGATAATGTTTACAAAAGAAAATATGAGACAGTAAACGTAAAACAAAAGCAAACGCGGAAAAACCTTTTTTTAAATTACCAACTGTTTTTATTGGGGTCAGTTTCTTATTTCAGTTTTAATGCAAATACAGGGTATTTCTAACGCAGTAATCCCCATAATGCACGCCAATCAGAAATGATGTTCTATTTTTGCCATATTAAGAAAATCCCAAATTTCGAATATATTAAGAATAGACTATATATTTATCAAAAGAAAATTATAGAATTGAGTAAGTTATCATTTGTATCTGTTGCCATTAACACGATCACATTTTAGACACGAAGTCTACATGGACTGAAAATATAAATTTTCAAAAATTAGGGATTTCAGGTTTCCTTTGCAATTTTAGTACATTTACGATTAAAGGGTTAAAATCCAATCAATACAATTGTTAAAATACCATAAATTAATATTTGTTCGTTAGAAAAATATACTTATCTATAAGCGAGAAACAAGTAATCGATTTTTTAGAAATACGCCATTTGAGATAGGTTTAATGAAACTCGCCAACTATAGCGAAAAATGTATTCAAAAAAGAAAAAAAAATTTGATGTCATACATGGACACTGCTTAGTTCCGCACCATATACTTGCTCTCACAAACCTTTGCTATATAGGGATTACTACATTTGTTTTAAGAGAAATGTATTTTACCGATCGCTTGGCGGTTACAGAATGATATATCTCACATTCTAGGCTAACAAAATTTTATTTCCACGTATTTACCTTTTCCTAATTCACCAACTGTTTTTATTAGGGTCCGTTTCTTATTTCAGTTTTGATGCATATACAGGGTATTTCTAACGCAATAATCCCATAATGTATGTCAATGTGAAATAATGCTCCCTTATGCCAAATTTCCAATAACTTAAGAATTTTTCAAATATGAATATTAGTAGTTGGTTGTGCTCTTACCAGTTTTATAAATAATATTTTAAAACTTGGTGAAAATTTTTACGAGAAATATAATCCTTATAAAACACGTTCATGCGATAAATTGCCATATTTTGTCATGGTAAATAAATTGTAAATTTTGAATAATTTAACGATGTTTTCGCTGTAGAATGTTTATAGTAAACGATGTTTATGCAATCACTACAAATAGTACTTTAAAGCTTGAAAATTATTTTTACGATAAAAGTAATCCTTAAAACACACGTTTATGTTTAATTTTATCTATTCTTTATTGCTAAGAAAATAGTAAATTACTAATAACTTAAGTAGTTTTCATATTAGAGAGTTGAAAGCCAATATGGTTCTTTCCAACATTGTATGTACTTTAAAATTGGGCCGATCTTACTACGATCATTTGTTGAGGAGATCGTATACATAGTCACATTAACACACTAACAGTCTAACACATTGAACTCTACACAAGAGCACCATACCGATTTTTCAATTTCTGATGATGACCAGAAAAATGTACCACATACCGAAAGTCCATTTATTTATTCTGAAAAAAAATTAACAAAATAATAATGCGTGTCGTTATGAAACAAATATAGATAAAATAAAAAATACGCCCTCGACGGGACTCGAACGTGCAATCTTTGGATTAACAGTCCAACGCCTTCACCATTAGGCCATGAGGACTCAGATAAAAGACTGTTAAAAGAAAAGGTACACATAACAACTACGTCCGATGTCCAAAAATCCACCTTCAAGTAAATCAGTTTTTGACTGCATAACAGTATTAGTGGTCTAAAAAGATATTTTTCGGCCTATCTTACATATTAGTGCTACATAAGTAATGCAACATTTAAAGATTTTATTTATTTTAAAGAGTAATGCATGCATTAATTAAAAAGATAAAAAATCTGCTAATATCTTTCTCATTTTTGTATTTCTCATATGTATTTATATATATCATCGTTTACATTTACTTTCTCCAAAGCATATTTCTGATTTCTAATAAAGTGACATTATTGCTATAATCCTGGAATATCACAGTTTTTTTTTCTTTTAATAGACCACCAACTGATTTTACTTTGTACTTCTACGATGATTTACGAAAAAGATTACAACATGCAATGATGTTTGGACTGTCATTGTCACCAAGTAATTCAAATATGATGACTGAAATAGGAGAAATACGCCAGAAACCAATATTCATGCTATTTTTAATATGTAAACTCTGCTTGATACAAATATTTGTTTTACTTATAATACATAGATAAATATATAAATCACCGTCGAAAAGAACCTACAGCGTTTTTCTGCAGCATTTAGTGATTATTATATAACGGGGAGTGTGTTTTTCATTTAACTGTACGATATAAAAGTAAAATTTGGAAAATAAGCCAGAGATGAAGATAAAAAAAAATAGCATAAGTTTATTAATTACTTATTTCCCACGTCGCAGAATGCATTTATGCACACAGAATGCTTCCATGTTTCTACCATTACTATGCATATATTACTATGCATATCCGTTGTTTAATGCATGAAATGTATTTATTTTAAGCTAGTTACATCTGGTTACGTGTTGATAAGGTACAAAGATTTTTGTAACTATATTTAAATGTTTTTTTAAAATTTCATATCGCATAATATAATAAATTCAAAAAATAAATAATTGAAAAACATTTTATTTTAATGAAGTATTAACGAATGTTATTTAAATTTGGTTTCCCGCTGCCTTCAGTAGCGAAACTCTCGTCCGTACAATGCTGATAACGCTGCTTACGGCAGTGTCTTACCGAAAACGTGCGCAGAAACAATATATTAACACACGATTTCGATTGTGTCACTAATGCCTTTAGCAGCGTCTTTCTCGATTACACTATATCGAGTCCCGGTGTATATGTGCGGTAGTCCTTAATACACGCACGTTCAGTTTGCCCTGCTTCCACCACCACTTTTGATTTTACAGGCACGAGACCCAACCAACAGAACAAAACTCGCCTTCCTGAGATATTGTCGAACACACTTACTCTTACAAACATATTTTTTAACACCCCTTGCCCGTAAGCAAAGGAAGCAGGATATTTCGCAAAATTCCGTCACGGAGTGTATTGAATGTACAAAATTAACCCACACACCGGAATATTTGACAACATTTAACATACATTCTCCAAGTCATATTTGAAACAAAAAGGGCAGATTCCAGGGACGGAAATCTGAGAATTTCACAAAATCACATGCATAAAACCACGCGCGTAATCAAATGCAACGTTGCGGCAAAATTTCAAAGCAATCGGTGAATAACTTTCGGAGATTTAAGATTTTGGACAAACGAACATTTACATTTTTATATAGATTTATCTCTCAGATGAGGAAGGGTCATTTTGCAATAGCGTATATATGAAACCACGCGCATATTCGTGTGGAATATTGTGACAAAATTTCAAATTAATTGGTAAAGATTTTTCGGAAATTTAAGGTTATGAACAAAAGAACATATACATTTTTATACTTAGAGAGGCTCCCAGTGGGGAAAAAAGGGAAATTTCACAAAATCGCGTATATAAAAATACACGCATATTTGATTACAATTCTGTATAAAAATTGCAGAGCAATAAATTATTACCTTTTGGAGATTTCAGAATTTGAACAAACGAACACTTATATTTTTCTTTATAAGGGGTTCGCTGGGAGAAAAAAAAAGGTGAACATCAATAAACCACGTATATAAAACACACGCTTATTCGAATGGAATGTTGTGTTAAAATTGAAAAGCAATCGGTGAAGAACTTTCAGAAATTTAAGAATTTGAGCAAATGAATATTTACATTTTTATGTATGGAGTGGGGCTCCCACCAAGTGAGAAAAGCGAGGAATTTATCTAAATAGCGTACATAAAAACATGTGTGTAATCGAATTGAATGTTGTGTTAAAATTGCAAAACAATTGTTGAAGGACTTTCGGAAATTTATTATTTTGAATAAACGAACATTTACTTTATTTATATAGATTGAAAGAAAAAGCTAATGTAATATGGGTGTACTGCCAAATATGTCTAATTCTCAACGGAGGAAGGATTTAAACCATTTTTATTTTTTTTACAAAATAAAAATGTTGCGTTTATGAAATGAAGATTTAAAAAAGGATTACAATAGTTTACATGTTCCTCATTCGTTGTGCATACATAAAAATGCATGTTTGTGTATTTGTAAGGTACACGGGTTACCTGTGCATAATAATAGATCAAATACAATGTATTGTTCTCAAGTGTGTATTTTCACTTTCATATTTATTTTTTAATGTGCTATTTCTCATGAAATAAAGACAATAATACAAGCCTATGCGGAATATTACTCTATTCTGTCTTATTATGAAAATCAATAATTTCAATAACTTAAGGGAACCAGGTAAGCAAAACCGGACCAAAAAATGAATTTCTACTATTTTATATCATTAAATGATTTAAACATCTGTCCTTCCACCGATGTATTACACATATTTATGTATAAAAAAGGGAGTATTCAAAATTTTTATTCCTTCTAAGTGTATTATTCCATAGTTTACTGTTTTCAATTAAATCTTTAAATGAGTTTTTCTCAAAACTAGAATTTTTAAGTTTCGTATTACTTGTTTTTAATATCTCTTAAATTTAAGGACTCAGATTTTTTAATGACACTTATATTGTACACATTAACACAGGGATCTCATTATTTGTTGAGAATTATTCATCTGAGGCAATGATATTTTATCTAAAAAGCTAATTTAAAAGTGATTTTCAATAAATAACAGATAATATCTTTTTAAGTTTCATTAAAATTAAAATGGTTCTTTAATGTATTAGAACACGTTATTGTAACTACCATAAAAGTTTATATATCTTTTACCATTTTTGAGAAAAATGTACACAAATATGATAAATTTAACTGGGAGAAGGTAGGGCTCCCAGTCCCTTTAACATGTTTAAAAAGTAGCATGTTCCTGTCAGTTACATAAATGATATTTTAAAACTAAATTGACCTATTTAACATGGAAATGTTTTACAATACACGCCATAATGATATTTTGCCGTATTCTGTTCAGTTAAAAAGAATTTTAAATTTCAAGTAACTTATACGTTCAATGTAAAATATTGAATTTAAAAGGGTGCTAGCAATTATCATGGATGAGATTTAAAAGTTACTCTCATCCTTTTACAGTCATTCATTCTTGATTTAAGGCTACGTAAACTATGTGACATTCGGTGTAACTCTGGGACTGCGAAATATAATACTTACGCGATTTTTGGATTCCTCATACTTCAAAACGTCAAAAAAAGCAGAGTCGAAAATCTTAATGAAAAAACCCCATACGAGTAGCATAATGCGAAACAAATAATTTGTCAATCTGTAGAGAAACTTCTCAAAAATTACGTTTTTTCCTTTTCTTTGCAATTCTATAAATGTATTTTAAACATAGTCCATTACAGAAAACATAAATGAAGTGACATGTCTGCTATAGTATTTATACATCAAGAACATTGGAAAGCACAGGAATTTGTAACTTCTATGTTTTCCATTATGTACTATATTTTATGAAACTTTTATTGAATAATCTACAATTCCATAAGATTTTTTATTTAAATTATCAAATAAGGAAATATTATTGTTTAGGCAAAATCGATACTTTAATTTCAGGTAACTTAACAAAAGGTAGCACCAGAAACTCCTGCTTATTAATGGTGAACAATATTGTGTTCAATAGGGAAAAATCAAGTAAAATAGAAAATCCCCATCAAAGCAAATTTCTGAATTAGGTATGTGTACACTGTACATTTTATAAATGAGTTGAGATAAGTTTCTGAAGAAGGTTGATATGTCTGAAATTAACACATATTACAGTTTAGACACTTAAAAATTCAGACATTTCAAAGTTCAGACGCTTAGAAATTCAGACATTTGCATTACTTAACAAATTTTCCATATGGAATCTACTTTAAGCAATATGCATATCCTGTTTTAACTTTTTTTCACATTAAATAAATTTAATAATATTTTATACATTAGGTAGTAAACTTATTTAAAATACTTAGATGCGAAACTTATACGGTTAAAAATTAAAAGACAAAGTAAATTTTTATTTTAAGTTCTCACATACAATAAAACAAAAAATATTACGATAAACGAATCCTTATCTCGTAGGAATTTGTAATTAAACAATCTTGAAGTTTGTACATAATTTTTTTTTTTCGGATTTAAAAACTTTTCTTCCGCAAAGTTTCCGTATTCTTCTAAGTGTAAAAGAACAAATTTTTTTCCATGTACATAGTTTGTTTTCTTGTAAATGCTAGTTAAAAAAAAATCATTAAAAATCCATAGTCTTATTTTCTCAAATTTATTACGCATTTTACAAATGAACTCTAAACCTTTACACAAAAAATTAAGATAATTTAAGCTTTAGTTATTATGAAACGTTTAATTGTAAAGACATAAAACTATGATTTGTTTCACGGATACTAGAATATATTTTGCTATAAAACAAAGTATGTTCCGTGTATCCTGGTGGCATAACTGGGGAATCGTTCGCCTTTGAATCCTTAGGCTGTCTATTCGATTCCAGATCCGGGAAATGGAAAATTTTCTCGTAAAAGTTATTGCTTTTTTATCAATTCTCAAGGAGATAATAAAATCTATTTTTAACAGATAAAAATTATAACAGGCAACCTTTTATTTATTTATTTATGGAAAATATTCATTGTAGGATGGATCAGAGATGGCGGAATTTCAGACACTTTAAGTGCGTAAAACGATGTGACTTTTAAGATACTTCAAATGTCTGAAATAAGTAAGACACTAAAAATTCAGGCATTTTAAAATTAAACACCCCATTTTAGACACATTTGTGTTTGAATTTCAGACATACTATAAATAATAAGATGCTTATCAATTAACCAATACATACGTACGAGGTAAATGAATCTAAAATAGACTACTTATAGCTAGTTTAAAAAGAATCTACAAAAACGTTTTTTTTTTTTTGAGACACTCTTTATCGAGATCTAAAACTAATATACCTAATAAGCACACATATCAATTTTCCTATTTTAAAGAACTAATCCATACAAAAGACTTACAACTGAAAAAGTGTTTATGGAGCAAATTTAACCCGTTAGTAGTCGCTATAGACAGCGCCACCTATCATAGATTATGCACTTTTTATTTAACTGCCACCAATAATTTTAAGAAATAATGTGATCGACGTCTCTTCGATTTTATTCGTGTTTTATGTATATAAAATGCCACTTCGAAAAAATTTTGGCGGCTATTGAATAAAAAAAATCTGGTAAAAATGAAGGATGGGCGACAAATCGACCAACTAGCGACTACTAACGGGTTAAAGAAAATCGTTAAAGAATTTGAGATACTGCAATTCAATCCCACTTTATATTTTCACCAAACCTTAACTCATCTATACACGGAAAACCAACAAAGACATTCATAAAAACTTTTGAGAGGGAGTTAAAACGGCGAGTTCGAAGAAAATCCGTAGAGTCGCTTTTAAAACACTCATTTCCAAACCTAAAACTAATTGCCAAAAGAGCCTAATAATTTTCCTGCAAGTTATATCTATGAAAGCACATCCAAAAGGGGTTCATACAGCAATTTTTGAAATGAATTGTTGAAGCTATTATTGAGATATCGACTTAAAATATAGTGTAGTTCCACGTCCAGCTTCTCATACCCCACTTCCAATTTTCCCGTCTTCAACAAAAGTTGGCATAGTCATCTCTACACCGTACCTGTAATAAATTTTCGTTGTCCTAATTATTTTTATTTTAGGAGGTTAGATAATTTCCCAACCACCCCAACACACGTACACGGACAAACACTCACGTAGAGGCCATTTTTCAAAAATCACATTTCTTTTTATCTCAGAGCACTTTACCACATGTAAACCATATATTAACTCCGTATCTAGATTTTTGACTGGCTACGATACTTCCACCCCCTAAGGTAGTTGGGTAATGGAATTAAAAACTAATTTTACATTTTCAACATAACTTTTTTCATAAGCAACGGGCCAATGCATGCATGTTAGGAGACTTTGTATGAAAGTTGCGAAATACAGAGAATAAAATTTGAAGCGAGGAGGTAATTTTGGACAGAAACGAATCATGAAGAATCGTCGCGTTTATAGTTTTTGGTGTGTGTAATTTTTGTGGTTTCTGTTCAAGGCACGCAAAATTATTTTTTATAAATTAAGGTCTAGCGACAGAACTGCTATTAAATGCATTTGAACATATTAGACTTTATTCAACAAAATAAAATTGATATGCATTATTGATATATTTAAAAGAAAGATTTCTGTAGAAAAACTCTGCCTATATTTAATAATTGATATAAAAAATTACACAAAATCGATATAATATAAAATCAACCAGTTCTTTTTAATTTTGCTACAAGTGAGTTATATAGAATTAGCTCAGTATATAATTGTCGTATACCATGTATGGCGTTTGTGTACAGGGAAACACAAAAGAATCTCGTACAATTGCTTTCTGTTAAGAGGATTTTTGGGTGTATATTAATAAGGTTACACTGAGTTCAACATAATGAAAAGAACACACACTTTTAAAACCTTAAAAGTATGATATCTGTAGAAAATAAAGTGCATAGAAATAATTAGCTTAAAACTACTGAAAAGAATTCCGATAAATTATGTAATTATCCGAATTAGTAAAAAATTTTTATAAATATTTATTTTTTTACTCGGAATCAAGTATATATTTTTATTTAATATAATGGTTGTATACCGTGTACAAGACATAAAAGAGAATTTAGTTATGTTACATTCTATAAATGACATGCATTTTAGCTACAATTTAAAATTGTTATATTGTATTGAATTTAATGAAATTAGTAATTATTATTTAGATGCTTAAACAGATATTTCGTTTAGGAAATGTTTTGTACACATTTAATTATTAAACTATCGCAACCAAATGAAACGTATGTGTAATATTACTGCAAAAATCGTAGGTTTATGTAAAAAAAGGTTTAATTATCGCAAAGATCATGCATTGTTAATGCATGTTGCGTTCCTCATGCAGCAGATTTATTTGCTGCCTTATGCACATCAGTACCATTAATAAAACAGCTAATAGTTGTTCCTTGATCTCCAACAGTATGTTTATAGTAAGAAAATAAAGTGTTTTAACAACAGGAGTAACATTAATAACAAGATCATATTGTATCTTACTTAATTACATCTGATTTTCTCTCCAAAGTGCTTACTGTTGTAATTTTCCGTAAGCCTTCGGCCCATGATCTTTATAACGCACCGGACCTATCGTCCTCTAATTATTGTCAGTTAAATATTAATGACCCTGCAATAACAAATAAAAATGATCAACTCAGTTTCAATAAATGTAAATGATACGTTCAAGCCACTGAACTATATCTACTAAAAATATATTTATATAATATTTGAAATCCTTTATTAATCGATTTTTAACTTAAAAGTACTGAATTCTTAAAAATAAAAGCTAAAAAAAATGACAAGTAGAAGAATCAGCAACACGAAAAATTACTTTGTATTGCCTGTTTAATTAACCCCTTCCACTCCAGGGACGTACGTGCGTACGTCCTAGTGTTAATGGCCATTAATACCATGGACGTACGTGCATACGTCCAAAGAAAGTATACGATACTATTTTAAATTATAATCTGGTATTTCAGACATTTACACTACAGCTAGCCTGGAGCGGAAGGGGTTAACAATGAATATTTTATTCAAGAACTCCAAAACAAATTTATTTTTATTTCATTTATGTTTAAAGACATTTTCATTGACAAGGTTATAATGATCGATAATATGAAATTTTTTCAAAATATTTAAGATTCACGAGTGAAGAACTACGAGTATCACTGTAAAAGAAATCTGGTGTATACATGTCTTGAAAAGTTTTCTTAAATATACGATGCATAAATTAGAAAAAACATATGAATTAGAAAAGACTTATTTTTCTGTTTTTCCTTATCACTGTATCTAATGAATATTTAACATATAAATCATTATATGCTGTTTTATTTAATAAATATTAAAAGCAATTTTTAAAGAGTTTTAAATATATTTGCTTTGAAAATGAATAACAGACAAACAATACATTTACACAAACAATAATTAGAGCAAACATTACGTTATACAATACACACTGTGGTATTCTCTGTAAGTATTTGGTACATAATGTCAGTTTCAGTATTTCTGTACCACGTTATTGCATTCAAAGTACACCAATCAAATGATGTTATAAAATGTAAAACAAAAATTTATTTTTCTTTAATAATGTTTTTTTTTTCCATTGCGTTATATTATTTCTTTTTTCACGCAAGAGTTATTTCTGTGTTAATCCGTATTTTTAAAGTTTATGCTCTCTTGGGATATACATACAAACGTTCTGTTAAAACAAGTTCTTTATTAATATATAGTTTGAAAATGTATAAAACCAATCCGGAATTTAAAAATACAGTGGAACCTGTCTAAAGTGACCACCCTAGGGACCGGCTAAAATGGTCACTATACGCAGGTGGTCACTTTATAAAGGGTCTTTAAAATTGGAAAATGGTCGCTTTAGTCAAGAAAATGGTCACTTTAGTCAGGTGGTCACTTTACCAAGGTGGTCACTTTTACAGGTTCCACTGTATTTCGCTAAAGTTGATTTCAATTTAAAAAAAATATATATTTAAGGAAATGAAATGTTATAAATAAAATGTGAATGAAATGTTATAATGTTACTTAAAAGAATAATTATCCAATAAAGAAAAAGTATTATAATCGATATTTCAAAAAAACAAAAAGAAGTTGAAACTCAAAACACTTTTTATTTCAGTTTAAGAGTGAGTATGTGTATCACAATAGCAATCACAAAAATCATCCGATCGACTTGAAAATTGATACAAATAATTATGAACTACACGGAAATCTTTATATAGATTTTGTAGTCTATCCTATTTGTAGTTCGTCTACAGTGATTCTTAGAAAAAACTATTATTATTACGGTCTAAAGTCAAATTTTTTTAAACGGTTTTTTAACATAATTACACCGTTTTAATCATAATGAAATTAACATGCGTCACTGAGGTTTTCAACAGTTCGGTTACTGAAGAAAATGCTGTACAGAGAACACATAATAAGTTTACAGAGCTAAACTAAAGAATACCGACACATTATGCATTAACTACTTAAATAGTGTATGTTTATTTCTGGTATTTTTATACAGACACTGGGTAAAGAAACAAAATAGTCAACAATAGAACCCTTACAAACTTTCAATAAACACCATAAAATGTAATAAACTCGCAACAATTGTTTCGGGTCGAAAAAACACACGACCCTTCATCAGGTGAATAAAGTAAGCACGAGTGCTGCAGTCAAGGCGGCAACGCACAAAAAGTCTTCGCGTTTTTGTGCGTTGCCGCCTTGACTCGTGCTTACTCTATTCGCCTGATGAATGGTCGTGTGTTTTTTCGACCCGAAACAATTGTTGCGAGTTTATTGCATTTTATGGTGTTTATTCAAAGTTTGTAAGTAATATTTTTTACAACGCCAGTTTTCTGGTGCTTTTTTATTAAATTAGAACATTTCCCTACCATCTTGTTAAGATTAAAAGTTTTTGGTGCACATCCTACAATAAATTTTAATTTAGGTCAAATATTTTGAGCTACATTAAATTAACTACATACGTATTTTGATGTATATAATTTTTATAGCTTGAAAACAGGCATACGCACAAAAGAATTTCGTAATATTATGGTCTATGAACGGCATGATTTTAAGCACATTTTATCATTATAATACGTCTTCCGACATAATAAATTTCAGATACTTTAGCATTATGCTTAAAATCCCAATTTTTGTAGAAAAGATACGCAAAAAAATTAATTTTCAGGGTTTCACAAAAGAAGTTCGATAAGTTTTGTATGGTAATCATGTTTTGTAACCGCAGGTGGTGTATATTCGAATACCTATCATGGTTCGAATACCTATCATGTACTCCGATAACAAATAAACGAGGGGATCTTTCATAACAAATCCTAATATTCTTCGTTTGTCTACCTGTATATATGTACTGCGGTAGCAGTCATAAATATAATTTTATTGACAAATTTAATACAAAATTTTTTAATTAAATGAAATTAACTACATTGGTTTTATTGTACATTTATAGTGTATGCGTCTTGTGATCTGTACACGAGAAAACTAAAGTAACGCAAACCAATTCCGAGAAATTATGTCTTACGATCTGCATTTCTTTTAATATAATTTTATTATCGTTCACTTTAACATATTGATATTCACATAAATTGTTGCTTGCATATTTACATAAATTGTTCATTAGAAGAATCAAAGATATTCACATTTTTCTGTGCCTATGTACCGCGATGAGAGGTCTGTAAAATAGTTATTTAAAATTTTGTGCATGATATACAGTCGGCAGCAAAATTATCCGAACACTAGCCAATAATTCCGATTACAAAGAAGTACAATTAAAGCTGTTTTGTTAAACAAATCCTTGTCGAATCATATTCTTAGACTGACTATGAACATGACTCGACAAGGATTTATTTAAAAAAGCAGTATTAAGTGTACTTTTTTAGACAGGGATTATTGCTAGTGCTCGGATACTTTTGCTGCCAACTGAAAAAGCTTTTGTAATTTGGAAAAGTAGAGAACTACTTTTTGAAATTATGTATTTTATTTTAAATTAAAGAAGTGGTGTACAATCACTATTTACAATTGAAAACTTCGTATCACACTACAAATTATTTTTCTTCTATGGAGCGTGAAGAAGTTTTCATATTTAAATTCTGTACTTTATGTTACTTCGTATAGCTATCGTAATTTATGTCTAATCTAATAATAATATACCTTTTTAACTGTAAATTTGTGCTGAAAAAAATGAATAAAAAGACATTTATTATGAAAAATATTTGAACGGAGTGAACAAGACAGCTTGAAAACAAAAACCTAAACCAGATGTAACTGGGACTTTTTTAATGTTTGTTTTTATTTCACGTCGGGTTGGCCAAAGACTATAGTTCTATCCAACAAAATACTTTTCTTTTGTTCTGCGATAAAAGCATTGTCGCCTGGAAACATTATTAATAAAATATAATCAAACTTTCCCATATTACGAAAATAGTTATATGGCATACTCATATGTACACATACAAGTATATTTATAGACATACTCGTACATAGTAAAACCTTTACTTATACATTATGTAAGTGTCACTCACATTCCTTGAATAATACTATACGCACCGAATATTAATAAACAATTTAAATAATCTGGTGTGTCATTCACACGACTTTCTCTTACCCTGAAAATTAGTACTATAAATGCAGGTTGGAGTTTAAGAGGTAAGATAACGAGTACTGCAATGCAAACCTATATTAAACAATTCAAATGAGGCTTCGGAAGAGTTTTATATGATAATTAGTTCTGTGTGAGGGGGGCTACCGCCCCCCTCAACCCCCCGTTTCATTAATGCACCTACATTTATATAGAATTTAATTCGGTTATTAAAAAATAATTCTGTTTTTAAAAAATAATTTATTTAAATTATTTAAAAAAATTATCTTTTATGATAATGCAGACGATTTCCATATTAGAGAAGTAGTATAACAGCAAATATCCAAAAAAGTCCATTTTATTCTCAATATTTAAAAAAAAAAATGGTTTTTTTTTCGTTAAAAGTAAAAAAAATCCATAACTTTGTTATAAATTATCGCAGATCGATGGTTCAACCATTCGTTTTAAAGGTATTGGCGAGCTCTTTTGAAAGATACCCATCATGAAAATTTACTCCCCTCGAGGGGGACCCCCCCCCCCAGGGGAGGAGGCGAGGCTCCTGCATGCATAATTTTTTTTTCCCAGTTAACTATCTCTATTACAAAAAATATATATTCGTTTCATTTGGTTTAGTGCAGTCTATAGACGTTAAACTCTACTTGCCTGCAATTTCCCCCATAGACGTAATGTATTAGAATTATCTTGATGGACCCTGTACACGAACCATTTGCTTGATCTTAACGAAAAGCTTACTGTAACATCCGTATATGAGACATTTAGAATAACAAGTTTGAACTTTCTGCCATAATTTGTTTTTGAGATATTCTGATAACAGACACACACACACACACACACACACACACACACACACACACACACACACAGACCATTTGCTAAAAACATGATTTTCGTATTCAGGGGACCTCAAAATATGTAAATAACAAAATCTCGCATTCGAAAATTTGACCCAAAAACAATACTTTCTCTACCTTATGGGTAAGAGAAAGTAGAAAAAACGCATAAATAAAACGCATTTCATTAACTCTTATGAAATCTAATTTTTACATATTATGAAGAAAAATGGACTTATTTCCTTATAGTTTCGATGTCGATTTTGAAAATTAGTGGAAAATAACTTTATATCATTCTAGTTTACCTAATTTAAGAAGTATCAGATCTAAGAAAATATGCATGATGTTTCGTTTTCAATCAGCATGTAGTTTTTTATTTAGTATTTCCTGTATAGATGGCAGCAGTTTCTAGGGCAAACATTATAGTATGTATCGCATGAAAATCTGATTTTTTAGCACAAAAAACTAATATTCGTGTCATTTTTTTGTTATATTTCCACTTACTCAAAAAGCTTACACAAAGAAAAATGGATACGTGAATGTTCAGTATGACCTGGAGGAAACGAACACAAAACAGTTTTGATATTTCTGAGTTTTGAAATTTTAATAGCAAAGACGAAAAATTTCTGAGAACGTAGGATTATCAAATTTATGATAATTTCCTATTAACTAGTCTAGAAATAATATCAAGAAAAATCATACGTAATACATACATTACATTATTGTTTCAAAATTAAACATATAGTTTTGTATTTCAGTTATCTTAGTTGTTCGTTTACTCGAACACATGCTCTTTAGATTCCTACGGTGGAGCACATATGAATTTTTAATTAAACAGAGCTTTATATATATTTTTCATTCTTAAATTATAGGAAAAATTAAAAACATAAAATATGCAGATATTAAAAGAGAATAAATTAATACATCACATTATACTATACGTTAATAGTAAAGTACCGTACGCTATACATAACACATTATACTACCCTCTATAATTTTTTGGTACAGAATACCAGTTTTCGTTATTTAGTATCACGTTATGACATTCAAAGTTCAACAATCATGTGATATTATGAAATATGAAACAAACAGCTTTGTTTTTCTGTAATAGTCATTTTTTTTTAATGTGTTACACATTCAATTTTTTTAGACGCAAGATTCCGTGTTAATCTGAATTTATAAAAATTGCAAATACATATATATATATAAAATGTGTGTTTAAAGAGATCTTTAATATATTATAACTTCACAATGTATAAAAACCATGGGAAAAATAAAAAAAATAAATTTCGCTAAAACTGATTTCAGTTTTAAAGATTTAAAATTATTTAAAGATATAAAATTTTACTTTATTACTTAAAGAGTAATTCCCCAATAGATAACAAAGTATTATAATCAAATTTCAATATTTCAAAACATTTTTCAAAAGTATTTACTAAATTTTTTATTATTTAGTATTTCTCACAAGAAATAAACCTTTTCAAATTCTAAAAAATCCCTACATTCCAATTATTGCCAAAATGTCTGTAGAGGTCTTCCCATTGAGACTCAAAAAACATTTGATTTCTGTCTGTATAAGTGCGAGTGTGTATTATGACAGCAATAACAAAAATTATCCCATTGACTTGAAAATTGATATAAATGTTTGTAAACTACATGAAGTTATTTGAATAGTTTTTGCTGTTCATATTTGTAGTTCATGTACAGAGATCCTTTAAAAAGTCTAATACTATGGTGTATATGGACAGAATTATTTAAACGGTTTCTTAACATGGTTACACTGCAATGTTCATAATGAAATCAACATACGTCATTAGGGTTCACAAAAGTTCGTTTACTGTATAAATTGCTGTACACAGAACAAATAGTATTAGTTTTCAGGGGTTAACTAAACAATACCGACACATTATACTTTAACTAGTAGATGTTCATTTTCGGTACTTTTATACTCACACTGGGTAAAGAAAGGGAATATTCAATGAGATTTAAAACTTTTGGTGTATAGTAGTATGTGTATTCATCTACATGCTCCGAAATAGCAATGTTAAAAATTTTACAATTGGCTTTAATTTAGGTCCGATATTTTTCAGCTACATTGATTTAACTATATACATTTTGATGTATATAATTTTATGAGTCAAACACAGGCGCACACACGAAAAAGAAATTCGTAATATTGTGGTCAATAGACGGTGTGATTTTAAGCACATATTAGTATTATAAGAAATCTTTCAGCCTAATACATTTGAAATACATTTTTAATATTCTTTAAATCATGATTTCTGTGTAAAATGGAAAAAAAAACACGAAAACATAATTAGTTTACAGGGCTACACAAAAGAATTGCGATTCTTATTATGTGTTGTAACTGTTGGAGGTGTACGTTCGAATGCCTGTTATCCACTTTGATAACTATTTAACGAAGATATCCTCCATAATAAGTTCTAATATTTTGCATTTGTCCCTTTGCATCTTTGTATTGCGACAGAGGTCCTAAAATTATTTTGATTGATATTTCATTTGCTACCACTGTTTTCGATTTTAAAAAAAGTACCTGCACGAGTTTGATGCTTGGAGTTAGTGCATGACTTCTGCTGTACACAAGAAAATGAAATATACGCAAAGAAATTCCTATACATTACGCCGTATATGCTGAGTTTCTTTTAAAGGAATTTTAATATCGCTTAGTTTTTTTTTTTTTTTTAGCATATTCATATATAACATAAATTATTTAAAATGTCAGTGTACTCAGCAATGATATACGCTTTTTGTGTGTGTCTGTGTATGTTTATGTCAGCGTATCGTGATAAGAGGTCTGAACAATCCCGGATCTGTTTTCAGTGTCCGCCCACAACGGCGTTATTTAATTTCTAGGAGGTGAACATAAGTCCTTTTTCTTTTAAGTTCGGAACGAGAGACTGAATGAATCTGTTGTCCAAAATGACAGAAATTAAATAGAACTCATTTGACTCAAAATCAATTTGGAATATCTCGATAAATTTATATGAAGTTTCTCCAGATTATGTCATGAAATGAAAAGCAGAAACATTGTTAATACAAGAGTAGGCAAGATATGTATAAAATTATTATACAATAAGGTAATTAAAATGTTATTACAAATTAAGACTATGTAAATAAAAGATCTTGACTGAAGCACAGAGTTTTGAACATATCAATGAAACCACTAAATTTTTCGAGGTAATTTTTTTTAAATTACACTTTTCTGCAAAAAAAAAAAAAATATCGATACCTCATACCATTTTTGCTAATTCTTATGTAAAATGACCTCCTGAATGTGAATATGACTCCCATTTTGCCCAGTCACCCACCGTTCGAATACGACTCCTACAGTTTTCTAAATACACCCCCCCCCTCAATTTCCTGTTCGATAATTTTACGATCATGAATTTTATTTGAAGAATGAAAAATAATTTAACACCTAAAAACAAAAAAATATAAAGTTTAAAAAATAACATTAATAACAGATTAAAATAAATATAAGATTTGTAACGCAAAGTTTCAGTGGCAAATCTCCCCCCCCCCCCCCCCACAAAAAAAAAAAAAAAAAAAAAAAAAAAAAAAAAAAAACCATTTCCCTTGTCGCAAATGTTCATGTTTTAGAATTTTCTAACTCTGTAGCCCCTCAGAACATATTTAAATGGTTAAAATAATCCTTCCCCCTCCTAAAAATCAAATATATATCCATTAGATCACCGAAAAATGATAAAAAAAAAAATAGGGGGCCATTCTTAAAAAACGGTGGGTGATAGGGCAAAATGGGCATATTATTCGGATTCAGGAGGTCATTTTACATAAAAATATGCTGAAATAGTGTCAGAGGCAATTTTCATGCCGAACAGTGTTATTTGCATTCTATTAACTCAATGTCACAAGTTATATTTTAATATATGAAATAAAACAATTTTTTTGTTAGATCTAAGCAATTTTTTATTAAAAATATGTATTCTGCATTGGGTTAATTCCTTCTTTATGTGGAATTACTGCTTTAATGCGCAATGGCGTAGTTTTATACAGTGTTTTAATATAAATCTCAGAAATTTCAATGTGCTAAATATCACAAATAATTTTTTCTAGTTCTGGTAGAGTTGTAGGCTGCAAATTTCGAATCCTCTCCCCTCTCCCCCACCTTTTTATAGACGAAAAACTTTCGAGCAGATCGCGATTTTGACTATTTCCATGTCTGGTAAAGAAGAAATTCTACTATATCCTTTGTGGTATTTAACTTAAAGTGAAAAAAGATATGATTACTTACAAAATTATAGGTTCTCCTGGGAATAAATAAGAAATTTTGACAATTTGAAGTGAATAAACTTACCACAGACGCTGTGTAGTAAGGTGCCTTATTATCTTCAAATGCTGTTAACAGAAATGTCCAAGATACCTGCAAAATAGTCGGTCAGGCACCACTTTTATGCAGATTGTGTTTTATTTCGAGTTAATTGATCCCTTGAGCATAAAAATTTCCCCGAGTGTTTGAAAAGTTATGCACCTCCGTACCATAATGTACGGAGAATGTGTCACTGTTTTAAAAGTGCGATTTTCATTAAATCGGCCATATTTTCGTTGTCAGTTCTGCTTGTTTTCTTTTGCTCGAAGTAAGTTAAACTTGACTCAGAGAGAACCAGTTCAGCCCAATAATTCACTAATCATTTTTAAATGTTTTTTAGCCATCTGAGGTCTTGCTTTCCTGCTTCTCTTCACTAAGAATGGAATTTTTTCAAATTTTCTGTCATTTAAACCTGTTTGGTTTAATAGTTGTTGTACTGTAGTTAAAGAAATTATGCTACTAAACACTTTTTCTGAAGCTCTTTTATGTTCTAAATGTAACACAAACCGATTTTATAAGCAACGTCTTTTTAACTTACGGTCATCTCGCTTGGATGAGCATTGTGGCCACCTAAAACCATATTTCCAGTTTAAACGGCCAAAAGCTTTTATATCTTGCTGAAAATCCTTTTACCAATCTTTCGTTAACATTTAATTATTTTGCCATCTCACGTATTAAAATATTTTTTGATTTTCATTCAAAAATTAATACTTTTTGTGGCATCGTTAACTGTCTTATTCTTACCATTTTTGAAATAAATTCTAAAATTACAATTTTCCTGACAATTGCATTTTGTTTTTAACACTGGACTCTAAAGTGTATGTGGGGGACAACGAAGTAAAATCTGTTCGAAAATTCGCTTTTTAAACGATAAAATTGGCGGTTGTAGAAGGCGAAAAGGAAAACATCCAAGTGCGGCTTTTTTTTTTTTTTTTTTTTTTTTTTTTTTTGTCGCTTAGTGTACATTTAAAATCAGTTAATGTTTTGTTTTTCGACAACAAAAAATTCAAAATGTTACCTATATTAACAAAGTGGCTTTCAGTACTGACACGTTTTAAACTATGTAAAAAAATTAAATGTAAAAGTAACTCATTCAACATATTTCGTAATATAATTATGTACAGAAAGACTTGATAGAAGTTTCTGGCACTGATTATAGTTACCAAATCTAAAATTTTAAATAGTTCACCAAATTTAACCGGAAAATATCCTTGGAGTGTCTACTACTGTTACAATTACTTGTTTTGAGAGATTTCAATCATACGCGAAATAATAAATCATTAAAATTTTAATGTTTTATTCCCCATAGGATAAATTATGCTCTTTTGAAATTTCTAATTTATTTTAATGTTTAAGATTTATTCTTTAGATAACTTGAAGGCCTTAATTTGAGTTAAAATATTTAATTAAAACTCTTTGAAAAAAAACATTTTTAAATGGCTTATGAAATATCGAACTGCAATCTACAAAGTATTCATTTAGATTTCGTCTTATATATTCCCTTTTAGCAAAAAAAGCCAATAAGAAATTAAAGAAAATATTTTACGGAGAAAATGTACACAAAATTATTTCTGTTCGTAATATATAATCAAATGCATGAACCTATAATCCAGGACTAATGAATTTATAAAAAAAATTATAACAAATTAATACCTTTGACGTCTTTTTAAGAAAACTTTAAAAGAATTAAAAAATAAATAAAAACATTTCGTTTATGTATAATAATAAAAGGAAAGGTTTGTCTGTCTGTCTGTTCTTCCATACGTTCAGCCCCTATCGAACGCAGAAGTACAAGAACTGACATACGGATGCCCAGGAGCCTTCCCGAGGGGCTCCTGAAAACAGAATTTAAGAGTTTTACTTAGTTGCGGAGATATTAATTAAAACGTCGACCCATGTGTATCGAAAAATGAGCGAGAATACACGGCTAATTACTTAAAAAGCGGCATTCTATCAGCAGATGATTTTCTCCGCTGTCTGGAACGGAAACAAAATATCTGGAACTCATTAATGTCAAGTGTTCTTGAACTGGGATTAAACATTGCAAATTTCAAAATTCTTCAAATTTTCTCTCTCTCACACAAAACTTACTATACTAACATCACAAGACCAACTTGCAGTTCAAATTTCATCGCTTTTGGTTAATAAACAAAAAATTTTCATTTTAATAGCAAATTATATTTTATTCTAACACGCGTAATATATCTCTCGAAAGTGGATGCCAGTTTCTATAGCAACGAATATACTTAAGGAAAAAATGTTTTTTTTTTTTTTTTTCTTTTTACTTCCATTAACATTTACTTCCATTTTTATTCCCATAGGTAATGGAAGTACTGTATTCGGTCCAAAACTTCGAAATAGAGATTTCACCTGATTTACATATTTTAAGGTATCCTGAGTCAAAAAATGGGGGGCAAAAAATTAGGCCGTTCAAAATTGGTATATACAGGTTTTGGGGGCCTACGAGTCGAATGAGGATATTTCCGAAAGTGTAAATATATTAGGGGGGAAGGGGGGCAAGGGGGGTGGGCAAAAAATTAGAAATTGAGTCAGACTGTTCAAAATTGGTATACATAGGTTTATGGGGCCTACATGTCGAATGAGGATATTTCTGAAAGTGTAAAATTATTAGGGGACAAAATGAGGGACAGTGGGGACAAAAAAAAATGAAATACAGTTAGACCGCTCAAAATTGGTGTATATAGGTTAATGGGGATTATAAATCGAATGAAAATATTTTCGAAAGTGGAAAATTATTAGGAGGGGCAGGAAGGGTGGTGAAGGAATACGCGCGCGCAGCAAGCGTATATGTGCATTCGTGTGCCACGGGTCTACGCTGCCTAAGGCAGGGGGACCCGGTGAGTTTTTACCCAATCAGAAAGGACATTTCTCTTTTTAATTCCTTTTCTTAAGAATAAAAGTTTACGAGTAATTATACGGAATTTTGAGAAATCATAAAGGTGGCGAAGAAATTCGCGCGCGAAGTGCGCATATAAATGCATTCGTGCGCGCGCAGCGCACACGCGTCTACGCTGCCGAAGGCAGTGGGGACCCGGTGCGACATTTTTTCTCGATCAGAATTTCTTTTTTTTTTTTTTTACATGATAAGAATAAATGCAATTTTGGGAATTCATTAATTATAGTGATTCATTTAAAAGTAGTGACCAGCGAAGCGGGTGTAGCCTGCTAATAATGAATAACGAAAGGAATTCTAGTGCAGCCATCTAGTTCAATTATTTTTAACTAAACATTATTGTATACTATAAAAAATATTTCTTATACTTGCAAATAAAAAAAAGGTAAAATCTTATGAAATTAGACGTTATTCACGAAAAGGTTTGATACAGAGAGTACATTTTGGCGCACCGTATTTTAAATCACAAACCGTCTACTTGTATGTGTAAGTATCTTTAATACAGTTTTGAAATAAGATAAGTTTAAAGAACCAAAAATATAAAATTTGAAATATCTTTATGCTGATTCTCATTTTTTTCCCCTTCATATTGAAGGTATCAAAGATATATTAAGCATATATACATATTAAATATCGCGCAACAGAAGGCAATTCCTCTTCACATGCAGACAGAAGTGCAATGACACTCGTAGCATAAATTCAGCTTAATCTTTTTATTTTGGAGAGTTAAATGTAATATAGTATTTTAGCACATTTTTTAATGTACAAAGGTCACAATTAAAAAAATATAAACGCAATCTAAATATCATGTAGGATATCATTTTTTTTAAGATATCATTTAGTATGTCATTTTTTAAAGATTAAACAGCCTCAGGAGTTTCTACAATTTTATGTATCTACAGTTTATCTAAAACATCCGAGGCTTAATGAAACAGTTGCAAGACAAAATGATATGCAATGTCTATGAGTAGGTGTTCTGTATATCATTTTCATTGAATGATATACGAGTCTTCCAGTATTCCGGTTTTTCGTTCAAAGTCATTGAAATTCGAAAATCGTAAAAGTTTCGAAATTCATTGAAAATTTTCACTCGTTTGCAAAAAGGCTTTACTAGATTGGAAATTCACACGCACCAATGTCGTCACCGGAGCTTTTAAAACGTTACCGATAGGCTGAATAAATCCACGCTTCGTTTTACTAATCGAATTGATTTCCTGCTTGTCTACAAGCAGACAGAAAAGCAAACAGAAATTAAACTGCATATTTCCAATACCAGAAATAGGGATTTTGCTGTATTACCCATTTCTAAATAACGATATATTCGATAAATTATGAGTTCAATTCAAGGATTTTATTTACATATAGACAGTATATCTGTGCGCATGTGTATAATACATAAACATAATACTTAATAAGAAACATAATACATAAACATTTCAATGATAAGATTAGAAAAACCATTAAGATGAAGCTTAATCTTTGAAATATTACTAGCACGAAATTAAAAATATTTTATGAAAATAAATCTTTTTAATAGCAAAAAACAGCACAGAGTATTTTGTTGTTAATTGAGTTCAAATATCCTTTAGTTTCTAGAAAACTTTGTAAGAATACTTTAAAAACCTTACACTTTCATATTTTATATAATTAAATCCTTTTAAAACTTAGATAGACACAAACAATTCTACAGATTTTGCGTCAGTTATAGGAATTGAAGTAGTGAAACAATCTAAAGTTCTCAGTGTAATTTGAAAAGGAGTTTATTATATGGTAAAAACGCTAATATTCTGTAATATTTTTAAATATTGCGTTAAATTTTGAACGAGAGTTCGTTTGAACAGAACGTTCAAAAAATATGTTAAATAACTTAATACATAAATAATATTCAAATACAAACATTTTGATGTGACTATTAGAAAAAAAAAGTGACCCCCGGCGGGAATCGAACCCACAGTCTTTGACTGGTGGAACCAACGATTTAACCATTAGGCCACGGGGGCTACATGAAGAACATTACAAGAAAATATCTTATTGAGAATATTCTCGCGCAACACCTGCGATCCTGTCTTGAAGTATACCGATTTCCCGTGTACTTCATTAAGCAGCATTGAGTTATTTTTCACTCATCTGTAAAGTTGATTGATCTTCTGCATGAAAGTTTTACATTTTTTATTCTACGTGGGAATTATTGTCCTTTTACAGGTACTACCAGTCGTCAAAAATTTGTTTGTTTTTTCCGAAATTTCGAAATTTGATAGACAGGAGGATGATAGAAATCGAGTTCACAACATGTTACATATCCGGTTCTGAAATACAGACTTTCGGAATGTTTTTTATTCCCCAACAGTTACGAAAATTTGAACCAACTTATTTTTTAATTAATCTTGTTCATCATATGGTATGTATGAGGAAGTTTGGTGTTTATAACAACAGCCAACGTCATAGTTTTGACAGTTTTATACGTTTTGACAAACAAGGAATATAAATATCACAAAATTAAATTTCCTGCAACTTTCTGACATTATGTTCGATAGTTTTTTTTTTTTTTTTAATCTGTTAAAAATGTCATTTTATTAGGTCTGCAGAATAAATTTTTTCTTGATAACTTCTCTAGAAATTATTAAGGTCGTTTTCGGATATTATTTATGATTTTAGCGTAAATCCTATAATATTTCGATATTCTACGTTCTGCTCCGTGTGCTATTTGAAAAATATTTTCATAACACACCAGAATACTCCAAAAAATACCTTAACTGGGATTATGAGGATTAATTTTATCGTAAAAAATTCGATAAGTTTTTTTTCCCCTTACTTTATCGTTAGCAAGGGATTCTCTGTTATTTCGGAACTTCGTTTTTGAACGCTTTTACACGTTTTTGAGGTATGTAAAAAACAAAATAATTTCAAATATAGTATATAATAATAAATTAGTCAGATTGTTTTTTTAGTTTAAGATTCTATATAGACAGTATCTGAAAAATGTATCGTCGTGAACTAGTAAGATCCGTTTTAAGATATCAATTGATTTTGCAGATGTGACATAAAACCTTTTACACATGCCCAATAAATAAGTGTTTTATAATTAACTTCAGGAAAAACTCCAACATAATCATATTCATTCTTGTATTCTACATGGAAATGGTTTAATTGTATACAAAAATTATCATTGAAATAGAATGTGGTTTTCCAACTCAGCTGATTTCTAAATCGATGATTTAACCTCAAACGCGAAAGCTTTATGTAGGCCATTTCGATATTGACAAACATTTATTGAATTTCAATTTTCTAATTTAAATATTGTTTGATTAAAAATTTAACATTTCTAAACACATATATAGAAAAATTTGACAAAAATTTGTAGTGTCATGCATTTAAAAGAAACATTTTTATTGTAAAAAGCAATTACAGTGACTAGATTTTTTTTTTCTAAATCTGTTACACGGAAGGATGTAGGTCGATCTCGTAGATTTAGTCTTTTCGAAAATCTCGTGATTTGGGTCTGGGACTTCTGAAAAATATACTTACATATGTAAAACTCTCGACTTTGATTTCTTAATTATTTTGTTGTATTGTTCATAGTTACCTCGACCATTCAAATTTCCCTAAAATAAATTAAGATTGTGTCAATAAATATATTTGAATTGCGTAAAGCTTCAGTCCAATGTCCCGGAAAATGAAAATAAGAACGTATTTGAACACTGACATAAACATTTTTATCTGATTAGTCCTAAAAGTGTGAGAAAAAGAAATATGTTCCAGAAAAACTTATAAGATGCATAACTGGTATTTATTCATTATTGTTTCTTACGCCAACATTAATTTCAAACCAATACTTCTCAGTTATCGAAAGAAATCAATTGTATCGAAATGAATGCGAATATGAACTTATGATGCGATTTTGAAACTTATTTTTAAAGTACTAAGAAATGGAACATTTTTTTTCAATGTTCATTAAAATGAAATTTTCGGAGTTAACTGTTTAGACAAAATTATTTAAAATGATAATAATCATTGTTTATTCCATTGTATATCAAATTATGGGAATATTGTAATTTATATATCCTACCAATTACATGTATTTCAAGTCATTAGAAGATAAAAACGGTAAAATTTAAAGAATCACAATTGTTTTAATTATTAATATTTTTTTTGTTTATTCCTAGAATTTGACTATCATAATATTTTAATCTATAAAATGAAAATCTACTTCATGTAGTCTAAGTGTGGATATCTCAAATCACGAATAATGTCATAAAAAGTGTTTTACAAGAAATGCCTGTGTTTGTATGCGAATCACCTTTAGGCCACATTTCAGTAACAGAGAATATAAACTTATGAAAATGCTAATTATCCACATCTGTTAATTATCATGTTTACTATTAAGACAATCGATATAGCTAAGATAAGCTTTGGAAAATATCATTTGTTTTCCAGAACACGGAGTCAAATTTAAATAATAAGAAGTTAAAACTTTAAAAAGTCAACATATGTTTCAATACTTTTAGGAATCATTTTCAAGACTGATTATCTGATGAGAAATTAGTCCTGAAAATGATACCTAGAGGTATTGGAACAAATGCTGACATTTTAACTAGCACTTTATAGAAAAAATAAACACTACATTAATATTTACTTTAAATAATATGGAATAAATAAAAATTATCGGCTTAGTAATGAATAACACGAATACTACGTTGTGGCTCCTGATCTGAAAAACCAGTGGTTATGATACTACTTTTATAAATACAAATATTTAACTATGTTTTTTTTTTTTTTTTTTTTTTTTAATTTAATTACGAACAGTACCTTCTAAATCAACTTCAAAAGTATAGGTTATGTACCCCATAACTTGTTAGAAACATTTTACATCAATAAGCATATTAACTATTTAGGTAATATTTCATCGCTAGCTATTTTCTTACGTTTCGTTGTATTTTAAATTTTTTATTCAAAATTTTAATTTTAGAAATATTCTTCTACAATTTTTTTTATGTTATTTTCTTTTGTTTTCAAATTACATTATTCCAAATTTAGAGAAAATAAAGTCCACAAAAGGCATTTATTTTATGCAGCCCTCTCGGATAGCCATCACTCCAAACTCTATGATCGAGCTTCTCCGTTTTATCTCTGCATACGAGTTTACATCATTTAGACGTTCATGTGGTTTACGCAAGAGAAATCATGATTTATTTGTCTGAGAACTTCGCCTTTGGCACTCTTTAAACATCGCGATGGTATTGAAGTTTTCTGTTAAAATAGAGAACAATACCAGTCTAAATATTTCCGACTAATGTCAGTGTCCAGAGGTGTGTCCGACATCATGGTTGGTTGTACTTCCGTTTATAAATTGAACAGTTAAACTTCCTTTTTTTACCTTTATGTATCCGATTAACTGTAAATACCTACATATTCAAGATACAAATTATATTCATTGTATTATATATTTATTATATTATATATTTATTATATATACATTACATTGTATTGTATATTTATTATATTGAGTGATTATGTGAGTATGTACTATTTCTAGGACGCCTTGAGTTTAGATTATCCTACGTCTTGTCCATTCTTTACTCCTCGTGTGGACTTCTTATTTTATTTCACATTTTAGAGTATTTAAATGATTGCAAAAATATATCGTAAATTAAAGTAACATTAATTTATGTCTACTGCATCCGATTAAAATAAGTTAAATGTATTTTTGTGATCTCAAATGTATACAGAGTCCGCAAAAAGTCCAACACCCTTCTATCTCGGAAGTCTGAATTTTTAAAAATGACTAAACACGTGTTCAATAAATTCGAGGGTGACCTCTACTGGTGAAAATATTTTGGATACGGGGGGAGGTGGGGGCTAGCAGGGCACCATGGAGGACAACTTTAAAATTTCAAATGGGAAGGAATGCCTTGTGATATATAGTAAAGTCTCTTCAAGACAATGAATTAGATATAGTTTTGTTCTGCCACGATTATTAAAGAACATACATGAGTTTTTAGGGTTTTGAAACATGGATTTTACTTTTATGTATCTCGCAGAACAAAACTTTATCAAATTCATTATCTTAAAAAGACGTTTCCTGGGATGTATCACAATACACACCTTCCTAATTAAAATTTTGAAGTAACTAGCCCTTCCCCCCACCCCCCGCGCCCAAAATGTTCTCACCAAAATAGATCCTCCCTTGAATTCACTGAACACCTGTTTCGCCAATTTTAAAATTTTTTACACATTTCCGAGATATTATGGGGTGGGGGACATTTGGCGGACCTTGCATAGTTTATTTTGCTATCATACAATTATTTTTAAGATTTTTGACGATTATTCAAACAATCCATACATTTTATTTAATCATTTATATTTTTGTAAAATCCTTTCGTCTGAATTTATCTTACTTTTGTACTGGCTTTAACTACTTTACATTTTTTTTCGAGAAATCATAATTATGTCGTAACGTGTCGCAATTTTCTCTTAATGGATCCGCATTTTATGGTTAGAGCAAATTGTTGCATTAAAATTTATTTCGCTTTAGCGTACAATTTTTAATAGTGCACACTTCTTTTTCAATTCACAAGCCAATTTAAAAATACTCAGAAGTCTTTTTTTTTTTAATATAAATTTCAAATTTTGTACGACCTTTTTTTACGACCCGAAAGGAAAAAAAACTTATTTGAAAAGTTTCATAATAAACATGTGAATTATTTATTTAAAACATATACGTAGAAAGGATATTTGTATTCTTTTGTGATTCTTTGTATATTTATTTTTATTTTACATTTAAATTTATCAAAATAATCAAAACAAATTTTTAGCTGCTAATGAAAAATAATAAATTGATATGCAGTTAATAACTGGTTAATTTGAATCTAATGAGAAATTATCTTTAAAACACATTTTCAATTTATATATGAATGAAATATGTATTCATTTCAATGACTGTCTTGTGTTTTTATTAAGAACTCCAGTTAAGAAACTGTTTTACTCTTGAAACTCTTGACAATCAATATAGCTCATAATTCATAACCTATATAAAATCAGAAACTATTATAAAATTTACTAACTTGTCATGTCATTTAGTTTATAAAGATTTACAATAGGTAATACAACAAATGTTTTCGAGAATGGAAAACAGAAACACATTTTTATAGAATTTAATTTGAAACTTGTAATTAAAAAATATTCAAACATTTATTTTTTATTCTGAAACTTACATAAGCAAATTCCCCCATCGAATAGTTTTGCAAGTTATTTCATAGAGTTAGATTTATCGTCATTTTAAAACTCAATCATATTAATAATTGCAGGTAAAATCAGAATTTTTTTATTTAACGTATAATGCTGAAAATGTAATCTCTAATTAAGGTGCCTTATTTTATTATTTGTGAAGACTTAAAATTTCGAAATATTTAGTTTTAGAAATTCCTATTCAAAAGTAAAATTTCGATTACATTAAAATAGTTAAAATTCTTCGGCACTTAATCTCAGAATTTAATTCCCGATTTTATAGTACACACATTTCCTGAAAAATATATTTTTCTGAATAATTTTTGAAAAAATCTAAAAATAAAGTAAATAAAAACTATTTTTTTAAGAGTAAACAACGTGTAGTTTTTCTACTAAAATTATATAATTTTATTGTTAATTCGATAAATATAATTTATATCTGTAACAATGATTTCTTTTTATTACTGGTTAAGTTTTTAAAGCTGTTAAATCTTTAATTTTTATTTGATTTTCGATAACATTTTAACGTTTTCTCTTTTGTTAGATCATATTTTCTTGACTCTGATTCAACAAAAACAAAATAGAAAGAAAATATCGTTTTAAAGATCACAAAAAATAAATTGTTCATCATAAAGTTACACCTGAGTTTAATTAAATATTCGGTGTTTCATCAATTGTTTCAAATATGTTTTTCCAAATTTTAAATTTGTTTCCGCAAGCAATTCTTTTTACTTTGGGTATATACAACATATTTTAATATGCAGTTACGATTGCAGTGAACTTGCTAGTATTAAATACATTTTTGTAAACGAAAAAAATACTTTACTAAGACAAACAAAAACCTAAAAGACAATATTTTATGCATAATATTTTCCATTTGTTGTGCTGCCGTCTACTGATATTTTTGTTAAGAATCGTTTTACGCTCAATTTCCCAATTTTTTTTTTTTTTTAATTTTTTAAAATACATTCTATAATCATTTCGTAAAGAGTTAAAATGTTAAAAAGCTCAATAAAAGCATTGCTAAAAATCATGATAAACGTTAAAATTACTATGTTCGATTGAATATATTAAAATAAAAATTTATGAAAATATGTTAAAATAAGTTAAATCGAAATTGCTTCAATAACATATGTAACTTTTTATTTATTAGCGATATTTAAAGACATCACTATTAAATTTATGTATCCCTTTAAAATATCTTATGAAACAAAGATTTATATTTTCGAAAGTACACCATGTCTTCAAAATTTCTTTAACATTGCGTCAGTTAAAAAAGCGTAGTATATATTGTAAATATTTCAAAGCAATGAACAAATACAAATCAAACTGCGATAAATAAAAGAAAAAACAAAAGCACACAAATATTTACACATTGTTACGGGTGGAAAAAAACGGACATGGGAAGCATTATAATCTTTGAACTATATGAATAAAAACCTATGCTTATATTAGTATATTCATTCACTTGTTTACTATTTTTATTCAGTTGGCGAGTCTGAAATTATTGCAACCATACAGGAGTAAACTTTCTGGAGTTTGGAATACCAATTATATTTTACAGAAATATCCGCTTTATATTTCAGCGAAAATTCTTTGATTCAATAAGCCGATGATTAATTTAGAATAATTGTAGTATGAATTAATCCGGAGGACTGGCAGATGTGCAATTATGCTTTCAGCTTTACTATATATTTTTTTTTATTTTTTTATTTTAGGAATAACTTTAGTTTTTAAAACCTAAATTTAATAAATCTAAATTGAAGAACTAGTGTACAATAAATATAAACTTTTCTGCGCGCCATAAAATAAATTCAAGCACTACCGACTTCGAAAGGACATGGCCTTTCTTCTTCAGGTGCAGAAAACGCGTGCTATAACTTAAAAAAAGAAAAAAGCAAGAGTCTTGCTTTTGCCTCCAAGGCAGTAGCACGTATTTTTTGAACCTGGAGAAGGGTCACGTCCTTTGTTTGGATTTATATTATGTTCTATGAAGAAGTTTTTAAGTTTAAATATTCATAACTCTATTAAACAATTCATGGCACATACAGAATAAAATTAAAAGTTTCATCTATAATTTGGAAAATAAAATTTTTTTTTTTTTATATTATTACAGTTTTTCGTGCCCATAACCCAATATATTATTCTGGTGATTAAATGGTTAGTTTTGTTCCTACAGTTCCCGAAAACCTCGTTTGAATCCATTTTTTGCCTTTGCTTTCGTAGGGATTCGGAATCCACTTAATGCCGTAGGACAAATAAGTTAGATGTGCAAAAAAAGACTGTAGACCGACAAATCTAAACCAACGAAAATACTTCCTAAAAAGTATATATGGATTCTAAATAATTTTTAGTACCATATCTTCACTAAAAAAGTTCTTCTCAAATACAAGCTCAAAATATAAACATTTAACACTGTAAAACAACTTATTGCAACAGAAATTTTATAAACTTTACTGATTTCGATTCGTCGAATATAAAGAACGAAATATATATATATAAAAAGATAGAACTATTGTCCTAATTTTACGATATTATGATTCAATGAATATTTCTTATTAGTCTTCATTGCGTATTAATACCAGATATGACTTTTGATGCTTCAGACGAAAACGCTTGGTTAAGCTACACTTAAGTGCTTTGTTATATGTTAAATATATATGAGGAAAAGCTTATTATCTTCTGTGAACAATTGTTGACAGGTTATAGTTTTAATGTAATTAAATACGTTTTCTTCTAATCTATACATTTTACAATTTTATAATGTTCCACAAACGTATTTTACTTATCTTTCTTGTAAAAACCAAATGAGACCAATAAGCAATTTGTCCATAAAAAAATTTTTTATTGTATTTAAATAAAATTTTATACAATACACTACACTACCTTGCAAATAATTGACTGGATACTTTCGATTTTATACGTTTGGCCAAATATTTGGTAACAGTATTTGACAAATAATCCAGAAACTTCAGCATGGGTGTAAGAAACATTTTATACATATAATTCAGCAAAATTTTGTTGTTCGGCCAAAAATGGCAGAATTAAAAAAAAAAAAAAATTAAGTGTTGTTTAGTACTACCATGTGAAAATAATGCGTGAAATGTACTGTAGCCAATAGTTATGCTAATTTTAACATTGTATGAGAATAACATATTGAGCATTACCATAATTATTTCAATGTTTCTTACGAAAGCCTAAAGCATTTTGCTCACTTATTATAACGTTCAGGGTACTCAGACCAATGTAATGTTAATTTAAAAAAATCTTTAGACACTATAGGAGGCGGTACATGTTGCGATTAGAATATAAAATTATTCAGTATTGATGAAATACGAGCAATTTAAAAAAATATTTTAACTACACATGAGAATATTTTTTTTGTTGCTCATGTTGTTAATCAAATATATTAAGTTACTTACATAAAAATCCCAATCAACATTCATTAAAAAAAATAAAGACATATTACAGACAAAATATGGATTTCTATACACGTGTCCCTTATTTTACATGTTGCAAAGGGATAACAAGTTCGTTACTCCTAGTTTTAAAGAAAATATGTAATTAAATGTAGTGTTCTTAACTTTAAAGTAGTATTTTATTTATATAGGGTAAGTGCACCAGTGATCGACACTTTTAGAGCAATCTCTGATGTTTTTAATGTTCTCGTCATCAGAAAATATTTTTAGAAATCTTAAGTTAGTACATATGGTATGAAAGACATTCAGAACCACATATATGTTAAAAATATATACATTTGATAATTATTCTTTTTTTATGAATTTTTCTTTGACACCCACTCAAGGATCCAGTAGTTGACACAGCCAGTTTTTCATTTTATCAGCAATTAGCACCCTATGTTCCAGTGTTTGACACCGCTAGTTATTAATTTTACCAGTTATTAGCACCCTACTCCAGTGTTTGACATAAAATGTTTAAAGTTTTATATGTAAAATATGATTTTATTATTTTTCTTATTTATTAATTTTTTCGGGATACATGTCAATTACTGGAGCATGCCAATCATTTGAGCACCTACCCTATGTACTTTTAAAACAACAGTAAACATATATATATATTTTAAAAAGTGCATTTTAAATGGACTTCATCAATGATTTTTTTTTTTTGGTCTTAAATTCGAGGTAATGCTATGAAAAACCGCGTAAATTTAACAATCTTGGCAAAAATTCTCAAACATTTGAAAAATTTAAAGTATAGCATATACAAATAATTATAGTTTTATGTCTTAATACATATTTATACAGAAACACTTTTTTTTTTGCATGTATATTAAACATATTGCATGAAAAAAGCATGTATATTTTCTACAATTTTTTTTTCTATCAAATTCTATCGATAACGTATTATTGGTTTAAATTATTTATTATATCTAAAGTGTTAGATTCCATCACTCACAAATGAAAAAATATCAACGAATGTTTTTATAATTTGTAACGGAAATTTCAATGCTCATTTTTTACATTCAAATATACAATACTTTTTAAACACATTTTTTAAAAATTTGATAAAATCTAAAATTAAACTTGACATCTATCTTACAATGTTTCTCTTTTTACGTTACATTTTCACATATAAAAAAGCATTTTGTCTTTTAACCATGACGTCAATTCTCACAAATCTTGAAAAGCAGAAGTTTACACCAAAACAAATTGAAAATCAGGCATCGTGTACAATATTATCAAATAAATACAGACCCGTACACAAGTTTTGATGAATGTAGGTAACAACAAAATACATACGGGCAGTTTAATGACTAGTAAATTAGTCATGTCATGACTTCATTTTTCACAGCTTAAAGAAAATATAAAGTAACTCAAAAACAAAATGAAAGCCTGGATTTCTTACACGATCAGATTATTTATCACACACATATATACTACAAAGATTTACATCATTCATTTTATGAAAGAATGTAGGGATAAACATACACACCTGTTATTTTATTATTAGAAGAAACTATTTCGTATGTGGAAGTTTTTTTCAAATCTTTATTGTTTTTCAATACCCTGTAAATAAGATATAGAATACTTTGATAGCGTATTCGTTGTAACGTTTTTATGAACAAGACTTTAAAGTATTATCACGATGCTTGATTTCGTCAAACGAAGATGTTTCCCAATTAATTCAAATGTTTTGTTCATTTGCTTTATCAAATGATTTCAAATTTTGTAAAATGCATAATTCAAAAGTCCACGTAAGTATTTTCAATTCCGTTTCATTATGTAGACGGATTAAAGTGATTACAACCTAATAACGTTTTTTTTAAAACACACATTAGGAATATTTCCAAAGAATATTTTCAGAAATACGTTTTATGTAACTTCTTCAAAAATTCATTAAAATCTGTTAATTTGTAGTACATATTAAGGTCATTTTCAGAATTTATAATTCATACGTTATATATTTGTGTGTCTGTGTGGCTTTAGATACCATTTAAATAGGTTATAGATTACTTTGGAAGCGTATTCCATCGTAATTCTTTTATGAACAAGCTCTAAAGCTCCATATTTAGGGACTGTTTATTCCACTATCACCAATGATTTTGAGGAGCGATATGTGATGTACGTAATGGGCGAATAACTTTGAAGTAATTAAGCAACCGTTACAGTTAAAATTTAATGGTGGATATTGAAAAGATTAGTCTAAGTTTGTCAACACTGACCAGAAAGTGAAATTAAATAGGACCAGCAAAGGGTTAAAGCAGTATCACGATGTTTAACTTCGTGAAATAAAGATGTTTCCCAATGAAACTGTTTCAAACGTTTTGTTCATTTTCTATATTATATGACTGAAAATTTTGCCAAATGCGTAGTTTGAAAATCCAGTTAAATACTTTCAATTTATTTTCACCAAACGGATTCAAGTGATCAACTCCTATTAGTTTCTCTCAATACATATTATGAATATTTCCAAACAGTATTTTAAGAAATATATTTTATGTATCTTCTTAAAACATTCATAAACATTTTGTTAATTTGTAGTACATATAAAAGGACATTTTCAGGATTTCATTGTAATACATATGTTAAAAAAAAAAAAAAGCCACAAACAAGATTACATTTCTGTGGTGATTTTATATATATATATATATGTATTAATTGCACAATTATTTGGATTATGACTACATACACAACCTATAAGATCTTTACACTGCATTTCCATCTATTTATGTATTTCAGATAAGCTATTTTAGTCGTGAGGATTATTATACATAAGGAAAATAAAGAATGTTTTTGCAAGTTTTCAACGATGCATTTTACAATAAAAGAATTTTTTTTGTTTTGAATATAAACAAAACTTATTTCCACAGTAAAATGTCAATGGCTTTTCCGGAACAGAAATTGTCTTTATCAGTGAAGTAAGTATTAAGGTCATTGTGCCTAAATGCGACGTGATTTTTGGTAAGTTTATCGCATTTAGGAAACTTATGACATTTTAGTAAACAAATAATTATGAAAAGAAAGAAAAAATGGTTGAATATTATTCTCATAGTTCTAAACTAGTGTTTTGAGTCATTTGTTTTCAAGAAATTAAAAAAAATATCAGTAGTTTATGAAAATATATACCAGCGTCGCATTTAGGAAATTTTTGTCGCATTTAAGGTACTATATCCTAAATGCGATGTTCAAACTCCCTAAATGCGATAATGCATTTAATGCATGGGAGTTACTTTAATGTTATTAACACTTTCCAAAGAAGGTTGAAAACTGTTATTAACACATTCCAACAAGGTTGAAAAGTTTTTATGACTTCGGTTTGTCTGTCGGTCCGTCTGTCTGTCTGTCCGTCCGTCTGTCCGTCCGTCCGTCTGACTGTGCGCGCTCTAACTCCCGTAAATATTAATGGAATTTCTTGAAACTGATGTATGTAATTCAAGATTACTATTGGACGTTCCCTATTGAACATGGAGTTCATACCTCTACCAGTTTGTGTACAGGGACACCCGAAAGTATTTCAAAGCATTGTGTTCTATGAGAGGTATTTTTACAAACCATATTTTCTTACCTTTACTGTAGAAATATCTTAATGAAATTGCAATATGTTATTAAAGTTTACTATAGGATGTTTTCTGTATAAAATGGAGGAAATATCACCATCGGGTTTTGTACAGGGACACTCAAAAGTATTCCAAAGCATCGCGTTCTACGAGAGATATTTCTATAAATCAAATTTTAATAACTTTACTTTCCACGAAGTTTTTGGAAATTTAAATATGGTATTTATATGCACAAAAGAATACTTTGCACACAATATAGCATGATTAGCATTAGATTTACAGGGTGGCACAAAAATATCCAGTTACATTAACAGCTATTAAAAAAATGGCTAGAATTGTACTTTCGTTTCCGTTAAGCGTTTTTAACACATTCTAACATTTTTTAAGGGTGAATAGGATACCTCTACTGGTTTGTGTACAGGGACACCCGAAAGTATTTCAAAGCATTGTGTTCTACGAGAGGTATTTCTAGAAACCATATTTTCATACCTTTACTGTAGACATATCATAATGAAATTGAAATATGTTATTCAAATTCCCTATTGGATGTTTCCTGTATAAAATGGAGGAAATACCACCACCGATTTATATAGAGGGACACTCAAAAGTATTCCAAAGCATTGCGTTCTATTAGAGATATTTCTATAAATCAAATTTTAATAACTTTACTTTCCACGAAGTTTTTGGAAATTTAAATATGGTATTTGTATGCACAAAAGAATGCTTTGCACAGAATATAGCATGATTAGCATTAGATTTACAGGGTGGCACAAAAATATCCAGTTACATTAAGAGCTATTTAAAAAAAATGGCTAGAATTGTACTTTCGTTTACGTTAAGCGTTTTTAACACATTCTAACATTTTTTAAGGGTGAATATGATTTCAGTTTTGTGTATCTGCCTGTCCGCATGTTTGTCTGCCTGTCTGTCTGTCCGAGCTCTAAATCTCATAAATATTTATGGAATTTCTTCAAAGTGATATATGTTATTCAAGTTCACTATCGGATGTTCCCTATTTAAAATGGAGTTTATACCTATACTGGTTTGTGTACACGGACACCCGGAAGCATTTCAAAGCATTGTGTTCTATAAGAGGTATTTCTATTGGTTTTACTGTTGACATATCTCAATTAAATTGAAATATGTTATTCAAATTCACTACTGGATGTTTCCTGTATAAAATGGCGGAAATACCACCACCGATTTATGTACAGGGACAGTTAAAAGTATTCCAAAGCATTGCGTTCTATGAGAGATATTTCTATAAATCAAATTTTAATAACTTTACTTTCCACGAAGTTTTAGGAAATTGAAATATGTTATTTATATTCACAAAAAAAAAATGCTTTGCATAGAATATAGCATGATTAGCATTAGGTTTACAGGGTGACACAAAAATATCCATTTATAATAAGAGCTACTGATAAAACAATTTTAGAATTGCACTTTCGTTTACATTAAGCGTTTTTAACACTTTCTAACATTTTTAAGTGTGAATATGATTTCAGTTTGTGTATATGTCCATCTGTTTGTCCGTCTGTCTGCCCGCGCTCTAACTCCTGTAAATATTTATGGAATTTCTCGAAACTGATTTATTTTATTGATGTTCACTATCGGATGTTCCATATTGAAAATGGAGTGAATATCTCTTCTGGTTTGTGTACAGGGACACCCAAAAGCATTCGAAAGCATTGTGTTTTATGAGTTATTTTTATAAACATTATCCCTATAGAATGTTCCCCATGCAAAACGACATTAATAAGTCCTGTACAACTAGTTTGTTTACAGGGACAACAACAACAACAAAAAAAAGAAAAATGCCAATGCATTACGGTTTAGGACAAAATTTTTTGAAAGTTAAGTCTTTCTACTGTAAAAATCATAAAAATATTGAAATGTATTGTTAATATTCTAAAGTAATGTTTTGTATAGAATATGGTATGATTAACTTTCTGATTTAAAGGGCTACACTAAAATATTCAGAGAGATCAAAAGCTGTAATTATAATTTAATGGCTGCATTTTATTTTGCGTTAAGCCTTTTTAACTCTTTCCAAAATGTTTAAGAGTAATTTTAAAATCAATTAGTCTATCTGTATATTTTTCAGTCCTTCTGTCTGTTGTGTGATAACGTTGTAAAGTTTGCGTTGACGCAGATTCCATCTTAACTTAATTAGATCACTAAATGGATAAGTAAGAGAACACAAGACTTGAATTAACAATAACTAAAGTTTATTTGAGCAGATTAATGGGGAGGGTGGCCTGGCAATTAAACTAGCTCAGTCAGTGTATTACTCAATCAAAATATATATATCAACAATTAAATTAGATTATCTTAAATATCTCACCCCAGCAAGCAATTGAAGGTGTAGCGACGATTGCACTCGTAACTCCACTGCTGCGACTTCACTTTCGATCAGAGGATTCCCTACAGATCGAAATTCACTTTCACGAGCGCTAGCAAATACTCGTACTAACACTCATCATGACTTATTCCTCACTCCTCTAAATTTCTACTACTCAATATTCGCCAAAATAAGACTTTCAACAATCCACTATAATACTCCAATATCCACACTATAATATGCTCCGACATCCACTATAATAGCCTCCAAATCCACTATAATATCCTCCAACATCCACTCCCATCTACTAAAACCATCGCCATTTTATACTTCTTCCTACATCCTCCTCTCTCTTCATTTCAATCCGTCCTTTTAAAATCACTTCTAATTTATCTAACATTCAAAATCTAAGTCTGTCATTGCAGCACCCTGCCGACACAAAGCTAACTCGACCTCAACTTTCGCCGAGTCACTGGCGACGAAGCGATTTTAACCGTCCCCACTTTCTACTTTGCTGGTTCCAGCTTAATTAAAACAACTGTGGTGACGTTCTGACGTCTCAACCTCACAACGTAGGCAAAGAATATTAAAAGTTATTCGATACAACAATTACGTACAGTTGGAAGGTGTTACTAATCAATGAGTACTGCATGATTTTTCTTTCTTGTTTAAGTCTTAACGTGTTTTCAATTTCTGTATCTATGTGCCCGAATCTCCATTTGTCTATCTGTCCGTGTACCGCACTTAGCGTCCGGAAATATTTTCTGAATTTTTAAATATATATATATATTCACTATTGAATGTTCCCAAATAAAAAGGGCATTAATAGGTACTGTACAACATGTTTATGTACAAGAACGTGCAAAAAATGCCAATGCGTTGCATTTTAGGACATACATTTTTATAATTTACATTTAAAGAACTTTCATACTGCACTTTCAACTGTAAAATCATAAAGAAATTGGCATTTATTGTTAATTTGCTAAAATAATGTTTTGTATAAAATATGATTTTGTTAACCTTCAAATTTACAGGGCTACACTGAAATTTTCAGATAGATTAAGGGCTGGAATTACAATCGAAGGGCGACGGTTTCTTTTGTGTTAAGCATTTTTAACACTTTCAAACAGTGTTTAAGAATGATTAGGAATTCAATTTGTCTGTATGCCTTTCAGAACTACTGTTTGTTTGTTGTGTGATAACGTAGGTACAGAACTTTCAAAGTTATAAGATACAACAATTACGTGCAGTTGAAAAGTGTTAATAATCATTGCGTAATGCATGATTTTTCGTTCTTTTTTTATAGTTTATAAAATACTTAATACCGCATAACTATTTCAAGATAAAATGTTGTGTAACTCTATGTGCAACTCTGCCTTTAACAGTGTGTGTAACTCTTCCTTTATATTAACAGTGTGTGGAACTTTGTGTCTAAATCTGCTGTTTGTTAACAGTTGTAACTCTTCTTTTTTTTTAACAGTGTGTGTGTAATTCTGTGTGTATTACTGAACTTTTCTAACAGTGTACGTAATGCTATGAGAAACTGTCACTGTGTGTGCAACCCTGTATGCAATTAACAGTGTGTCTTCTTTCTTATTAACAGTGTGTGTAACTCCATGTGTAATTTTGTTTTTTATTAACAGTTTTTTTTAACATTGTGTGTGTAACACTGTGTATATCGCTGATTTTTAGCAAAAAACGTGTATAATTTTACTTATGTGTAACTAACAGTGTGCGTAACCCTGTACGTAATTAAAAGTGTGTGTGCAACTCTGCTTTCTTATTAACTCTGTGTGTAACTCTTTATTAACAGCGCCTTTTTATTAACAGTGCATGTAACTCTGTGTATAATCCTGCCTTTTTATTAGCAGTGTGTGTCATTCAATGTTCATTTCTTTTCTTTTTTTTTTTTTTTTTGAACAATGTGTGTAACTTTGCGTGTATCACTGATTTTTTGCTGTGTATAATTCCGCCTTTTTATTAACAGTGTGTGTAACTCCGTATGTAAATCTCTTTTTTTTTTTTTTGACAATGTGTGTAACGCTGTGTGTACCTCTAATTTTTTGCTAACAGTGTGTGTGTAACTCTGCATTTTTATTAACAGTTTGTGTGTAATTGTGTGTGTAACTCTGCATTTTTATTAACATTTTGTGTGTAATTGTGTGTGTAACTTTGCCTTTTTATAACAGAGTGTGTAACTCAGTGTTTAACTCTTCTTTTCTGAGTAGTGTATGTGTAACTATGATTCCATGAATATTTACGGGAGATAGAGCACGGACAGACAGACAGACAAACCTAAGTCATTAACACTTTTCAACTTTATTGGAAAGTGTTAAAAACATTTAGAAAGTGATAAAAACGCTTATTGTAAACGAAAATGCAATTCAAGCAATTTTCCAACAATACCTCTTAATGTATATGAATATTTTTGTGTGGCCCTGTAAATATAATGCTAATAATATTGTATTTTATGGAAGGCATTCTTTTGTGCATATGAATAATATATATATATATATATATATATATATTTACGACTTGTGCAAAGTAAAATCATTAAAATTTGGTGCTTAGAAATACCTTCCATAGAACGCAATGCTTTTAAATACTTTCGGATGTCCCTGTATACAAACCAGTGATGGTATTTACTTCAATTTACATGGGGAATATCCGGCAGTGGACTTAAATGATATATTTCAATTTCATTAAAATTTGTTTAAAGTAAACGTATCAAAATACGGTTTATAGAAATATCTATCATGGAACACAGTGCTTTGGAAAATTTTGGGTGTCCCTGTAGACAATTCAGAAGAGGAATTCCCTCCATTTTCAATAATGAACATCCGATAGTGAACTTGAATACGATATATAAGCTTCAAGAAATTCCATGAAAATTTATAGGAGTTCGACTGCGGACAGACAGACAAACCGAAGTCATTGACACTTTTCAACCTTGCTGGAAAGTGTTAAAAAAAAGAACGAAAAATCATGCAGTACGCACTGGTTATTAATACTCTCCATTTGTACGTGCTTGTTGCATCGTATAACTTTCAATATTCTTTGCCTGCATTATCAAACAAAGGAGAGAAGCACAGAAAAATATACAGATTGACTAATTCAATTTAAAACCGTTCTCAGACATCGTTGAAGAACGTTAAAAAGGCTTAATGCAAAAGAAAATCCAGCCGTCAGATTATAATTGATCCCTTAATGTATTTGAATATTTTAGTGCAGTCCTGTAAATCTGAAAGTTGATCATATCATTCTATACAAAACATTATTTTAGAATATTAAAATACATTTCAATTTATTTATAATTTTTACAGTAGAAAGTTATTTAGATGTGATTTATAAAAATGTCTGTTCTAAAACGCAAAGCATTGGAAGTTCCCTGTACACAAACACGTTGTGTAGGACATATTAATGGCATTTTAAATAGGAAACATTCCATAGTGAACTTTAATAACATATATCAATATTTCAAAATTCTGAAAATATTTAAGAAATCTTGGGACGAGAGCCAGATAGAAAGTCAGACAATCGGACGGAAAGATAACCAAATTAAAATCATTTTCGCGCTTAAAAATTGTTAGAAAGTGTTAAAAATGCTTATTGTAAAAGAAAATGCAATTACAGCAAATTTTTATTAATAGCTCATAATGTAACTTAATATTTTTATGTGGCCCTGTAAGATTAATACTAATCATACTGTATTTATAAAAAGCATTCCTTTTTGCATATGAATAACATTTTTCGATTTCATTAAGATTTGTGCAAAGTAAAGTTATTAAAATTTGGTTTGCAAAAATACCTCTCATACAACGCAATACTTGTAAGTCTCCCTGTACACAAAACAGTGGTAATATTTTCTCCATTTCACATAGGAAACATCCGATAGCGAACTTGAATAACATATTTCAATTTCATTAAGATTTGTGTAAAGTAACGGTATTAAAATATGGTTTATAGAAATGCCTCTCATAGAAAAAAAAATAGTTTGCAGTACTTTCCGATGATCATGTACACAAACCAGTAGAGGTATTCACTCTATTTTTAATAGGGGACATCCGATAGTGAACTTGAAAAACATATATTAGTTTCAAGATATTCCATAAATATTTACCGGAGTTAGAGCGCCGAAAGACAGAGAGATGGGCAGACAAACAGATACACAGATACACAAATTGAAATTATATTCACACTTAAAAATTGTTAGAAAATGTTAAAAACGCTTAATGTAAACGAAAGTGCAATTCCAGCAAACTTTTCTTAATAGCTCTTTATGTATCTGAATATTTTTTTGTTGCTCTGTAAAACTAATACTAAACATACTATATTCTATAGAAAGCAGTCTTTTGTGCATATGAATAACACATTTCAGTTTCATCAAGCTTTGTGGAAAGCAAAGTTATCAAAATTTGGTTTATAGAAATACTTCTCATATAAAGCAGTGCTTTGGTATGCTTTCAAGTGTCTCTGTGCTTAAACCAGTGGTGGTATTTACTCCATTTAATATATAAAACATCCGATAGTGAAGTTGAATGACATTTCTCAATTTCATTAAGGTTTGTGTACAGTAAAGGTATTAAAATATGGTTTATAGAAATCTCTCTCATAGAACACAATGCTTTGTAAAAGGTTTGGGTGCCTCTGTATACAAACCAGTACAGATATTAACTCCTTTTTCAATAGGGAACATCCGATAGTGAACTTAAATAACATATATCAGTTTCAAGAAATTACATAAATATTTACTGGAGCTAGAGCGCGAACAGACGAACAGACAGATACTTAAATTGAAATTATATTCAGAGATGAAAATTGTTAGACAATGTTAAAAACGCTTAATGTAAACGAAATTGAAATTATAGCAAATTTTTATGAAGAGCTCTTAATGTAACTGAATATTTTTGTGTGGCCCTGTAAATCTAATGCTAATCATGCTATATTCTATGCAAAGCATTCTTTTGTGCATATGAATAACATATTTCAATTTCATTAAACTTTGTGGAAAGTAAAATTATTAAAATTTGGTTTATAAAAATACCTCTCATAGAACGCAATGCTTTGGAGTACTTTCGAGTGTCCCTGTGTGCAAACTAGTGTGGTATTTATTCCATTTTATATATGAAAAATCCGATAGTGAACTTGAATAACATGATTCAATTGCACTAAGATTTGTATACAGTTAAGGTATTAAATATGGTTTACAGCAATACCTCTCATAGAATACAGTACTTTGGAATACTTTCGGGTGTCCCTACAGGAATTAGAGCGCGGACAGACAGACGGACAGAGGGACAGACAAGTCTAAGTCACTTTTAAACCTTGTTGGAAAGTGTTAAAAAGGAAAAATGCTTAAACTTCCCTTAATATATCAACTGTAAAATTCGCCGCATTTAAGGGATAAAATTTGTCGCATTTAGGAAAATGGTGTAAACAGACCCTTAAATGCGATAAAAATTTTAAACCCCTCTTTTTAAAAAAAATGTAGTATTTTTTTTTTTTTTTTTTCTGGTAGGTATGAAGGGTATTCAAGCACATGACGTAACAGTGGTTATTTGATCTTGAAGGATGAAAGGATAAAATTACAGTTACTATTTAAAAATATTTTATCGCAATTAGGAAAAGACGTCAGAAAGCCATAATGGACAATGTTTACTGCAAAAGAAAATTCTACTAGAAAAAACCTTTAAAATTTAATGAAAAGTTTCGCGAACCGTTCTTGAAATGTGTATGTTCCATTATGATTTATAAGTTTGGGATTTAAGCATTTAGGTTTTCAGTAGAAGAACTTTGTCGCATTTATGGGTTATCGCATTTAGGCACAATGACCTTACCTGCAAAGATTTTCTTCATTATGAAAGTTTTCATTTTGTATAGAATATACTTTCATTAAGTGCATGATGGACATTGAAAATAACACAGATCGAGATGTAAAATTTTGATTTTATAATTTTGTCTGATCTTTATATTTTTTGGTGTGCTGGTACCGAAAATGAAGCCAGGTTTTCTCTACCACGTATAGATTTTTGTCAATACAGGGTACCTACATATACAATTTCTTCCATTACTCTTCCATTAATATATTTATATAGTAAGTTTTATAGTATGTTGCCATGATTAATTAATTTTGTATCCTTATTGTTGTAATTGCGCAGCACTAGTATGACATAAAACCATCCCTAAAAGCACACTTATCCATAGTACATCCTAAGGATATCCCTTGGATGTACTTATATCCATAGTATTTCCTGAGGATGTCTTGTGGATGAGATGTGCTGTTAAGGATATCAACCAACTAACCAACCTATTGTTATGATGATATATGTAAGACTGTCGGTAAAAACCCTGTATTGACAAAAATATATACTCGATGGAGAAAAATGGGCTGCATATTCCGTTTCAGCACATCAAAAAATATAAACATCAGCTAAAATCATCTAATCAAATTTTGTCAACTTCATTTTTGTAGACCTGTGTAAATTTGTCTTATCTTGTCCTTGATACAAGTAATGGCTGAATTATCTTCAAAAACATCACAAATTACTTATGAAAGAAGTTCTTAGAGAAACATTGTTTTTTTTTTCATTTATCAAGTTTCGGCAGGTTTTTCAGAAATAAGAAATGTAGCATATCGATTATCGTCGGTTTTTAAGCTCCTCACTTTCGTAACTACCTTCACAATATGATTTTTATAAGGAAATCTATATTTCGATGACTACTCAATTTATAAAGTTATGTTAAATGTTGTTAAACGTTTGGTAGTTAATGCAAAACCGACGATCGTTGAATAGTTAAAACGCACGTAAAAAAATTTGACTGTATATGTCGTAATATATATCACTTCTTTGTACCATGTAAATTAACAATTCATAGAGACATAAAAATCTGGGTTTATGCATCTATACAATCTCAAGCAAGTATGATCTCAATCGTATGCAGCATTGAAATTTTATTATGTTCACTTACACACATACAAAGAACACGGCAGCCCTTAGTACCTTTTCAGGAATATAAAAAAATATCTAGACAGTCCATGGAATCAAGTTATTTAAGGTTTGTTTTACGATTGTTAAATTATAAAAAACAAAACCGATATTTATTATATTGTTTAGCTAAAGTAAAATTCATTATGGGAATTTATTTGAGTAGAATTTAGGTTTTTTCTTTTTAACAGGAGCACATCCAGTCACTTAGCAGTTACCGGGCGTTAAAAAATGGAATAAATAAAAAATTCATAAAATAAATAAATAAATATAAAATACATAACAGGGTATTAGAGTGTCAAACGATACATGCTATCATGTACGCGCACATACACGATAGGCTTGAAACAATCTATTCTGTATAATAGAGATCAGTTTTGGTATATATATATATTACAGTCGCATTAACTAAATAGATTTTCATGCATGTAGAACATATAGTTCTATTGAACAGATGCAAAGAAAACTTTATATAGATTGCGATCGTCGGTTTTAAATTATTTGATTTTTTCTTTAGTGTTGTTAAGTTACTTAGAAGACCACGAAACTCTTACGTATAAATTCCTTTGCTAAAGTATGATTTATTATAGGAAACTGCGTGCGTGTAAAATACACACACACGTATATATATATATATATATATATATATATATATTACAAAGACATTTAAAAACTTTTCATGATTAAGAAGCGTTCAAACTTATTTGAATCTTAACTACTTCATTAAATAAATAAAAAGTGTAATAAGGTGTTTGAATATTTCACCTCAAGTTCTTTGTTTCACGCAAGAGCATCCTTAAAAAGAAAAATTGTAAATATTCCCGCGCGGGCAATCATTCAGTAGCAACACTAAGACAGTATTTATGAAATTTAGTCTTTAAATTGTTTAATAAATAATTAGCTCTAACGAAACGTGTTATAATTTTTTTTCCATGTTCCAGTGTAAAAGAACTCTGAGTAATCGATACATTGTTTCCCCATAGTGACCAAGCACTAGAACAATAATGTAACGTTATCAAGTTTTTTTTCTCAGTTTCAAACAATTCAATATTAAAAAACGGACTTCAAATAATTTTTATATTTTATTCCTTTAAAAAATGCTGTGCTCACGGATAATTGCATAGTTCTTGCGATAAAGATGCATAAAATGACTAGCAAACTTTATCTTAATTGAATATAAAGAATATGTGCTAGTGTACCTCAAATAATTCGAGTTTATGGACCATAATTATAAAGAATTTTTCTTCGTGTCCCTGTAAATGAAATCTAATCTCTACACTCATTTATCTTTGTAGTACATATGTGTTAACTTACACAGATGTACATAAGGTAACATTACATCACCGTAAGAATAATAAAATTGATTTAAGCATATCTTAAAACATAGTTTCACTAATATTTCATAGTTTAAATTTTTTCATGATTACAATACATTCTTTACATCGCATCTTCAGAAAGTAAAAATAATAAACTTAAAAGTAGACTTATCTCCCAATAAATACAAATCCCCTAAAAAAAGGACGATACTCTTTCGAAAATATAGTTTGTGTCACCTAAAGATTCTAGCATAGAGTCCGTAAATAGAGTGGAAATTAAGATTTCCCTTGGTAAAAAATAAGTTTCTCACGTTACAAAAGAATAACAAAAGGTTACTACAATTCGTTATTACATTCGTTAGTTATAAAACTTATGTTCAAAGATTGACCTCTACGCTAGTAATAAAAATCACGATTGATGATTAATTTATTTGTTGATCTTAGTAGCCATAAAAAAAAACTATGATTAATGAATAATTTATTTGTTAGTTAAAAAGTTGTAACTGACAGATGAGGCATTCGTTAGTCATTCAGATAATTTAATTTTTAAACGATACATAAAGACCTTTTAATACATATATAAATATGAAATTGGAGTTTTAAAATTATTTGATACCTTTTTGATATAAATATATATTTTAATGAGCCTAGTTTATATCTTTGTTGAATACGATATTTATATTTTTACGTGAGTATAAATTCTTGAAACGGAGATTGATATAAAATCTTTCTGTAAAAAATAGAACCGACTCCAAAAAGTAACTACTATTAAAAAACAAAAATTGGTATAAAATGAAACTAAATAGCGCCTAAAAGTATAAAATAATTTCCTTCGCCAAACAACCTATAACACTACAATTAATCATAACTTTTGAAGTCGGCGCAAAATTAAATAAAATTCAATTAGTTTTAAAAGGTTTTTTTTAGATCGGTAGCAACAAATGCTGTTGTCTCGAATGCTCCACTTTCATGTTTCTTTATTATTTAATCACTGTATACAATTGGTCCATTAGTAGCATCTACATAGCACAGTGAACACTCTTCACAATGCGGTATTTATGTTTCATTGAAGGTAGAGATTCCTTTGCAAATTTGGTATAACATTGATAACTATCATCCTTGAAGGCTTTTGGATTTAGCAATCAAAACATAACGCAAAAAAATACACATGTGTATATTTTTGCATAATGAAAAAATATACACATGATTATTGTACGAAGAAATGATTCATATTCTTGATTACTATCTTAATGTTCCTTATCAAAATAATCATGATAACCCAAAGAAATTAAATATGTTTGCCAGATAATTTTGCAATTTTTCTTTCACCAAACACGTCAGACGTCTTCGCCAACTTTTGCTGCTGACAAAATCGTATTTGTTTTCTTGAATCAAAGTACTTTTCGGCTGCGTTTTATAGGTCACAATGTGAGATGTGTATTTTTAATAGGATTCGATTTTTGTATTGAATACAGGCACAAATTTTTATTTAATTTTGATCCGACTTCAAAAGTTACGATTAATTGTAGTGTTATAGGTTGTTTGACGAAGGAAAATATTTTATACTTTTAGGCACAATTTACAGTTTCATTTCATTCCTTTTAGTTGTTTGAATAGTAGTTACTTTTTTGGAGTCCGTTCTATTTTTTTTACAAAAATATTTTATTTTTCTCTTTTCAGTGAAAACTTATTCATATAGCAGAACATCAGAAGACGTTCGACGGCAGTTTCACAAATCACACCTTCCAAGAAAAGTGACATAACTCAAAAAGTTGTTTATGTCACTGAAAAATACATGAAATGCACCCAATGAGAACAAAAAAGTTACATCTCCATCTAGAAAGTTACCACTCGAGAGACAGTTGTGCCAGTTTTATTCTAGTCAAGTTATTTTTAAGTTGATTTTTCTCAAATGCTGCATTTTTACGTTGTGTGACTTTTCTTGCTTTTAGCGGATATGAGCAAAAAACTATCTATTGAATGAACATACGTTACATTAAAAAGTCTTTACAAATGTAAAGAACGGATACGCTGTATTCTTAACCAAAAATTCTGTTAGGCATATATATTGAACTTTACAGTGAACACGTGTCATCTGCTGCTCTGGAAATTGCGCAGAGTAAAGTTCAAAATATGCACTGCAGCTGACAGACAGAAGTTTCAACATCGGTACTTACATACTGCTTTTACCAGTGTAGCTGCAAGCTTTCAGCAGTTAGAGTGTGAATAGACTTTAGTGAGTATCCCGTAATTTGTTTATATCCTAATGAAATCATAATGAAACCTATTTCAGAACAAGATCATTACGAACACAAAAACAGGATTAAATTTTATTCATATCTTACGAAGTTATAAGATAACAAATTTTAACAACAAAAATAAAAAACATGGTTTGTATTGAGAACCTCTTCCTTTATGACGTCTGTTTAAAACGTCTATGTGTTAATCGATGTGACCGCTCACAATAACCATACTTTGAATTTTACATAGCATAAATGACACCCGCTACACTACAACATATGCAATGTCATTCAATTGTGCACAAAATAGGAAATTGTGAACAAATGCACGTTTTAAGCGTTCTGTTTTTAGCATTAATGTCTAAACTCTCTTTTCGTACTAAATCGATGATGCTCTGCAATTTTATAATTCACGATGTTCCCCTGTCTTGAACCGTTTCCGAGATAGGAACGCTAACTCCACAGTTCTCACCAGGTGGCGCTGTAAGCGATTGAATCACTTGGCACATGTCCACTTTACTATACCTACATACCACTTTTTTGAATATAGCTGCAGCTGTTCAGCAGTTAAAAGAATCGGGACCGACTTTTTTGGGCCCCCTGTATTTTCTTTTGATCGTAAAGGTATTACAATGTGATTTATTTCAGACCAGGACCTTTACAATAAAACAAAAAGTATCAAAATCGGATCACCCTTTTAGAAATTATAAGTTAACATACAAAAAAAAAAAAAAAAAAAAAAAACATACGCTTTGAATTGAGAACCTCCTCCTTTTTAAAGTCGGTTAATTAGAGCACCTCTTAGGAAGTTATAAGCTTACAAACAACAACAACAGCACATAGCTCGAATTAAGAACACCCTCCTTTTTGAAGTTGGTTGAAAACGACTTTGCGCTAATTAATGTGGCCGCTTACAGTAACAGTACTTTGAACCACAGAGTATACGTGTGATCCGCTACGCTGCAAAGTGTGCAACGTAGTTCAAGTGTGCACAGTGTAGGAAATTGCGAACAAACAACTGCACGTTTTAAGCGTTCTATTTTTAGCTATAATGTCTAAAAACTGTCTTTTCGTAGTAAATCGATGATGCTCTACAACTTCGTAATTAACCTTTCTTCCATTTTGAACAGTTTTTGAGATAGAAGCTCTAATTCCGCTGTATTTCACCAGATGGCGCTTTATTTTCTTTAGTTAGTAAAGATCTTACATTGCGATCTACTTCAGGCCAAGATCTTTACAAAAAAACAAAAAGTATCAAGTAATCGTATTTTAAACTATATAGCGTATGTCTCACCAGCTTGCGAACAAACAAATGCATTGTAGCAATTAGCATTGTATTTTTAGAATCAATGTCTAAACTATCTTTTCGTACTAAATCGATGATGCTCTATAATTTTATAATTCACTTTTTCTCCCTGTCTTGAATAGTTTCCGAGATAGGAACGCTAGCATGAATGTCTAAAGTATCATTTGTACTAAATCTGCGATACTTTTCAACTTTGTAATTCACTTTTTTCCCCCTAGAACCGTTTTCGAGATAGGAACACTAACCGCTATTTTCCACCAGGTGGCGCTGCAAGCGTTTTAACCTTGTCCTGCATGGTCTCTTTGCTATACTTACATACCACTTTTATCACTATAGCTGCAGCCGTTTAGCAGTTAAAAGAGTTGGGACTGATTTTTTTGGGCACCCTGTATTTTCTTCAGATCTTAAAGATATTACAATGGCACCTATTTTAGACCAAGGCCTTTTCAACAAAACAAAAAGAATCAAAATCGGAGCATCCGTTCTGAAGTTATGAGCTAAGAAACATAAAAAAACATACGGTTTGAATTGAGAACCTTCCTTCTTTTTTTAAGTCGGTTAAAAACTTTAAAGTAAATTGTGAATAATTCTAAATTCCTATATTTTACATACATTTTTAGGTGAAATATAAATAACATTTGTAACTTTTACTGTTGTTCAAAATGTTTCTTACAACAGTCGAATTTCGTTATTAATAATATTTTTATCTAATCCAAAAAGTTCTTCTAGAAAATACTATTTTTTAAAAAATACTCTAAAACACAAATTTAACACAAATAATAAAACATAACACGAATTGGCATTTTTCTTTATAGAGTACATTTCTTTAAAACCAAAAGGCAACTTTCATCATTGTATTATAACGGAGAAATATGTTCTGTTTATTACTTTTTACTTTAATTTATATAAAGAAATTTTTGTGGCAGGTTTTTTGAGGAACTGTAAAAATGTGTTATCTACTTAAATTTACGGAAGATCAAGAAAAGAGCAAGAAAAACAATGACGCAATACGAAAACCGGTTTGAATTTAACAGTAAGATCCGTTTCAAAAGCAAATCAAGGTAGGTTCTTGGATTTGGTCAACATACAGCTGGTCTGGATAGCATGGTGGATAACACACTCGACTTGTATTTCTAGTAGCGTCGTAAGAGAATGATAGATGGTTCTGTACCAGTTGCCACCTCCAGAAGGAATTTCGTGACGTTCATTGTGTAAGACCCTACCTTATCCGCTTTATAGAGATGAGGTAAGCCTTGCAAAATGTACGCTGCGAGAGAAAACGTCACCCTACTGCCGTCAACCTTCACTTTTGTACTTTTTGTATCAATAACGATTTATAAATATTTTTATAATACAAACTTTTAACATAATTACTGCCACAATATTCTATCTGAAAAGGGAGCATTAGTTATTTGAATTAAGTTTATAGTAGTCTAGGTAATTCTTTTAATTAAATACCAAAACTAATAAGTTGTAAGTATAATGGAACAATCTTTGTACTTCAATCAGGCACATTTGTAACTCATGCGTTAAATCTGCAGGAAGCATTTTCATTTAAAAGCGCATAATCATGCACATTAGTAATGACATAAAAATTGATATCCTATACCTGTTTTCAATTAATCTGTACTTCTTATATTTAAAAGCTAAATTTCCCGATGAAAATATATAAATGTTTATAATCAGGAAGTTTTAAATTAGCATAATATGAAAATGTAATATTGGAATGAGTTTGCTTTAAAAACTACAGTATTTTACACGCACACATTTCGATTCTTACCAAATTTGGGCTACATGACCATACGCTTTAACACATTTTAGGAAGGAAGAAATTATTTTAAGGTGTACTATTTCACAATATTCATTTCCTATTCTATTCTTAAATATAAAAAGTGTGTTAAAAGTTTATAACTAACCGAAAATCATGTTTTAGTCTAAATTTTATTCATTATAATACTTACTATCATTTGTACTCTATCACTCACTAAAAGTGGTAAAGTAAAAAAAAAAAAAAAAAACATCGCAGGAAATAGAGACTATTTTCATTATTTCCTGGTTCCTAACACGCAAAAGCAAAAAAATAGTTGTTTACATTATTAAGCCATACTCAACCAAAATATTTTTCCAATCTAGTCTAGGATAGCAGTGGCAAAATATATTAAATGGTATGTCTTCTCATATACATATTATAAGCTCTTCAATTGCTTGGCGTTTATTATTTTAGTGAACAACGTCTGTTACATCAGATATTCGACATACATAATTCGACAATAATTTGAATTTTCTAGTACTAAGAGAAAATAAAATATTTTATGTTAGATACACCATCAGTAAAAGAAAAAAAATTCCTGATTGGAAATGTATCGAAATGTAACTGATAATATATCATGTCAATGAATAAAAATATTTTAAATGAAGACTATGGATGTTGTGGTTGTTAAGGCCACTTTCAACACACTTCCAGTAAAAGTGTGGTTTTAAATAACATAAGATCATGCACTGAATTTATTATATCGAATGATTTTTATCATTTCTGGAAGTCTTTTTTCCCCAAATTATTATATTTTTTGGAAGAAATTCTTAGGTAATTTTATAAGTATCGTTTTTTGGATTAGTTTATATCACAAACAACACCTGTAAAGAAGTTTTAAAAAGTACATCTGAGCTTTTTCTGTATTGTGATTTTTTTTTTTTTTTTTATATACTCATGAAAAGATTTTAGGATCTTCCTGAAATTGAAAAGTGAAAATATGCTTTAAATATCAAAGTAACGTATCATTACTATTAAACTTAATTGTGGTGCTGCCATCTCTGAGGTAAGAAAGGAAAGCCAATCCTTATATCCGCTATCAAACAGTAAAGCAAAACTTTCTCTTTAAGCTTTGAACTTAAGTAGACAAATTATTTATACAGGTTTTATTTTTCGTATCTTTCCTCAGACACTTAAGAAGGAATATTCTGAGTGAGTAACTGATAACATGCATACCCTTTTATTTCATTCGTTATTTTCTCAATCTCTGCAAAAAGCTCATTTTCTGTAAAAAGTTTGTACAATGACATAATTCATAGAATCACACAAGAATTTTGATATTTTAATTAATCATTCAACTGACGTCGAATTTGGAACAAATATGTAAGTTTCATGGGATCAGGTGTATTTTTTTTTTTTTTTTTTTTTTTTTTGTACTTATACACTATAAAACCATTCTGTTAACAATTCTCTTAATGATATTGTATTGTTACAAGCATTACACAACTTTAAGGTTGTAAAGCTTCATTTTGTATACTGCGTAAATTTTCAATATGTCCAGATAAATATTTGCCGTCACAACAATCTCAGTAAAAACAAATGCCCCATTAGCTATTACTTTATGAAAGCGCATATCACACATTGATTTTTGAACTTTTTTTCCCCATTTATTGTACAGCATACGCAGTTTAGCAGTCCAAAATCTGCAGTTGTAGTAATTCGTAATGTTTCTTTATTCAATATAATGATTCATCTGAAAACAAATGTGGTTTAAAAAATCCTGTTCCCTTTTTTATGCGAGTTAACATTGACATTTACAGCATTTGGAATCTGCTGATGGCGATCACATGGTTGTAGTTGTTAAATGCAAGCGCACGTCCGTCATATGCGCAAAAAAAGTTGTCAAAATCTAAGAAATAAAGCAACCAGTTTTGCCTAGTACCGACTACAATAGATTTTTTAATTGACTGTTGCAACTATGGACATTTGGTTCGAACAACCTTTATAACACAAACACTGTTGTGCTTAAATCTATTTTAAAATGTTTTATGAGCTGTTCAAATTCCCAATAAAATAAGTGTCGTAAACTATGGATTGACAAACACGATTAAAATACTAATTTTGCCTAATATCTGCAGAAGCGCGTTTGCATAATGAAACCAGATTCATTTAATTTGACATGTGTTTTATGCACAACAGCTTTCAGAGCTCTAAGTGCCTGTCAAAAATAAATAAATAAACCCAAGTTGCCTAAGGCGGTCGAGAGTGAGAGGCAGGAAACAGGTCCACCCCGCCCTATTCACCTTTCACTAACAGACACCTGTTTCTAAATACATATTCTGTACTGCTTCAGTATGTTAGATTCATATGTTGTGTCTCACATTCTGTAGCATAGGATGAAGTATCACATTTAAAGCCTGTTTCACGAGTGTGTTATATTATACTGATGGCAACAGCTAAGAACCGACTAAATTTAGGCCAAACACCCTTAGAAAAGTAACATAACGTATCATGTAGTCTCGCAGAGTTTCACGTAAGCTCATAAATCAATTTATGATTTCTTGCAAAAAATATGTCTTATTAGTTAACAAAACATGCATACAACGAAAAATTAACCTCTTAAAGACACAGTTGGCTATGCTAACCATTCACTAATGGTCGCCCCCTTTCCCTTACCAATAGAACAAAAAAAAAAAAAAAGTAAATCGACGATGATCGACAGACCAGTGAAATTATTAGAATTGTGAATTTAGATTATTTTATTAACATTCAGCTTTTTCTAAAAATATATCAGTGTTTTAAATAATTTATATTTAGAAAGAATTTAATATTTTGAATAATATTGAATAATAAAATGAATAATGTATGAAATAAATATGAATGAATAATGAAACTGAATAATGAATTAATAATATTTTGAAACAGTTTATATTCTTAAATGATTTCATTATTTAAAACTATTTTAGGATATATTAACCTTTTCCAATAACGTTTAATAGTGTTTATAATTTCGAAACTTCTACCTCTGTTCCCATTTTAAAATATTTAAATATTTTGAATATAAAATATTTTTAGAGTTCCAGAAAACTATGATAACTGTGCCATTAGTGGACAGTTTCAAGAAGTTACCCCTTCAAATTTTATCTACCACCCTTTATTTTACAGGCGTAAATAAAAAAAAAAATCACTGTCATGCCACAATTAATTATTTCTTTAGATAATTGCACTGTGAAAGCTTTTGAATGAAAAAATTTTTATGCTCAAGTAAATTTTCTGGGGAATGCAAAATTGACATGCAAGAAACGCAGAAATGGGAAAGTGTCTGATTTCTTAGTAGAAATTTGAAAATTTTGCAGAACAAAGCAAAATAAAAGCCAAAACGATTGAAAATATACCTGAAGATTCAAAATATATACATCAGTTATTTTTGAGTCATAAAAACATATTTCTAGTTATACTTTTTACAAATCAAAATTAACTTTCAGTTACAATTTCTTGAACAAGATTTTTGAATTCCGTTACGCATTAAAATACATTTCTGTAACATATTGGTAATAATTTTAATTTTTAAATGATCTCTTATTTTTTACCACTTACATTTAGAAAAATGTCGTTCTTTATTGAAGAAAAACATATATATGAAATTTAATTACTCATTCATTTCTCTAATTTCGAAAATTTAATCATTTTTGTCCAGTTTGAAAGTGATAGATTGTATTATACTACACGTCATATGATCTTCATTTATGTTTGCCTTTGTACATAAACTACTTTAAAAACATTGAATTTTTTTTTTTCTAGAATTGTTTTTATAATGCATACTTCATGGTTCATAATAACAATAATTACAAATTTTTCATTCTGAATCAAGTTGAATAAAGGGTGAATATTAATTTATGCATGGTTTTGAACACTCTCTAAGGAAGTAAAAGTGCTTATTTGTGGTATGTCTATTTGTGCCCGATCTAATTTTCTTAAACGTTTTTAGATTGTCTTGAAACATAATATAATATTTGTATACACAACGGAATTTGCTTCAATAAATGTTACATGCACTGTCTATTCAGGTAAATTGACTCAAAAAAGTCATATCTATTACAATCTTCGAGAAATAGTTCTTTTAATCAATACAGAGGTCTAAAAAATCTTATTTTTCAAAAAAAATTTCTCCTGCTTTGGATGTTTCTAACGTTTTTTAATACTTTGAATTTAAAAAGTATACTTTGTCTTTGATTCCTATCAGGTAAGAATATTTCTCAGAAGGATGAAGATCTGAAGGATTGACCCATAGTTTATAAGAGAATTTAAATTATTTACGTATAAAATATATTAAAAAGGGGTAACATTTACAAGTTATCTTTAAAATGTCTATTTTCTTTACTTCGAAGCTCCATTTAGAGTTTATTCGTTTGTTCACGGCTTCCGTACACCCTACGCAGCATCCAACAATAATCTAACATATTAACATTCCATTAGCGGATACCCCTTCCTCCTCTCTTTTTGTTTTTTAACGTGTTGATCAAATCGTTGTATTTGTTCTTCTCACACATCGTCTAGATTTTACATGAAATAGCAGATATGGGAGGATTAGAAAGTGGCGTTTAACCCTTTCGCAACCAGCGTCACATATGTGACGATCCGATTTTCTTACCCGAGCCCAGCGTCACAAATATGTGACGGGTGTTCATTATCAGTTTGTGATAATGTGTCACATATGTGACGACGGGGCTACCAAAGGAATTTTCTATCTATAGCCCAGTGTCACTTATGTGCGTCAGTTTGCAAAATTGCTAATTTCACTTAGTTAGAACGTTATAGATTCATCCCACAAAAATAAATGACATTTGGTATCATAATCAAATAATAAGACGTCTGGGCTCTGGTGGCAGTTTTTCTCCTGAGGCTCTGGTAGCGAAAGGGTTAAGGTAACTTCTCTCAACAATTCCCATTTTCCATCGAAACTGTAGGTGTTAGAATTTTTTTTTTATATTCCTTAATCAGCATCTAAAATTGCATCAGTAAAACACATGACCTTGAAGAAAATAATTCATCGCAGAACTGTGTAATTGCCGAAACGTAAGTGAAGCCCTCCATGTTCAGAGTGGGGAATCAAAATGCTTTTGTCTATTTCTCTATACGTATGTCTGGTGATTGCGGCCGAAAACAACACCCAATCAACTTGCAATTTCATACACATATTCATCAGCCGCACAGAAATAGCTGTATGGTTTTGAATGTCTATTCTATTGGTAGTTCGTGTACACACCAAAGGTTTTCTTATTACGGCCTATAGACACAATTTGTATGTATTGCAATAGCGGCCACAAAAATCCCCCGATTGACTTGTAGATTGGCACACATGTTTAGGAACCACACAGAAATAGCTGTAGAAGTCTTGGTGTACATATTGTTTATTCTTTGTGTACAGGAACGCACCAAAATGTTTCTTATCCTTACGGCCTATAAGCAGATTTTTGTTTAAACGCATTTTAGCATGGTTACACTGCTTTTAACAAAATGAAATTAACGCACGTTATTGAGTTGCTTAACACGTTGAGCGCCACGCAAATTCTTAAAATCCATTTAAAATTCCATAATGATTCCTCCTGTAATAAATAAAAATTAAGCAAATTTTTAATAAATTTTCAATCATTAAATGTAATATTTTTAGTTTTATATTCTATTTTATATCTGCCACCGATGGTTGACGCGACATTATATCATATTTGACACTGTCAGCCACCAATGCAGGGTTGCCATTTTTTTTTTATTCAATAGTCACAAATATTTTTTTATTTGTAACGTTTGACTAATCACTTCGAAGATTGCTAGTGTATTATGTATATCAAATGTCACTTCTCAAAATTATTGTTAACTATTGAATTAAAAAAAGGCCAAATTTGGCAACCCTGCACCGATGGCTGACAGGGTGCTCAACGTTTTAATCTGTTATTGGTACTGCTTTTACTTTCGGGGTAAAATTTTCACTAAATTTTTTTTAAGTATCACATGTGCTGCACACTCCTAAAGTTTCAAGATGATTCCTTCAGTTCTTAGAGATATACGACAAAATGTCTGGAATTTATAGAATGGCTGACAAGGCGCTCAATGTGTTAAAAGCATATTTTCTGAAGAAAATGTGCTCTTAGACTTAATTATTCATACACAGGACCTTAAAAAGTGCTTCGAAAACGCCACGTAATCATCTAAATTATGTCAAATTTCAAATACTTTTTCATAAGCTACATAAAATAACTTCCATAGTTTTTACTGCTGTAGGATTTCGTAGGATTCTGACACAAAAGGATTTCGTAACATTAGAGCCTATGGACAGATTTATGTTCAAGCGTATTTTAATGCGATCAGGCTGCATTCAACGTTATAGGTTTAACATATATAATTAAGATTCTTAAAAACATTTTTTAAATTAATTTAATCTTGTTTATAGAATTTTTTTTTTTTGTGTGTGTGTGTGTGGGGGGGGGGGTTGTTGGATTCACCATGTTTCCGAAACTTGTTAGGACTTTTGATTTTCTTAATTGTATGTTCTGCTGCTCCCACCCACTTGTGAGGAAGCGGAAAGGTGTTTTTCACATGAATTTATTTTTACAATTGTTTTTAGGATACTTAAATTCGTTGTTTAATGTTTATCAACATTTTTCTTTTTGTTAACCACGCCCACTTACCTTTAATTTTTACACATATTTATTGCCTTCTTTTCAAAACTATGTACTTTTTGTATAATTCTTAGTGCTACCTTTGGCGCCTTTTTTATACAAATTTAAAGAATTTATTTACAGTCTAAAGAATATTCCGCTGACATTCTGTAAACATACAAACAATGTGAATTTTGTTTCAAATATCAACGCAATACAATGAGTTAGTTGAATAATTTTTATGTGTATATAATTATAGCTCGTGTACAGGGACATACAAAAACTTTTTGCCCCATTATGGTTCATAAACGGTATTATAAGTGCATTTAACATGGTTCGCTTCATTAAACACATTAAATAAATATACACTAAGCGACAAAAAAACAGCCGCTGCAGTAAATCGCCGTTCTTCTGAACGGCTCCAAGCGAGTCTTCTCGACCCTTTGTTAAGTATTAATTGCAGGATCTTTCATTTAATCAAAATAATTATTTAATATCATTTTAATTTCAGGTAATAATCTTCCTACACGTAAAATTCTTCGGCGATAAAAAATGGAGCTTATTCATATTCACTTCTTTCTCTAGAAAAACAGCTTCTTCTTTAAGACGAGAAAACAGTTTATTAAATAAAATATTTACAAGATGAATAAAAAACATTATTTACAAAATGTATTCATTTCACTGTCTTGTAACATCCATTTCATTCTACCTCTTAGCAATACTGTTTCTAATATTATACTTCAAGAAAAATGGAGTTAAAATAAAGTACTCTAATCTATGAGCCACCTTTTCTCTTTCCGATTTCAAACTGTAGCTCCATGAATAATAAGATTAGGCCAAAAAGGGCCCGAGAGCAACTACTATTTCATGACTCGTTGCTACCCATTCTAAAACCAAACGAAGTCCCGTAAGAAGAAAAAAAAAAAAAAAAAAAAAAAAGGTGTTTCGTATCTTATCTCAACGGGACCTCTGGCGCCCTCTAGTAAGGCAAATGTATATTCAAAACCTAATAGCCGCACTTAAATAATTTCCTGTTCGCTTTCTATAACCTCAAATTTTATCGATTAAAAAGGAAACTTTCGAACAGATTTTATTATGTTGTCCTCCACGTACACTTTAGCTTTTAGTCCAATGTTGAAAACAAAATGCAATTGCCAGGAAAATTGTAATTTTAGAAATTATTTAAAAAATGGTAAGAATAAGGCAGTTAACGACGCCAAAAAAAGTATTAATTTTTGAATGAAAATCAAAAAAATATTTTAATACGCAAGATGACAAAATAATTAAATGTTAACGAAATATTGGTAAAAGTTTTTAGCAAGGTATAAAATTTTTTGGCCATTTAAACTGGAAATTTGGTTTTAGGCGGCCACGTTGCTCATCCAAGCGAAATTATCGTAAGTTAAAAAGCCATTGTTTATAAAATCGATTTATATTACATTAAGAACATAAAAAAGATTCAGAAAAAGTGTTTAGCAGCATAATTTCTTTAACTACAGTGCAGCAGCTATTAAACAAAGCAGGTGTAAAGAAAATTTGAAAGAAAATTTGAAAGAATTCCAATCAAGAGAATTAGCAAAGCAAGAACTCAGATGGTTAAAAAATGATTATTTAATTATTGGGTTTAACTGGTTCTCTTTGATGAGTCAGGTTTAACTTATTTCAAGCTAAATGAAACAAGCAGACCTGACAACGAAAATATGACTGACATAATGAAAAATCGCACTTTTAAAAACCGTGACATATTCTCCGTACATTATGGTACGGGGGTGCATAACTTTTCAAACAGTCGGGCAAATTCTTACGCTCAAGGGATCAGTTAACTTCAAATAAAACACAATCTTCATAAAAGTGGTGCCTGACCGACTATTTTGGAGTTACCTTATATATTTCCGCAAACAACATTTCAAGATAATGCACCTTACTACATGGCGTCCGTGGTACGTTTCTTCACTTCAGATGTCCAAAATGTTCTATCCATTCCCATGAGAACCTGTAATTCTGAAAGCATTTTTCAATTTAAGGTAAATCCCACAAAGGATATAGTAGAATTTCTTCTTTACCAGACATGGAAATAGTCCTAATCGCAATCCGCTCGAAAAAGTTTCGTCTATAAAAAGGCAGGGGAGAGGGGAGAAGAATCGAAATTTGCAGCCTATATCTCTGCCTGAACTAGAAAAAATTATTTGTGATATTTGGCACATTGAAATTTCTGAGATATATATTGAAACACTGTATAAAACTATGCCAGTGCACATTAAAGCAGTAATTCCATATAAAGAAGGAACTAACCCAATGCAGAATACATATTTTTAATAAAAAAATTGCTTAGATCTAACAAATAAATAGTTTTATTTTATATATTAAAATATAACTTCTTTATTTCATATATTAAATCATAATAGAATACAAAGTGTATGCATTGCATTATGTTTAAAACGAAAGTTTTATGCAGATTTTTAAAAAAGTACTTCATAGAGTGCAGTAAAGCGAATTATTAAATCGAAAATGTACATACCTAACATACACAGGCCTTTCGGCGTCGAGTCGGTCCGCAGTCGGCACTGTCGGTTTACTTTTGGCAAAGGCGCACTGCTGTCAGCGACTAATCAGTAGAATGCCGGCTCCCAGTTGGCAAATTCACCCAGCACAGGACATTGTTTCTTTACTAACATTATGTACAAAAATCAGTTTTTCTCAGTCAGCTCCTGTGGCGGTTTTTACAGATGGTTCAAAAACAGAACATGGAGTGGCGGCAGCCTTCTGTGTCCTTAATAACAATGAATGTACCCACCGATGGTCATGCAGACTCGAGGACTTTAACTCTGTTTTTCAGGCGGAGCTCTTCGCCATTGAAAAGGCCCTGGAGTGGGTCACCACTCAAACCAACGTCAATAATAAAACTCATATTTTTAGCGACAGTCTATCGGGTCTGCAGGCCATTGTCCGCCACAGGTCCCGACATCCTCAGGTTCTTAAAATCAAACACCTTTTGAAGGATGTAAATCTTCGAACGTCCCTGGCACATGTTTCTACCCATAGGGGCGTGGTCGGAAACGAATTGGCAGATTCTCTAGCCAAAAGTGCAACTGGGAATGTTAGTGTTAACATTTCCCTGCCAGCACCTCCCTCTTTTATCAAAAGATCACTCAAACAAATTTTGTTTCGGGAATGGCAGACCTGGTGGGAAGATTCCGAGAATGGTAGATACACCTTTTTAATGATTCCAAATGTGGCCGTTAATGATTGGTCGCTGACACCAGAGACTGAGGCCTTATCGGGTCATGGACCTTTCCCACAATATTTGTATAGATTCAATCGCCGACGCACCCCCCTATGTCCTTGTGGAGAGGAGGGTACACCAGAACATTATTATTTCAACTGCCCTATAACAAGTTCATACCACGTAAGAAATCCTGTACCAAAACCAGAAGGCTGGCTCGAAAATATTATTTCTCGTCCATCCCTCTCAATTAAACTAAAAAGAATCTACAATCTTCTGATGGATATTTCCAACAGAACACATTAAATTCACGTCATATCTAACTAGCAGTTTTTAAAAATCACTTCCAGTAATAAAAATCACTTGAAATGTAATTTAAAGTCTTTCTAAATCATTTCACTTTAATTGTAAAGTTTAATCGTAACGTTTTATTTATATATTCTTTCTTTCTCTCTTCACTCTCTCCTTCCTTCCTTTTGTATAAATGTGTGTTTGAGCTCCTTGCCCACTATGCTGCACTTCATTGATTCGGATGAAAAACCTGTCCTGTGGACTTTTCTCCAATGTGTATACTATCAACGCCCTTTGTCGGTTTGGGGCTAAGTCCTGGCGTTTTTGTAAACTTTATTTTTTATTACAATAAATGGAGAGATCGCCATAGAAGCGCTCAAAATCGCTCCAAGAGTGATGAGCGGCTTCCCTCTCCTTGTTCAACCGACAGTAGGAAACAATGTCGGTTGCTGTTAACGGACCGCTTACAGCTAAACATCGGCAAACCATTTCTATAGGCATACGATACTGGGCCTATATCTGATATACGGTAGTGGCCCGGAAAAAATGTGCCAACGTCGGTCCGATTTTGGTACAGTTTGCTTCGAGTTCAAATTTTTAAATTTAATATTTAAAAAATATAATGATAAATAAGTTTTACTTTTGTCATAAATGTTGAAAATGTTTAGTATAACAGATGCATATATTTGTCATAATATTATTATTAATAACAATAATACTATTTAATATAAAACAAATTTATTAATTTAATTAAAATAAGTAGTATTATGTAATTCATTTATTTGAAATGCCAAAGAAAGAATGTATATTTTTTTATCTTTTTCATTAAAAATAAAGTAATAATAATAATAATAAAATAAATAAAAATGCTATATTTTGAGAAAATTTAAATATGAAATATTCTTTTAATGTGTATATAATATGTATTGTTTAATAAAAATATTTAATCCATTGTAATATTTTTATTAACCAATACACAGATTCAAATCCTACTCAATAAATTATTCGGATGTACTATTTAATCATTTTTAATCAAATTTGGTACATGCATTTTTTGTTACAAGGATTTATCACAAGGCTGAGTGACGAGGGAATATACAGAGCCCCCACAAAAACTATGTGCGAACTAATAATTATAATACTTATAATTATGTATATATATACATATTTAAAATAATGTGGAATAAATAAAATGATATACTGAATAACGAGTGATGTAAATAGGACGTTGGGGCTCCTGATCAGCAGATCCACTGGTTTAATAACATTTCACCGAACATAATATAACGAAATTAACATACATTAGTCAGATGCCCAAGACCATGTTTTCCTTAGAAAGGGTTGTAATTAGCGTTAGTGATTAGTGTACTGGATATTTACGTTAGAGCTAAATAAATATATCGAAATACTTTCGGGTATATAAGAGAAAATTACTCATAGCGCATTTCCAGTTGAGTTATGAAATTTTAAAAAATTGTTACCAAAATTAAAAAGCGATGCCTTGATTGCATCTAGTGCTCTGTCCTTCCGCTATCTTAATTCTCAATTCTTTAAGATTGTTTGAAACTGTAAAATGTTACTTAGGTTTTTAACACTTTCCAACAAGGTTGAAAAGTGTTAATGGCTTAGGTTTGTCTATCTGTGTGTCTATCCGCGCTCTAACTCCCGTAAATATTTATGGAATTTCTTGAAACTGATATATGTTATTCAAGTTCCCTATCAGATGTTCCCTATTGAAAATGGAGTTCATACCTTTAATAGTTTGTGTATAGAGACACCCGAAAGCATTTCAAAGCATTGTGTTCTATGAGAGGTACTTCTATAAACCATATTTTCCTACCTTTACTGTACACAAATCTTAATGTAATTTAAATATATTTTCTAAGTTCACTATCGGATGTTTCTTGTATAAAATACCACCACTGGTGGTATTTTGTACACGGACACTCAAAATTATTCCAAAGCATTGCATTCTATGAGAGATATTTCTATAAACCAAATTTTAATAACTTCACTTTCCACGAAGTTTTATGAAATTGAAATATGTTATTTATATGCACAAAAGAATGCTTTACATAGAATATACCATGATTAGCATTAGATTTACAGGGTGGCACAAAAATATCCAGTTACATTAGGAGCTATTAATAAGAATTTCCTAGAATTGTACTTTCGTTAACATTAAGCGTTTTTAACACTTTCTAACATTTTTAAGTGTGAATATGATTTCAGTTTGTGTATCTGTCTGATTGTTCTTCTGTCCGTCTGTCACTTTTTCTGCGCTCTAATCTCCGTAAATGTTTATGGAATTTCTTCAAACTGATATATTTCATTTTACTATCGGATGCTCCCTATTGAAAATGTAGTGAATACCTCTTCTGGTTTGTGTACAGGGACACCCAAAACTATTCGAAAACATTGTGTTCCATGAGAGGTGTTTCTATAAACCATATTTTAATACCTTTACTGTACAGAAACTTTAATGAAATTTTAATATGTTACTCAAGTTCCCTATCGTATGTTTCTCCTATGTAAAATAGAGAACATTTCTAACTGTGTTATAAAAAGTATCCCAATGCTTTGCGTTCTATGAGAGTTATTTTTATAAACCAAATTTTAATAATTTAAGTTTGCACAAAGCTTAATGCAGTTGAAACATTATTCGTATGCACAAAAGAATGCGTTCTATATAATATAGTATGATTAGCATTAGCGTTAAAGGGTGGCACAAAAATATTAAGTTACATTAAGAGTTATTAATAAATATTTGCTGTTATTGCACTTTCGTTTATATTAAGCGTTTTAACACTTTCTTTTAATTTTAGAGGGAATATCATTTCAATTTGTGTATCTGTCTATCCGATTTTCTTTCCGATTGTCTAAATTTCTATCTGTTTGTCTCCGGCTCCTAGCGTTCGTAAATATTTTGAGAATTTTTAAAAAATGACACAATCAAGTTCACTATGGAAGGCTCCGTATTTAAAATGACATTAATAGGTCCTGTACAACTAGTTTGAGTACAGGGACAAAAAAAAAAAAAAAAAAAAAAAAAAGCCAATGCATTACCGTTTCAGGACAGACATTTTTAAAAGTTAAATTAAAAATTTTTTACTGTTAAGATCATAAATACAGTGAAATTGTATCTTAATATTCCAAAATAATATAGAATACAATAATTAACTTTCAGATTTACGGGGATACACTAAAATATTCAGATAGATTAAAGGCGGTAATTATAATCTAACGGCTGCATTCTCTTTTGCGTTAAGCCTTTTTAACACTTTACAAAATGCCTAAGAGTGATTTAATAATCAGTTAGTCTATCTATATATTTTTCGTTCCTTCTGTCTGTTGTGTGATAACGTAGGCAAAGAATATTTAAAGTTATAAGTTACAACAATTACGTACAGATGGAAAGTGTTACTAATCAATGCGTATTGCATGATTTTTCTTTCTTGTTTAAATTTATTGTAGTATGTTGATTATTAGAAATCGTAGATGTAAAAAAACTCTTTTGCATGCAGGTACTCGCAAAATATTTTGGATACATTATGATCTATAGAAGTACGGCTGAACCAGATTTCTGATCTAAAACTTATTCTTACTGACCCGATACAGCATATTTCAAATCTTAACTCTTTTCTTACAGTTACTACTTAAATTCTCTAATAAAATATTTATTCTTCTAAATAATATTAACTTCTAAAATAATAAAATATGGATGGGTCTCGCATGAAAACTTCTAATCCAAAAGTCCGGATGTGGATGGGGCAACTGTTATCCATTAAATAAACTAAACTCGATGAACGTAGCACTTCTTAGATGAGAAAACATAATTTTAATGCTTTGTTAGCATACATGTAAAATGAAAACGAAAAACAGAAACTATCTACAGTATTTACAATTAAATATTAAATTAAATCTTAATATTAACGTTCTTAGATTGTCATTAGTTCTTAAATATTAATTCTAATTCTTAAAGGTTATAATTGTTCTGTTTTAGGACCGGGGCGTCTGTAAACAAGACGATCTTAACATAGCCCTGTCTCTATTCAAGGTCATTTTCTGTTCTGCTTCCGATTCTAAAAAGCACCTTTCTCGAAAAAGAGGCGCCCGTCTGTCTGGAAAAGCATTTGTTCTGAAAGCAGAAGAATGAACGGGAGATTCCCGACATGGATACATTATGATCTATAGAAGTATTCCGCTTAAGTGCAGTTTATAATCAGTGGCGAGGCATGAGATTCCTTCAAGGTCATCACTAATTCTATCTCCCCCCCCACACACACACGCAACATCGATATAATTGATACATTCTGTTAATTATATGACACATTTAGTAAAGAATTAAATAAATAAATTATTTTTTAATTTAAAAAACTTAAATCTCAAAATTTATATAATTGACTATCAGGCAACGCCCACTTAGCTGGTCCCTATTTTTAAATGAATCACTATAATTACTGAATTCTCAAAATTGCATTAATTTTTATCACGGAAAAAAAAAAGAAACAAAATCCGATTAGGAAAAATGTCGCACCGGGTTCTCACTGACTTCGGAAAAAATTCCCAAAATGCTCTAACTCTTATTTCTATCATTTTCCCCTTTCGCCCCCCCCTCCCGTCTAGCCTAATAATTTTACAAATTCGAAAATATCCGCAATCGTTTTGTAAGTATTAAAAACCTCTATGCACCAGTTTTGAACGATCTATCTCTATTTTTATTTTTTTTTTGCCCCTCCGCTCCCCCTTCCCGCCCCTCCCAATAATTTTAAAAATTTGAAAATATCTGCAATCGATTTGTAGGTATCGAAAACCACTATGTACCAATTTTGAATGATCTAACTGTTTTATTTTATTTTTTGCCCCTCTGCCCCCCCCTTCCCGGCCCTTTTAAAAACTTTACCCTTTTGAAAATATTCCCATTCGACTTGTTGCCCTCTAAAACCTATCTGTACCAATTTTGAACGGCCTAACTTTTTTTCTATTTGTTTTTGCCCCATAGCACCTTTCTTACCGCCCCACACCCCTTCCCGCCCCTCCTAATAATTTTACAAATTCAAAAATATCCGCAATCGATTTGTAAGTATCGAAAACCTCTATGTACCAATTTTGAACGATCTGACAATATTTTTATTTTTTTGCTCCCCCCCTCTCCCCTCCCCGCTCCTCCTAATAACTTTACACAATCGAAAATATCCCCATTCGACTTGCAGGCCTCAAAAACCTATCCGTATTAATTTTGAACGCCCTAACTGTATTTTTATTTTTTTGCCCCATAGCCCCCCCCCCCTGGGGGCTGATTTTCTATAATTCCAGAAATTTGTTTTTAGATATTTGCATTAGCTATATTTTAGAGCAAAAATTTCACGTATATATTTTTTTTTGTTTGAGATATATAGGATTATGCGAAATCACGTTTTGCCCCCCCCCCCCCCCACCCCCTTGGGGACCGAATTTAGAAAATTCCAGAAATTATTTTTTGAAGATTTGTATTAGTAAGCAAAAATTTTACGGATATCTTTTTTGTTTGAGATATGAAGGATTTTGTGAAATCACGTTTTGCCCCCCACCCTCCCCCTTGGGGGGTCGAATTTTGTAAAATCGCTTCTCAGTGGATGCCTACGTCATAGAAAGAACATTGTCACAGAATTTCATGCTTCTAGGTCCAGGGGTTTGGTCTGGGCGATGATGAATCACCCCCTCACTCACTCAGGAAGAAAGATTTTATATATATAGATTATGTTCATCCAATTACACGCACTCTATTTTTGTCTCACCTTTACTATAACTATATCCCGTAATATGGGAAAGGGTGTCATAGTTTCAAGACCTTTTTCGTTTTATAAATAACATTGATTTAATCATTCGCTGACTCACGCTTACTTTTACTATATCGAGTAATATGATGTAATCTAAATTATTTATTGTTTATTAATTTATAATTACACACTAAAGTAAAATCATGAATCACAAATTATTTATTTTAATTACTTTAATTCAACTATTCCCTGGTTTAAAAAATTTATTATAGCACTATCCCGTAATATGGGAAAATAATTTATGAATGATGTTATTTTAGTTTACTGTAATATGAATTTTTATTACACACATGTAAACTTGCATTAAATTAATTTCTCCAGTTTTAAATAAATTTCTACGAGTCGCAGTTGCAACTATATTCCGTAACATGGAAAAATGTGTTCTTATTTTATCAGTGATGCATATTTTTTTGTACAAACGATTCATCTGCAGATTGAAAGAAATGCCCGTTTCATAATTCTTTATTCAAGCCATAATTTAACCCACTGAAATATCCTTAAATTAATAAATACAATTTCATCAAACTATTTTAGAATTAAATATTTCTTAATGTCCGTACAAAGAGCTCAAAATATCTCTAGATTGTGAATAAATGTCTCACTTTATTGAAAAATTAAAAAAGGAGAATCCCTTTCTAAAGAAGACTTACAAAAGACCTCCAAAAGTTCCTAGAAAGTGAAAATCTGTCCCTACATCTTGAAGAAAACTTCTATAAGTCGTTACGCGTAGGGACAAAATCCCTACTGTTCGCAACACTGCTAATTCCTCCAATGCTCTAATCGTTAAAAATATAGATACTAGCACCCAGTGGCGAAGCGTCAATGGAAGCGATGAAAGCAGCGCTTCCCCTATTTAAGATTTTTAAAAAGTAATCAAGTAACGTCGCATCGTCGAAAGACTGAATTGATTCTTCCCCTGCATTTCGAAGCGCTTCACTCCAGCGCTTCCATAGTTTTCGGAAACACCTCTTCCCTAACACCCGTTTTTCAAAGAATTTTACGCTATTTGATAGGTTGGAGATGAAAAGTATCTGCGCGTGCAGGCTTGCGCAGACGCAAAGCAGATTTAATCCAAGCTCGCGGTGACTTGAAAATGTGTTTGAACGTTTCTTTGAAGAACCCATAGATGGTAGCACCAGATAAATTGATCAAATGCAATGGGGGGAAAAAAGGAAAACTCGAAATAATAATCTATGCTATTAAATATTTTAAAACATGATAATATAGATTTAAATTGACTTACGTGATCTAATTTCTTCTATGGTCATCGACAAATCTATTTTTTAAGATCGAAATAAAAGGCATTTTTTATGGTAATGATATGATTAACATTATAGGTTCATTTATACGAACATACAAAATATTTGAATTCATAAGGGGGAAATGTAGAAGATTTTCAATTGTGTTATGGATTTTCAACATTTTTCAAAAAAGTAAAAAAGGGATTTATGATTCAAGTTTTTCAGACTGTCTTTAAGTACTGTCAAATTAGTAAATAAAGATAAAACTGTAAAGCAAAATACTCCCAATCTTTTTTTTTTTATTATTATTATTGTTTTGAAGGTGTCTCAAAGTTTAATGTGTTATTGCAGAGAAGTAAGACATAATTTAAAGTAGTAGATCACCAGAACAGGAGACTTAATGTATTATTTGCATTACTCCTTAGATCATTTTTACTTATTCCATATCATTTATATAAACCAGATACGTTTCTGATGGGGCGTAAGACCCCCTCCCCCTCGTCCATCCGGTTGAATTTTTCTGACCATATCTGCATAAATGTGTGTGTATATATATATATATATTTCTTTGTAACAAACTCTTTGTAACTCATGAAAACTTGTATCAAATTTCTTGCTAAATGATTGCATAACATATCGGAACTATTATGTGTAGCCCTGTATTTCTAAACAAACTAATTACCAATTGTTTGCTTATCATTTTCCACAGAAAATATGCTTTGAAACATACGAATAACGCATGTTTATTTCATTATGTTTAATGATGCGTAATCATTTAAAAAATGTACTTATAAGAAATATCGTCTATAGACCGTAATGATACTTTTTTTTTGTCTCTTTGTGTATGAACCGCTGTTATTATATGTAGCAGTAAAAATTATGTAACTAATTCCTCGTAACTCATTTGAATTAAATTTGACATAATTTCGATGTTTACAGAATGTCATCAAAATGCTTTTGTGTGGTCCCGTAAATAAGACTATACAACATCTTTTCTAAACAAAATATTCTATTAAGCACCTTAATAATGTATATCAATTCATAATGTATATCAATAATGTATATCAACATGTTGAACGTAGCATAAACGCGTTAAAATGTGCGTAAATAAAAATATGTTCATAGGCTCTAATGTCACGAAATTCTTTTGTGTGTCTCTATAAATGAACCATAAACATTATATACATCAGTAAAAACTACTCAACTTATTCTATGTAGCTCATGAATAATTGTTCAAAATTTGACATCATTTGGATGATTAAGTGACATCTTTGGAACACTTTTACATGATCTTGTACATTAATTGTTAAGTCTAAGCACTTTTTTTTTATTACAGAAAACATGTTTTTGAGCATCTCAATAATCTCTGTTAATTTCACTTCTTTAAAAGCAGTGTAACTATGCTAAAATGCTTTTAAATGAAAATCTACCCATAAGCTGTAATGATAAGAAATAATCTGGTGTGTCATTCACACAACTTTCTCTTATTTCAATACCATAAAACATATTGTAGATTATGGCGTAAGATCAATGAGGCAAGATGATAAAGTTAAATCTATTTTTTTAATAATTTAAAATATTTTTAAGAACACGTTTATTTGTGCGAGTGGGCGATAGCTCTTCTAAACCCCACTTTTTAATTATATTACCTACGATTATCTATATATTAATTTGAAACGTGTTTTGTCCGTTCTCCACTAAATTGAGAGAACGGTTAGGTGTAAAAATTTAGTTGAGGTGTCTAAAAAAAGGTCTTGGTGTGTAGATGTGTCATCAAAAGAGAAAAAAAACGTTAAACGGTTCCCCACCCCCTGGGAGGCAGGGGTTAAAAATACGTTTGCGAGCTTAACTCAGTTCCAAATTACTTCACAGTGAAGAAGTTGTAAATGCGAGGAAGTAGACTCAAATATTAAAAAATCAATTTCTGAGAATTTGGAATTTTCGATTTTAAAAAGGCGGAAAAGGTGGGAAGTAGATTTAGGGGGGAGGGGGAGTAATTGGAGAGGGAAATCCATTCTAGACCCACACATATAGCACCTCATTTTAAAGGTCTTGAAATTTCACGTTGATTGGAGATGTTTGTATACAATATAGTGCGACCCCTGGTGTCGAAAAATGGAACTAGGCGATTTAGTAGTAGGCCCTATCATGTTACACCTTATTTTAAAGGTCTTTGTATTTCCTGGCTGTTGGTGATGTTCGTACAGAACATACTGTGCCCTCTGGCGACAGAAAGTACAACTAAAGGATTTTGCAGTAGACACCACCACCTTTGGACTTTGTTACAATTTTTTCTTGAGATATACTAATAACAGACAGACACACAGATCAACCGCTAAAAACATGTTTTTTCGGACTCAAAACGTGTAAAAATAACAAAAACTCGATTTCGAATATTTGACCCAAAAACTATACTTTCTCTTCCCTTTACATAGGAAAGAGAAAGTAAAAATTTGGTATGTTCCTGTACATGAATTATGTACAATATAGATATAAAACAGATACACAGCTGTTTCTGTATAGCATCTGAACCAATTCGCAAACCAATATGGTGAATTACAATACATAAGAAAAATTTTGGTGTCTCCCAGTACACGAACTTCAAACATAATATACACCCAAAACTACATAGCTAATTTTATGTGGCTCATGAACACGTATACGAATTTTCATAACAATAGGGTGATTTTTGCGGCAGGGATGCTATCGCGAAACATATATACAGGCAGAACACAAAGTCATTTTGAGTTACCACTTGGAGGCCTCCACAGACGTATCGGCAATTAATAAACATATCCTTAAAATTGGACCTTAAAAATTTTGAATTTAAGTTCATTTACAATAAATTTATTTAAATACATTCTAAAATCTTTACTACATTTTTAATCAAGATTCTACGACTTAGCTTTATAAATTACCACGTTTCGATTTTTCCCTAATCAAAAAATTAGATTTTTAGTGTTTGGGTTTCTCAGTCTTCTTTGGCCTTATAAACATACCTCAAGAACAAATACTGACATGTTGTCTAGACTACATATTATATCAATCTATATTATACGGGAATAAATCTTAAATATTTTCAAACAAACAATGTGTAAAGGGACATTCAAAATTATTCGAATAAATTACGTATACGGACAAATTTTTCCGTTGGTGATTTTTACATCTTTAGATTATACTAAAAGAAGTAAGAATAAATATATATTACTTAAAAACACAAAAGCAAGTATTGTGTAGAATATTGTATAAAAAGCTTAATAATCTGTCATAAAAGTATTAGAGAGAATTTCTTTGGACCATACCTAGAAATCACTCGAAATATATTTTAAGTGGTTTATATGTTTTCATTACTGTGCTAAATTAAAGTACAATATGTAGTACGTAAACAGTTTAATGACAATCCGACATGAATCTGTCTAAACTCTATACCGACGATTCGAGTCGATCCGACATGAAACAAACACACCCTTTATTAATGGACATGATTAATTCAAGTATTTTGCCATATTTTACCTAGTCCAGCTAAATTGCTAAATAACAACACCGTCTTACTCATGTGGTGTACAAACTATTGTTTGGATTTCAGTTTTAGTTGAGTTTTTACTATAAATGCACATTTTGAGGTTACCTGAATAAGAATATAAAACTTTTACAGGATTATATTTTTGTCTGTTATTAGCATAACTTAAGCAGAAATAAATGAAAAAAGTACGACTTTGGTATTTTGCTGACTACATGGGGATGATACTTGAAAATTTTGAATAAGATTGGTAAATTTTTAAGTGTGGTAGTGGTAAAAATTTTAGGAATAATTTGAAAGGAATGCTTGAATATAATAACAAATTTAAATATTTTATGACCGTAGATAAAATGTTCAAATGGAATATAAATGGGCGACAGCACTCTTTCCACACATACATTTACATATAAAAAAAATGTTTATAAATCTAGTAGGGCAAGAGAAACTAATGCGAGTACCACATCATATTTTTTAAAAAATTTTTGTTCTTTTATACACTTACTATTCCTTTTTTTTTATTTAAATCATGCATGTCATCATAAACACTTTAAAAGATGTAAAATTCCAATTGTTTATTTTTATTATTTAAATTAAAAATCAATGTCTAACACAACGTTGAAGAGTATTATGAAGGATATTTATTTAATGATTTTTATGAACACACTCATACACTGCTATGAAGGTGTTTATTTTCATCAAGACAATGCTTTTGTTCAACTCAATCAAAAACATTTAGTTTCCCTTTTAAATTACTCCGTTTATTTGATTTCTCTACTGTTATTTTGAAAGATTTAATATTTTCATTAATCCGGAAGTGCGAAATCCAGTGAATTGTTTCATCTGAACTGTGTAATGCAACATAATAAGTTCATGTAATCACTACTTTTTAAAGTTCTCAACACCATTTGGAGAATTTTTTCAAGTAAATTTATAATATGTACGTTGTTCATTTTCACTTGCGAGATTAATTTATACATATATATATGTATAATTTTGCGAACTGTTTTAAAAATTTCAGGTTTTAAAAAATCATCGCGTAGTTAGTGGTGCCATCTATTTACATAAATCATAAACATAATTACAGTTCTTAAAGAATTATATATCAAAACAGTAACAAGTTTAATAAATTAAAATTTATTTGAAAATGTATTACTTAACACAGCTTCATGTATGTTTACCATGCAACCATATAAACAACTATTTGAAAAAATAGAAAAGACAAGGACGAACGTGAATTTAAAAATTTAAATTATTTTAGTTGTAATACACACAGAAAATCTTGATAACTGAACATAAAAAAAATATTCTCTATTTATCCGATAAAATATTTAAAATTTCATGAAGCTTATTACAAAAAGAATAAAAAACATGTTTATATAACAGTACAACTATTGGACATTTTGGAATATATTAAAATAAAACTTAATTAGGGCATAAATATAGCTATTTTTACTTTCTCTTACGCATATATGAGGAGCGAATATTCAAACCACGTTTTCTCCTTCGAATACAACTTTTCAGAAGACACAAAAAACTAATAAATTAAAAACAAATCACTAAACTTAAAACATAATTATCGTTTGTTTAGGTGTATTACTAGTTACTAGGAAGATGTGTAGACATTCTATTTTACGTTAAATTAAAAAAAAAAATCACTTTTTTTTTGGAGAAAACACAGCGCAATGTTTACTCCTCATATATCGTAGAAAAAGTGTTTTTGGGTAAAATTTTCCAAATTATGTTTTTGATATATTTACACGTTTTGATATCTCCTGAATCTGAAAATGTTTTTTGCGGTTGGTGTGTCACTCTTATCAGCATATCCCAAGAACAAATAATAGTAGAAACCCCAAACTTTGTATTTTAAAAGTTTATCATATGAGTGTGCTACACTAAACTTTTCGTTGAGATCAAGAAAATGGTTTGCGTACAGTGGTATTCAAGAGTATTCACATACATTATATGTCTATGGGGAAAATTCTAGTAAGAACAGTATAACATCAATAGGTTGACTCAAAAAAATGGAAAGAACATTTTTTTTACATGTATAAAAGCGTGTTTTATGTAGATTATAGTTCAACAAGGTTTATAAGGTAAGTAAAATGCACTCACCTTGCTTGTGAGTATCCTCTACTATTTCGGCTTTCAGGAACAGATGTATTCCATAAATGAAAAAAAATTCTCTTTTCATTATAAATATCTTTTGGTTTATTTATATATTTCTTTTCAGTTAAACTATTCAAAAGGTGATTTTAAATATATAAATAACAGTGTTTTAATTTAATTAAACCAGCCTCCTTTGGCTTGGTTTGTGAATAACAAATATATATTATATTGTATTGTGGGAATAAAAGGATGAACCCACATGTGTTCTTTAACTACATTTTTTATTAAAACTAAACATCGAAGAGAGGAAAAAACGAACAGACTTCATTACACGTACATAGAATATAGACGGCAAATCACAACAAATGCGTCCCTGCGACGCCCTAATGTAGATGTGTATATGCATGAAGAAAAAAAAGTCAAATGAAATGTTTTTGGAATAATATAAAGTTTTTGTAATAATTGAAAGAATGTCATTTGAGTTTATTTCTCACCAACAGATTGTGGTATGGAAATCATTCATCATTCGTTTACAGGGTTACCCAAATTATTTGGACACATTAGGGTTATACTTCCAAATTCCTCGAATTCTAATTCATTTTGTGTTAAATTTAGTTTTATATGAAAAACGCTTAAGTACACAATGTGATGTGCATATAGTTTATAGACAATATACAGGGCTACCCAAAATTAAGCTAAACGTTCTTTTCTATTGAATGTAATTGATAGAAGTGCTTTGCTACGTTTTACGAAGTCGATGAACACTGCTCAGGTCGCAAAATCAATTTTTTTATACCCATACTGTAAAAAAAGTATTTTTTGTAATTTTATTCTCAACTTCAGCTTTTTGTTTAATATCACATTTTGAGGTGTCCTGATTACGAAAGTACAATATTTGCGGTTGATTTGTATATATATACCTAATCAGCATAACATAAAACAGATAATTGTAGCAAGTTTAAATGCGGTATTTTAAAGTTCGTATTAGGCTGCCACTTAAAAATTTGATCAAGATCGGTATGTTTGAAGAAAAATTAATAACAGCCTTGATTATTATTTTTTTTACTGTTGTATGCACTATAAATGAACAGGGGTTGAGGGAAGAGGTACCCCCCCCCACACACACACGCATAATTACATGGCAAATAACTGTTCCTAATTTTATTTTAGATTGTTTTAAAAGTACATTAACTTTTATTATCTTATGCTATTGATCTTAAAACTTAATATGCAATCTATCTTTTGAAATACTGGATAAGAGAAAGTCGTGTGAGTGACACACCAGATTATTTAAAAATATGCAGTGAGCATCTAATAAGCAAAACAAATTGTCTACTTTAACATATTATCTAATAATTATAAAAATATGAAAATTATGCTTGTACATTTTTTTTCCTTCTCTGTAATACATTAATTAGAAACTAGATACATTTTTTCAAACGCTGAAAGGTTAGAATTGATCTTCTAAATATACAAAACTTTATATTCATCAAAGAAATGTCAAATAAAATCTAATGAATTGAGTGTAGAAAAATACATTCAAACGGTACTTATAAGTAGCATTAAAACAATAAACTCGAGAAGGTGACTGTTTCACATGTGAGAAAACAATAATTCAAATCTAGTTATATACTGCATGTAATTTTCTAAGAAAATAATATTTATAAATGTGATAATGAAATTAAAGTAACCTGAAGTATAGTATTGGGTTCGGGGGGAAAGTTTTGTCGTGTTGAATTAAGCAACTGACACCAGAAATTTATCGCTGGCAACATTTGTGTAACTTTTAAGAAGGTGTTGCCCATGATAAATTTCTGGTGTCGGTTGTTTAATTCAATATGTCAGAACTTTATCGCCAACCTAATATATCTTGACTTACGCTGTCAAAGAAAATAACATACATTACAGTACTTTATTTTATTACAATAATAGCATCAATCTTCCCAGTGTAACTCTAAAAAACATTGTGCATATTATTAAATACTGCATGTGCTTTGCCCCAAAACTATGACTTTTTTAAGCTAAGTGTAAAGGATTTTTCTTCTTTTGCTTTTCTGCCACCACCAGAAGAATTTTGCAATTAATGCGCGGTATTCGCTCATATGAACGAATTTGACGTAGCAGAAATTACAAAACACAATCCTGATCCCCTAACTAGAATGATTAAATCAAATGTAAATACTAATTTATTTTAATGTTGAACATACGATAAATAAATCTAAATAAATTTATTTCGACGCTAAAGTTTTAAAACATTTATAAAATAAAAACTGTTATTGCTAATTATTCGTAGTTTCAATAAAGAAAAAAAAAAGGCTGTATAGTGTGTTTAAAATTAAATTATAAAAATAAATAAATAAACGTTACTTAAAAGTCATTTTACAATATAATTATAAAGCAAGAAAGAAACAAAATGTCAACCGTTATGGCATACTTGATTTAACGTTGAAGTCTCAAATTCATGATTAAAAATGAAATAAAATAATTTTCGGTATAGCCACTGTAGCTCAGTGGCAGAGCGTCGGTCTCGTAAACCGTAGGTCGCGGGTTCGACACCCGCTAGTGGCTTAATTTTTTTTTCCACACTACCCAATAAAAATCCATTAATTTTTAATTATTCACCGAATTTTTAACCATATTAAATAATAGTATTTTCTTAACTATTTGGAGGCCTATTTAAAGTATTTCTGAATCACTTGAAATTTTTTCGAAAAGATTGCAACGAAGGGCGAGTTTAAAAATAACTAAAAACTCTGTATGGAAACATAGTAAATTAAAAAAAACTCGCAACAATTGTTTGGATTGAAATAATACCAGACATTCACCAAGCAAAGAAATGAATCCGGCTTCACAAATGTTTATTGATAACCACTTTGAAATTGTTTATTGAAAACGAATCATCTGTAATTCCTAGTCGTTAGTATTGCCTTAGTCGGGGTAAATAACTTATATTTATGAAAATTGAGCTACTGCGTAAATACTTGAATTTGCGTAAACATTTTTCAATATTTTTACTGTCAAATTAAAAAGGAATAAAAAATGTTTAGGTCATTACAGAAAAAGTATTTCTATTTTAATGAATCTGAATACTAACTCAATCATATTTATCTAATTTTCAGGTGTTTTCTTTCTTTCTTTCTTTTTTTTTCTTGTGTGCGTGTGCAGTTTATTAAAGTTATAAGCTTTTTGGAAATTCTCTTAATAAGATGTACATAGAATATTTACACATAAAAAACACGATTTTTTTAAATCACATTTCGGAAAAGAGAACTTTTTTTAAACGTTTCTTTTAATAGAACCATGATTTTTTTCTATTTAATAGAACAGTAACTTGTGAGTAACCTCAGTTTTTGCTAAATACATTTACCAGATAATTTGATGTCATATCCCTTATTTTACATTAAACAAAACAATATGTATAAGCTAGAATTTCTTCAAGATCTATCAAATTTGCAATCGCATAGTTTGATCATAATTTAATTTTCAACTGGAAACATTTTTAAATAGCTTTATAACAAATATTTTTTTTTTTTCGAAAGTGTTAACTGAAGACGAATTATACATACATGTTCGAGTCGTATAAAATTAACGTTGTGTAAAATTATTCTAACAGAAACGTGAAAACAGTACATATATAAAAAACAAACACGATTATACGTAGTTCAGAATAAGGAATATCATTTGAGTAAACATTTTAATTTTTCCGATTAGTTATATATATATATATATATATAACATAAATTGAAGATTGAAATTATAATAAAAATATTTCTAAAAGGTCAATCAAATGAAGCTGAAAAAGACATTTAATATGTAAAATACTTATTAAATTAAAAACAAAAAGTAATAAGTAAGTCTTCGCATATGCTTAAAGAAAGTGCTGCCATCTGACGATCAATTTGGTGAATACAGTTAAACAATAGTTTGAATAATTATCATTTTGGATTCCCAATAATAATAAAAATTACTAAAATTTTAAATTTGAATATTCTTTCTAGATTGTTACATTATTTTTCCATGTTTATGCTGCATATTTTGTACACAGGTAACGCGTTACAGAAATATCGTTTAAATAGCACAGATAAATTTTTTAAAGTATAGCCAACTTTCACAGGCTTTTTTTTTTTTTTTTTAATAAATCACACTTAAATAACTTTCTACGGGAAATATCATAATGAAATTGACCTTTGCTGTTAATTTGATAAAATAACGTTTTATGTTTAGCATTCATATTTAAATGGCTACACTAAAATATTCAGATACAGAAAGTGGTACAATTGAAAAATGTTGGAATGGGATTTCCGTTAAGCCTTTTTAACACGTTCGAACAATGCTTAAGTGTGATTACGAGTTCACGATTTTTGTGGGGTTTATTCAGGAAGCTGAGATGGTGACATGCGTGGCTTATTTCTCTCTCTTTTATTTTTTAGACGATATGTAATAAACTTGCTGAAAAACATTGTTTTAAACATTGTTATTTGTATTACCGATTCCAAACTTTCTACTTTAAGAACTCTATAAATTATTCGCAATTAAAAATTTCTAAATTATGGCAGAAGTGGATGCTATTTCGCATAAGTTTACATTTTGGAACATGAGAAGTACTATGGAATTTTATGAAACTGAAATGTAAAATTTGTACCATTAAAATTACATAGCAAATAGATATTGCTAAACATTTCAGATGCCGATCTATACTTTCCATCGACCGAATTTTTGTTTTTATTATGAATATAATGTGACGAATAATATGAATTTCGAGACAATTATGTGATGGCAAACGTAGACACTTCATGTATGCTAACTAGCAAATGCATGAGAATCTTAAAAAAGAAGGTATATTAAAATACCATTTTTAAATGCGTTAATGGTATTGAATTTCAATAAAAAGGTTAAGTGATTTTTAGATAGCAATGTAATGATGTAAAATTTTCTAATATTATTCAAGTAATACATGTAAAAACGCTCTTTTTAATAATTGTTATATGTTTGTCTAGATATATCTTCAAATGTATCGCCGAACACTGAACAGAATTCGACTAGACAGGAAATTTGATAAATTGGCCAAATACCGAAATTAATTGCAAGAATCCCATCGAAAAGTAATCTGTAATAGTGCATATAGTAAGAAAAAAAATTCAAAACAAAAAGTGATTTCACTCCCGGCAGGATTCGAACCTGCGATCTCCGGCTTAGAAAGCCATTGCCTTTTCCATTTGGCCACGGGAGCTTCAAGTATGGACATCTAAATAAACTTAAAATAGAGATCACACACAAGCACTGTCCGTGAAAACCGTCTGTAATTTAGATTCAACATGTAAGGATGATCTTGTGTGGATCATTTTGCATTTCAGGTAAACGCTTTTGAAAAAATATCAGGAGCTCTCTCTTAAACACACGACGTTTGCAAAGCGGTAGGAATCAGCAGTTTAGAAAGACGATGAAGAAAATACGCTTCGCCTTTAAAAGTGTTTTAGCACGGATTTCTTATTTCTACGTAAACGATTTAACCAAGATTTCCCCCCCCCCATTTAAGGAAACTTTACAGTCATTCATTCACAAAATTAAATTTCGCCTGTTTATGTCGTTTCGAATTTAATCTTATTACGTTATATTAACATTCGTAGTAATAAAATTGAAACATAATCAGTTAAAACCTGTCAGTCTGAATAGAGATGGTGGACAAAAATGAAAATAATTAAATTTTTTCCAGTTTTGTTGAATATTTTCAAAACAATTTGACAAAAAAATCTTGAATTTACAAGGGTTACAAAAAACATTCCGCGAAAATAAAAAGTATGAGTGAAAATTTAGTGTGTGTCTTGTTAAGACTTTATTTACAGAGACCTGCGATCCGATTTAAAAAGGCCAAAAAAACGCTGTTAAAAAATAGCGGTAGAAGTTTAAAAAATCGCACACGGACAATCGTCCCGTCTTTTATAAATAAAACTAGTATGTTGTGGCCACCACAAGACTTTCTTCTATATTTACCTATACATATTCAATCAGTAACAATATTTAAAAAAAAAAAAAAAAAAGTGTACGATATTTTTTTTTTCTAATTTTTTTTTTTTTTTTTTTTTTGTTAAAAGTAAAAAAATCGATAACTTTGTTTTAAATTATCACAGATATATAGTTCAACCATTCGTTTTAAAGGTATTGACGAGACCTTTCGAAAGATACCCATCTTGAAAATTTATCCCCCCCAGGGAGAAGCGACGCCCCCCCCCCATGCAGAAAATTTTTTTCCTAGTTACATATTACTATTATCAATAATTCATATTAATTTTACAATCACAATTTTAAAACAACTCTTATTATGCACATTTATACGAATTTTTGTCCTATGCTGCCATGTTAAAAATGTAGATAAAATGCTATCACAGCGCCACCTGTTGAGCTATTGATCCCCAAACATAATCAGCACCAGTTTATGTCGGGGGCCAACTAAACACCAAGTTTGGTTAAATTTCGTTAAAATAAAAAAATAATAATAAAGATTTTTTTTCCAAGTTTTTTTTCGTTAAAAGTAAAAAAAATCGACAACTTTGTTTTAAATTATCACAGATTTATGGTTCAACCAATCGTTTTAAGGTATTGACGAGGCCTTTCGAAAGATACCAATATTCAAACTTTGCCCCTCGGGGGGGTACTCCCCCCCCCCAGTTGGGGGGAACCGATGCCCCCAAATTCACAAACTTTTTTCCTAGTTAACTATTACTATTATCAACGAGACCTTTCGAAAGATACCCATCTTGAAAATTTACTTCCCCGGGGGGGATACGTCCCCCCTAGGGTGGAAACCTGTGCCCTCACATGCACAATTTTTTTTCCTAGTTAACTACTACTTATACAATAATTCATATTAGTTTTACAATCACAAGTTTAAAATAACGCTCATTATGTACATTTACACGAAATTTTGTCCCATACTGCCAAGTTAAAAATTTACATAAAATGCGATCACAGCGCCATCTGCTGGGCGATTGATCCCAAAATCTAATCAGCACCATTATATGTCAGGGTCCAACTATATACCAAGTTTGGTTCAATTTCATTCATTGGTTCGTGAGATACGGTGAAAACAAGAAACCACAGACACACACACAGATTTTTTTTAAAAACTATCAATTCGTATTCAGGACATCCCAAAACGTGTAGATCCGTCAAAAAACGACGGTCGAAAATTTTCAAGAATCCAATACTTTCTCTACATTACATATAGAAGAAAGTAAAAAATGTATTTTTTTAAGCTAAATATTCATCACTTAACTTTCTCTTACCCATAAGGTAGAGAAAGTATTGTTTTTGCGTCAAATTTTCGAACGCGAGATTTTGTTATATTTACACGTTTTGAGGTCCCCTGAATACGAAAATCATGTTTTTAGCAAATGGTCTGTATGTATGTATGTGTGTCTGTGAGTGTGTGTCTCAAGAACAAATAGTTGCAGACATTCCAAACTTGGTATTCTAAATGTCTATCATATATACAGTCGGTAACAAAAGTGTCCGACACTAGCAAAAATTCCTATGCAAAAAAAGTACTTCATACGGTTTTGTTAAATAAATCCTTACCGAATTATGTTCTTAGACTGACGAAGAACAAGATTCGACAAGGATTTATTTAATAAAACCGTAGGAAGTGTACTTTTTTTACATAGGAATTTTTGCTAGTGTTCGGACACTTTTGTTACCGACTGTAGATGCTACAGTAAGCTTTTCGTTAAGATCAAGCAAATGGTTCGTGTGCAGGGACAATCAAGAGAATGCTAATACATTACGTCAATGGGGGAAATTGCAGGTAAGTAGAGTTTAACGTCTATAGACTGCACTAAACCAAATGAAACGAATATGTATATTTTGTAATAGAGATAGTCAACTGGAAATTTTTTTTTGTGTATGTAGGAGCCTCGCCTCCTCCCCTGGGGGGGGGGGGAATCGCCCCTCGAGGGGAGTAAATCTTCATTATGGGTATCTTTAAAAAGAGCTCGCCAATACCTTTAAAACGAATGGTTGAACCATCGATCTGCGATAATTTAAAGCAAAGTTATCGATTTTTTTTTACTTTTAACGAAAAAAAAAAAAACTTAGAAAAAAATCGTATTTTTTTTTTTTTTTTTTTTTTTTTTTAATATTGAGAATAAAATTGACTTTTTTTGAATATTTAGTATTATACTACTTCTCTAATATGGAAATCGTCTGCATTATCATAAAAAATATTTTTTTTAAATAATAATTTTAATAAATAATTTTTTAGAAACAGAATTATTTTTTTATAACCGAATTAAATTTTATAAAGATCTAGGTGCATTATTGAAACGAGGGGGTTGAGGGGGGCGGCAGCCGCCCTCACACAGAATTAATTATCATATAAAACTCTTCCGAAGGCTAATTTGAATTGTATAACATAGGTTTACATAACATCGTTATCTTACCTCTTAATCTCCAATCTGTATTTATAGTATTAAATTTCAGGGTAAGAGAAAGTCGTGTAAGTGACACACCAGATTATTTTTTTTTGTATATTTACACGTTTTGAGGTTTTCTGAATACCGAAGACAAGTTTTTAATGTTTGATCTTTGTCTGTGTCTCTTAAATAAATTAAAAACAAATAATTTCAGGCGATCCAAATGTTGTATTTTGAAATTAAAACTTTTGTTAGTAGAAAAGTTTGAACAAGATTGACAAGTTTCAAGGAATGTTTGCGTGTGAAAGTTGCCTGAATAATTTTAAATGAACTTTTTAATTTAATAACTGATTTGAATTCTATATAAATTATAGGTACAATAATGAAAGGAAGGGGGGTGAAAGACTCCCCCCCCCCTCACACGGAAATACTTGTCAAATAATGCTGTTCCGAAGCCTAATTTAAATTGTTTTAACATAGGTTTACATAACAGTACTCCTTATCTTACCATTTAATATCCAGTCTGTAATTATAGTATTAAACTTCAGGCTAAGAGAAAGTCGTGTGAGTTACACACCAGATTTACATAAGATATAAAGAAATTTTTGTAGAATGTTTTCTGAAAAATTGTGAAAACGATATATAATTTAGGCTAACTTAAATTTGGAATGTATTATCTACATAATTTATCGAAGATCACAAATATTCTCATTCTTTTGAACGTAAAAATAATAACACATCACCAGAACCGGTATCAATCCCACAAAAAATGTCAGTTTCAAAAATAAGTCAAAGAAGACTTTTAGATTTTGTCAAAATTCTCTTAGCCGGGATGGTCCAGTGGTTAGGACCCATGAAATGCGTTTCCAGTAGCGTCGAGAAGATGATGCGAGTTCTGTCCTTGTCATCGCCTCCAGAAGACATTTCGTGGCGTTCCTGGAGTAGTGTTTACTTAATCCTGTTAATAAAGATTAAAGTATTCGCTACCCTATGCTCGCTGCGAGATAAAGCGTCAGCACATTTTTTTTTAATGTCTAAAATTTGCAAAGAATCCATTCACGCTTGATCTACTTAACCCTTTGCGGCGCAAGACAATTCGGATCATTTAAATTATACTGCCACCGGAATTCATGAACTAAATTACTAAAATAAATTTTAAGGTTAAAAAAAAACCGGCCTTTTCTGCTATGTTATAAACGTAAGTTTTTGCTAAAAAATTTCCGGGATGGATTTTTGCAGCTGGTAGGTGGTTAAAATATATATCACAACCCCTGAAAGGATTAACCTGAAATAGAATAAATACAACTATTCTAATATCTGGTTTGTGTCGGGATTTCAAAATTTTGAAGCTTAATATATTTTGCACCCAGTCACCTACTAAAAGTAACTAGATATGAAAAAATTTAATATCTCTGAAAATAGAGATTTTTTGCGTTATTTCAGGATTCTTTATGCCTAATAATGAGAACTGTGTACAGTATTAAACACTACTCAATGAAAACATTTTTTCAATCAATTCCGGGATATTACGGCGAAAATTCATTAAATGGTACGTCTCTTAAAACACATTTTACAGTTTCTTTAATTTCTTGGCCCATCTCATTTAACTGAACAACTGCCGTTAAAAGTCATTAACTCAACAATAGTTTGAATTTTATAGATCGGAAAGGAAAGAAAAATCTTGTCTGATTAGATACACAAACAGTGAGAACACTTCCTAAATTTTGTGGGTGTCTGCAATGCATTTTTAGAATTTAAGATATGACCCTTCAAATAAAACTACGATATACATTATTGACATTAATTTACCGGTAAGTTTAAATGTTCAATAAAAAACAAAACATACAACCAATAAAAGAATTAATGACTGTTCTGTGCTGCCATCTGTGAGACAAGAATAAAAGCTTTTCAAAAGAAAGCTATTTTTTATACCCGATATCACAAGGTACCGTAAAAGAGACATGTAAAATTTCACGATATTTTACAGATTAAGAGGTAGCATAACAAGCATTTTATATTAAACTAATAAAGGAAAGAATTTAAAATAGGTTTAGAAACAGTTTTATTTTGCATATAATTCTGTGACAGGGCTGCCTTAAGACAAACTTTCGTTTAAATATAGTACCTACATTTTTAAATAATTCAAGGCTGCTATTAAAATTTATTTCAAATTGTTTATAAATTTTTTCTCCCGCATTACTTTTTGAAACTTACCAATCTTCATAAAACTGTTCTAGTAGAAAGGTCGTATGAACTTAAAAATACAAATTTGAATTTTCTAAATGTACTTAATTTACGCTGTTAAAGGATATACATACAGAAACTTTGCTAAAAATTTGACTTTTGTACTCAGAAGGCTATGAAATGCTATATTATACAAGAAACAGCGCTAACAGATCCTTGAAATTATTTTAGGTATCATGTGGCTATGAGAAAGTACGTCAATTGCATTCAATGGAAAAGGATGCCTTCGCTTCACACGTTGAGCGCCACGCAAATTTTTAAGGAAATCCCCGTCAGGCCACGCGCGCCGTTTATAAGCGGTGGTATTGCGGTATAGCAATGCATTTATATATTTACCGTGTTTCAATAAAATCCATTAAAATGCCTCAATGATATAATCCTGTAATAAATAAAAAATTTTAAATAAATTTTCCGTAATTATTGAAAACAATGTAATATTTTACCATGTTTTTATTAATCTTCGACCACATTTGATGAAACCATGGAAGCATCTGCGCAAGCGCTAAATCTACGAGTCCAGTGCTGAAAGAGGGGTGACAGTCCCATAGCTGCCAATATTTTAATTTATTCCGGAGTAACTTTAGCCCCCCCTCTAACTCGTACCACTTATTTTTTAAAAGCAATTTTTTCTTATTTTATCGAAGTTATGTATTGAAGAAAATGTTTCTATAAGTAAAGTGGTGCGAATTAAAGGCGGAGCTAAAAGTACTCCGGAATAAATTAAAATATTGGCAGCTATGCAGTCCACAAACTCGGACAAAATGAGAATTAACAGAGCACGGAGTTGCTGGATGTTTTCCAAATTTCATGCTGGTATCCCTCCAACATTTTGGACGAGTCCTCACTACAAGTTTTAGGATATGTGGCTGCACTGTAGCTTCGATTCTTTTTTGTATGTGTGTTTGTTTGTCCAGTACAAATCTTGCAATCGATTTTTAACTAACTTCCTGACTAGCTAGATGTTTGAAACTTTCAGGACAGCTCAGAACACGGTGGCAATAATTTTTTTTTATACTTTTAGTCACCTGTTTCAGGTCCCGCTGCCTTCGGCAGCATTTATATGATTCAACAGAAAATTTATTTAACTAACTTCCCAACTAGCTAGGCATTTGAAACTTTCAGAATAGTTCAGAACACGGTGGAAATGCATTTTTTAATACTTTTGGCCAACTGTTACGAGTTTCTGCTGCCTTCGGCAGCGTTACCAGCACAAAGCTTGCAATGCACAAAGCTTGCCTGCTGCCTTCAGCAGCGTTTATGCGATTCAACAGAAAATTTATTTAACTAACTTCCCGACTAGCTAGACATTTGAAACTTTCAGATTAGATCAGAACACGGTGAAAATGCATTTTTAAAATACTTTTAGCCAACTGTATAGGGTCCCTGCTGCCTTCGGCAGCGTTACCAGTTCAAATCTTGGAATCGATTTTTCACTAACTTCCCGACTAGCTAGACATTTGAAACATTCAGGATAGCTCACAACAGGTGACAATACATTTTTCTAATAATTTTAGTCAACTATTTCAAGTCCCGTTGCCTTCTGCAGCGCTTATATGATTCCACAGAAAATTTATTTAACTAACTTCCCGACTAGCTAGACATTTGAAACTTTCAGATTAGTTCGGAACACTGTGAAAATGCATTTTCTTAATACCTTTAGCCAACTGTTTCGGGTCAAAGAGAAAAATATGCATTGCAGCTGACGTACAGAAGTTTCAACATCGATACTTACATATTGCTTTTACCAGTGTAGCTGCATGCGTTCGGCAGTTAGAGTGAGAACAGACTTTTGTGAGTATCCTGTATTTGTTTATATCTTAATGAAATCATAATAACACCTATTTCAGACCAAGATCATTACGACAATGACAAAAGTATTAAAATTAAACTATCTCTTACGAAGTTATAAGCTAACGAATTTCAACAACAACAACTATGAGAAACATTGTATTGAAAACCTCTTCCTTTATGAAGTAAGTTTAAACGTCTATGCGTTAATCGATGTGACCACTTACAGTAACCATACTTTGAATTTTACATGGCATAAATGTCACCCGCTACGCTACAACATATGCAATGCCGTTCAAGTGTGCACAAAACAGGAAATTGTGAAAAAATAAATGCACGTTTTAAGCGTGCTGTTTTTAGCATTAATGTCTAAACTATATTTTCCTACTAAATCGATGATGCTCTGCAATTTTATATTTCCCATTTTTCCCTTGTCTTGAACCGTTTTCGGGATAGGAACGCAAACTCCACTGTTTTCCACCAGGTGGCGCTATAGGCGGTTGAATCGCGTAGCACATTTCTACTTTACTATACCTACATACCACTTTTGTTACTGTAGTTGCAGCTGTTCAGTAGTTAAAACAGTCGGGACTGACTTTTTTTAGGCACCCTGTACACAGTCGGTAACAAAAGTCTCTTAACACTAGTAAAAATTCCTATAGAAAAAAAGTACACTTAATACAGTTTTGTTATATAAATCTTAGTCGAATCCTGTTTAGACTGACTAAGAACAGGATTCGACAAGGATTTATTTAACAAAGCTGAATTAAGTGTACATTTTTATATAGGAATTTTTGCTAGTGTTCGGACATTTGTTATCGACTGTATTTTCTTTTGATCGTAAAGATATTACAATGGGACCTATTTCAGACCAAGACCTTTACAATAAAACAAAAAGTATCAAATCAGATCATCTGTTTAGAAGTTATGAGCTAACAAACAAAAACAAAAAAACATATGCTTTGAATTGAGAAACTCCTCCTTTTTGAAGTCGGTTAATTAGAGCATCTTTTACGATGTTATAAGCTTAGAAACACCAACAACAACACATAGCTCGAATTAAGAATACCCTCCTTTCTGAAGTTGGTTGAAAGTAACTTTGCGCTAATCGATGTGACCGCTTACAGAAACAGTACTTTGAACCACAGAGTATATGTGTCATCCGCTACGCTGCAAAGTGTGCAACGTAGTTCAAGTGTGCACAGTGTAGGAAATTACGAACAAACAGCACGTTTTAAGCGTTCTATTTTTAGCAATAATGTTTAAAAATTGTCTTTTCGTAGTAAATCTATGATGCTCTACAACTTCGTAATTAACTTTTCTCCCATCTTGTACCGTTTTTGAGATAGGAGTGCTAATTCCGCTGTTTTTCACCAGATGGCGCTTTATTTTCTTTAGATTGTAAAGATATTACAATGGAACCTATACTTCAGACCAAGATCTTTACAACAAAACAAAAAGTATCAAATAACCGTATTTTAAACTACATAGCGTATGTCTCACCAGCTTGCGAAAAAACAAATGCATGTTTTTAGCATTGTATTTTTAGCACCAATGTCTAAACTATCTTTTCGTACTAAATAGATGATGCTCTGCAATTTTATAATTCACTTTTCCCCCCTGTCTTGAACAGTTTCCGAGATAGGAACACTAGCATGAATGTCTAAACTACATTTTTGTACTAAATCGGTGATACTCTTCAACTTTGTAATTCACTTTTTTCTCTAGAACCATTTTCGAGATAGGAACAGTAACTCCGCTATTTTCCACCAGGTGGCGCTGCAAGCGGTTTAACCTTGTACTGCATGGCCACTTTGCTGTACTTACATGCCATTTTTATCACTATAAGCTGCAGCCGTTTAGCAGTTAAAAGAGTTGGGACCAATTTTTTGGGACACCTACTATTTTCTTTAGATTGTAAAGATATTACAATGGGACCCTTTTTCAGACCAAGACCTTTTGAACAAAACAAAAAGTTTGAAAATCGAAGCATCCGTTCAGAAGTTATCAGCTAACAAAAAAAAAAAAAAAAAAAAAAAAAAAAAAAAACATAGGGTTTGAATCAAGAACCTTCCTCCTTTTTTTGAAGTCTGTTAAAAATTGGAAATAAATGTAACAAAAGAAATAATAGAATGAAAATAACTGAAAGAAAACTGGGTGTTATTTCGGCGAAACTAAATAAAAACGCAAAAGAAAAGTCAAAAAATTAAGTTGATGGAAGAATACAACACAAGAATTATGCCAATAATTTTAAACCTATCCCTGACAAATGTAACCACTTATGCCAGTAAGACAAAAATAAAGGAAATGCCTCCAATTTTACCTGTAACTGGTCTGATAATTCAATGGATAATGATATCCATATGTGGAGGGTTGGCCCATGAAAGTTGTTTTAACTGAGAGGAACAAAATGACATTTTTATTTGTGCATTTGCTTATATACAATCATATATTTTTTCTGTTATTTTTCCATAAACTTTGTTTTCTGTGTTTTTTCTTTCATTTTTCAATACAGTTATTGAAATAAACCCATGACTGAATTTATAAGGCACTAGGTTCTACCCCACCCAAAGGTGGGAATATAATTTTGCGAAGATAAACAATTATTAAAAGTATACGTATTAGCACTTCATAACTAAGAAGATTTTTTCTTAAACGTAAAAAGAAGTATGTCGACTAATTTGTTAACGGAAGCTGTATAAATGACTCGTCCATTTAAATTCAAAACTTAGCGGGTAGGTTTTGCCCTAATTTCTCTTAATTCGATTATTTTAAAGGCCTTTATTCTCTTTTAATAAATTTCTTTATAATGCAATGCAAAGAATGTGATTGCTTCATGCGAAATAATTGTTTAAAAATGTCTAACTGTTAAGACTTTTCAGCAATTTAATATTTTTTACGCAAATTAGTCACATTTTTTTTAAATTGTATAATGCATTTATGAATTTTTCGACCCCTAGAACCTTATACATGCGTATCATTTCTTGTTTTCTTGTAAAAACGTATAAATTTTATACACACTAATTTTTTTCATGACTGTATCATAACAAAGACAGACAAATTTGGCTTTGTTTTAAACAATTCGACAATGCTAAAACGTATTGTAAAAATACTTTAACGACTACAACCGTGAAGATCTATATAATTTGTGTTACATTGACTTTGAAAATTTGAAAGAAATTCAATCTCAATGAAACACAGATTTAGATGCTTTAGATATCAGATGAACGTAAAAATTTGATCGAATATCTACCTAAAAATAGGCAAAATGTTTATAAAATAACACAAATATATATGCAAAATCGAAGTTTTCATAATTTAATTATTTACCCACTTCATTTAGTAAATGTTGAAAAGGTTAAAATGCATTCATTAGAATTTAAAACACATGATTTTTCAGGACCAACAATCTAATCCATCGGTTCGGCTGTAAACAATAAGAAAATGTATTAACCAGTCTAGTCTAGAATTACATAAAATAGATTTAGTAGCAATAAGTAAATCACGGGTAAGTTATTTGTATACAAAGGTCTCTGTGCTCAACTGAGGACGTAAATCTTGCATCATAAAATCAAATGTACAACATACTCAACTAAATCGTTAAATATAGAGCTTACTTGGTACGCTAAGCTACGACTTCACATTATCCATTTAGAATATAGTTTGATTTAAAATGTACCGAATTACTTCTGATATCTAAATCGATTCTATTTTCATTTCTATATAAACAAATATTTTACCAAATTATGTAAATTTGAAAGCCCGATAAATTTATTGCAATTCCTTGCACAGGGTAATTTTAAAACTAACAGCCTAAAATATTGACACACACACACACATATATATATATTTGATTCTAAGGTATTAGATAGTTAGTTTTTATTCCCATCATCTTTCAATCTTCGTGGCAAATTACAATCGTAGATGGCAGCACTATTCAAATATCTATATTGAATATCTGAATCCAAAACAAAAAATTTTCTTTTTAGATTGAATAGGTTTATGTCTTCTCTGCCTTTGCTCCACGCTTCCTGGCCATTTTCTACAGACATTATATGTATTTTATTTCTTTTTATTTTATTATTTATTCATTTTATTTTATTTTTTTCCATTATTTTCATATCATTACTGTAGATGGCAGCACTATTCATATTACTACAATTAATATGAATCCTAATTTACGTAAAGATTCAACCTGTTTCGGTTTGTGAACTCTAATTTTACTCCATGTTCACTGCTAACTTTGAGCTGACTAACTGTGCTTTTAACTAATATCTGCTTGTTATATTTCACATGTGTCGTTTTTCATAAACTATGAGTTTCTTCTTTTTCAGTAATAATTTTTTATGTAATTTTTGGATTAATATTTGTAGTGCTCAGTTTATTTTGAACTACGTTTTTAAATGGTTATTGGATTATCATTTGTAGTGATCAGTTTTATTTTGATCTTCGTTTTTTCTGGTTTTATTTACAATGGGTGTTTCGGGCCTGACAACAAAGAAATTCTTAGCTTTTTTTGTGACAAAAAAACATCCATTTTTAGCATATTTGCATTCTACCAGGCCCTTGATAAAGTTAGAATGAAAATATTGCTTTTTTTCATTCCAATTTGACAGTTCATTTAGATTTTACTTTCTTTCTTTTTTGGTTTGGGTGTTCTTCGTTTTTGATCAGAATAATTGTTTGAATACTGAAATTGAATCATCTCTAAATTTCAAATGTTTGCATTGATATTATATTACTACTGAACTAACACCCCCCCCCCCCTCCTCTCTCTCTTATCTTCATATATAAATTCAATAATGTAATACAAAACAAAGAAACTGATATCTGAATTAGTTCCTGATGTATTTAACAATTCATTCATAATCTTAAATGAAATTTTTACAAACACAAATGTATAAGACGATAAAGATGTAAACATCTTTCATAACTTTCCGTCCATGTATTTTCCTTAAATATATTTTTTAATTTGATAATTGATCGTTGTCTTTCATCACATTAGAAATTCAATAAAATTATTTATAAAATCTTCGTGTCTGTTGAAGGGGATATATATTGGTCTTATGTACAACAATTTATGAAAATAGATTTACATCTTGAGTAAACTTAATTACAAATAACTTACCCGTCATTTAAATATTGCTACTAAATCTCGTAATTCTAGACATTGAATTCATACTACACTAAGCGACAAAAAAAAAAAAGCCGCACTTGGATGTTTTCCTTTTCGCCTTCTACAACCGCCAATTTTATCGTTTAAAAAGCAAATTTTCGAACAGATTTTACTATTTTGTCCTCCACATACACTTTAGCTTTGAGTCTAGTGTTAAAAACAAACTGCAATTGTCAGAAAAATTGTAATTTTAGAATTTATTTCAAAAATGGTAAGAATAAGGCAGTTAACGATGCCACAAAAAGTATTAATTTTTAAATGAAATTCAAAAAATATTTTTAATACGTGAGATGGCAAAATAATTAAATGCTAACGAAATATTGGTAAAATGAATTTTAGCAAAATATTTTTTTTGGCCGTTTAAACTGGGAATTTGGCTTTAGGCGGTCATGTTGCTCATCCAAGCAAGATAACCGCAAGTTAAAGTGCGAATGTTTAAAAAATCGATTTGTATCATGTTCAGAACTTAAAAAAGATTTTAAAAAAGTGTATAGTAAATTACTTTCTTCAAAAACAATACGGGAACAATTAAACAAAGAGGGTTAAAGAACGGAAGATCTGCGAAAAAAGGCCATTATTAAGGAAAATAATTAGAAAAAACAATACTTTAGTTGACCAAAATTTAAAAACATTATCAGTTAATTATTAGACTGAACTGGTTTTCTCTGATGAATCAAGTTTTCTTTATTTCGTGCAGTTGAAAAAAGCTAGAATGAAGACGAAAATGTGACCGACTTAATGAAAATCGCACTTTTAAAACAGTGACACATTCTCCGTACATTATGGCACGGAGGTGCATAACTTTCCAAACACTCGGGGAAATTTTTATGCTCAAGGGATCAATTAACTCGAAATAAAACACAATCTGCATAAAAGTGGTGCCTGACCGACTATTTTGGAGGTATCTTAGACATTTCCGTAAACAGCATTTGAAGATAATAAGGCACCTTGCTACACGGCGTCTGTGGTAAGTTTATTCACTTTGTTGACGCATGCGCGCCACCCCGTCGCGGATCACCGGGCAGAAGGCTATGAGAAGCCAAGTACAATGGACGTGGGCAAAGAACTTTAAATTTATTGACGCCCACAATTATTATTTTATGTTCTACCTATTATAAATCTTATTCTTCGTTGTAAATAGTGTAAATACTTGATGTATGTGATCGTACAAATTAAAAATATTAAAACAACGAAGATGGTCCGTCGAAAATTAGTTATTTGTAGTTAAGTTCCTACAAAAAGTGGCTCCGTCGAGAAACCGGAGCTTGTAATAAGCGACTTATGGATAAAAATAATAAATTGAAATCTTCCTTGAAAGGGAAGATAACTAGAATTGAAAACTATGTAGAAGGCACGAATGCCGAAAATTACGATATAGATGTAGTGGAACTAAAAGTGAAATTAAAGAACATAGAACTGCTACAAACAAAAATCGATGAATTACGACAAAAATACTACGAAATTCAAGATTTGAAAGATGCTGAACAAGCGACCATAGATGACGATCTTGACTCATGTGAAGAACGTCTGGAAAAATTAGAGGTAAGAATTAATACTCTTATTAATTCTTATAAGAAATTTGATTCTCATAAAAAAATAAATGCGACTGAAAATGCATCTCAAGATAACTTTGAAATTAAAACTCAAATTCCTCCTTTAGTATTACCTGAATTTTCAGGAAAATATGAGGAATTCAGTTCTTTTAAAGAACAATTTGATGATTTAATAACCAATAATGTTCACATTAATCAGTCGCAGAAATTATATTATCTTAGATCTTGTCTCAAATCTGATGCTAAAAATCTAGTTAGTAATTTTGATACATTTGAATCATTATATAATGCATTAGAAAATCGCTATGATAACGAGCGATTAATTGTTGATATTCATGTACAAAATATTCTGAATTTTGAGAAAATTCAAACAGAAAATCCCAAAGAGATAAGAAATATGATTGATTGTATACAGAAAAATCTGCGTGCCTTGAAAGTTCTGAAATATGAGCAAAATAAATTATCAGATGTTTTCATTGTAAATATTTTCGTAGCAAAGTTAGACAGAGAATCTAGAAAGAATTTTGAGTTATCCCATAAATCAAAAAATGTTCCCACCTTTGAAGAATTTATCAAATTTTTGGAACAACGAGAATCAGTTTTATTATCTATTAATAGAACGAATATGACTAGCGGAAATAAAAATACTAACAAAAACTTTCCGGCTATTAACAAATCTAAAACTCTTTTAATGCATGAAAATAAAAACAAAAATTGTGTTGTTTGTAAAAATACTTATCACCCTATTTATAAATGTGATGCATTTTTGAAATTAAACATTAACGAAAGATTAAGTATAATACGCCTTCACAAGCTTTGTGAGGTTTGTTTTAGGCAAAACCATAAGAAAAATGATTGCTTATCGAAATTCAAATGCACCTGCGGAATGAAGCACAACAGATTAATATGTTTTTCTTCTGGCGCCAAAACCCCGGTTCCAGACGCAGATGGAATAAATTCATCCAACTTACCAGATATAGACAAACGGGTTGCGCAATTAAATGCTTCCGTTTTGAGTAATAATAGCAGATATTTAAAAGAAAATAGAAAAAGTATTCTGTTTTCGACAGCTTATATTTATGTTCAATGCGAAAACAAAAAAAGAATAAAAATAAGATGCGTTCTGGATTCGGCTTCAAATGTGTGCGTTTTAACTGAAAAGATGAGTGAATGTTTAGGAATTAAAAGAGAAAAAATAAAAACTCCAGTTTCAGGTTTGAATGGATTGACCCAAAATATTAAGTGGAAATTAGATACCTTTATTTCAAATGAAGATTGTTCCTTTAGTGAACCAGTAGAATTTTTGATTGTGGATAAAATAACTGGGCTTACACCATGCAATAAATTAAACATTTCAGACATAAAAATTCCAGAATTTTTGAAATTGAGTGACGAGACATTTTTTGAACCGAATGAAATAGAAGCGTTAATCAGTGCAGATATATTATTCAAAGTTTTAAAGGATAATACTTATAAAATAAATGACGATTTGTTTTTTAAGGAAACCGAATTTGGATGGCTAGCGTGTGGAAAGGTTGAAGAAACAGAACTGAATAATTCGAAACAGTGTTTCGTTTTGTCAGACGATTCCCTTAGTAGCACTCTTAAACTCTTTTTCGATCTAGAAAGCATTGGAATAAGAGACGATCCAATTCAAAAAGAAAGTGATAAAGCTATAGAAATTTTTAATGAAACGATTCAGTTTAAAAACAAACGCTACGTTGTACACTTGCCTTTTAGAAGACCCTATAATGAACTTTCCGATAATTACACGTTAGCGAAACAACGATTTTTAAGTTTATGGAGACGTTTTAAATATGATAGAGAATTATATGAACAGTATAGAGAGATTATTCGTGATTACGTAAATCAAAAAATAATAGAAATAGTTGAACCCAGTACAGCAGAAAATAATTTAAACAAACCTATTTATTATTTGCCTCATCAGGCAGTAAGAAAGGAAGGTCGCTTAACATCCAAAACAAGAATCGTATTTGATGCAGGGAGTCATCAAAATAATCAGCTGTCACTGAATGATTGCCTATGGCAGGGGATAAATTTAAATCCGAATCTTTTGGATGTTTTAATTAATTTTAGATTAAACAAAATAGCATTTTGTTCTGATATTAAACAAGCCTTTCTACAAATCTGTCTCGCTGATGAACATAAAGACGCTGTTCGTTTTTTCTGGAGTGATGAAGAACCGCATGCACATAAAAAACCCAAATTACAGATTTATCGTTTCAATCGAGTTAATTTTGGGGTGTGTTCAAGTCCATTCTTACTCGCTGCTACTATTAGACATCACATTGAGAAGTATAGAGAAGAATTTCCCGCTACTGTTCGACTTTTAGATAAATGTTTTTACGTAGACGACTTAATTTCTGGAGGTAATGATTTTAACGAAGCACTTGAATTATCACGAAGTGCAAAATATATTATGGAAGCCGCAGGAATGTCCCTTAGAAAATGGATAAGTAACGATACCGAATTAACAGAGCAGTGGAAAAGCGAAAAATTTGATACATACCCTGTAGAATCTACCATCAGCTTAGGTATAAATCAGACAAAGATCTTGGGACTATCTTGGGATACTAATAAAGATAATTTGATTGTAGATATCAAGAGTTTGTTGAACTTTATATCCATAAATAAAATTACAAAACGTACCATTCTTCAAGCCGTAGGGAGAATTTTCGACCCCTTAGGGTTAATTTCTCCATTCACTGTCAGGGCAAAAATTATCATTCAAGATATCTGGACAACTAAAACCAAATGGGATGAATCATTATCACCAAATATCGAAAAAGAGTGGATGAAATGGTGTTCGGAATTACCCTTGTTAAAAGAGCTTGAAGTCCCTAGATTCATCCTTGATGCCACTTCCCCAGAAGATGTAGTTGAATTACATAGTTTTTGCGATGCTAGCAAAAAAGCATATGGCGCTGCCATTTATGTACGAACAAAATCAGAAAATGGTATTTCAGTAAAACTTTTGACTTCCAAGAGCCGTGTAGCTCCCCTCAGCGGTGTTACACTACCTCGCCTTGAATTATTGGGTGCCCTGGTCGCAGCTCGTCTGATCACCAAAGTGAAAAATACTGTAAACCTTAAAAGACCTTCTGTTGAATATCACTGGACTGATTCGCAGATAGTGCTTTTCTGGATAAAGGGTACTAAAACCCGATGGAAGCAGTTTGTCGCCAACCGTGTTCAAGAAATTGCCAGCCTGACAAACCCTAACTCTTGGTTCCATTGTGCAAGTAAAGAAAATCCTGCTGACCTGTTGTCTCGAGGGATGACTGCTGAAAGCCTAACAAACAGCGCCACATGGTGGACAGGTGCTGAATTTCTGAAAGATCCTGAATTTCCGAAAAACAAACAATCTTTTATTGACCTTTCAGAACTAAATGAGGAAGACTACACTCCTGAATTAAAATCTGAAAATGCAGTGACTCTAAATTTGAAAAAGGACTTTACTATTTTGAACTATCTGATAAATCGTAGTAATAGATTTTTAAAAATATTACGTATATGTAGTTTTCTTTTCAGGTTTCTTCACAATCTAAGAAATCCTTTAGAAAAGAAGAAAGGACCGCTGATGCCTGAAGAGCTGACAAAGGCAGAAGACTTCCTACTGAAACAGCTGCAGGAGGAGGAATTTCATACTGAAATATCTGCCTTGAAAAGTGGCGGTAATGTATCGCATAAAAGTAAAATTTTTAATTTATCACCTTTTTTGGATGACAATGGTTTAATAAGGGTAGGGGGGAGACTGCAAAATTCGCAGTTATCTTATTCGATTAAGCATCCTTATGTACTTCCTTCAAAAAATAAATTAACGGAATTAATTGTAAAATATTATCATGAAAAATATTTTCATATTGGTCCCCAACATCTTCTGTTTCAGGTTAGGCAAAAATATTGGCCCATTCATGGGAGAAATCTTTGTAAAAAAATTGTGCACAGATGTTTAGTCTGTTTTAAAGCAAATCCGAAAGTATGTGTACAAAAAATGGGAAACTTGCCAAAACAAAGAATAACGCCAGATAAAACATTTAATTCAACTGGGGTAGATTTGTCTGGACCCTTTTTAATCAAAAATAAATATGGAAGGAAAGGTCCAGAAATCAAAATTTATGTTTGTATTTTCATTTGTCTAGTAACAAAGGCTATACATCATGAACTTATCAGTGATTTAACTTCACAAGCTCTGATAGCTGCGTTAAAAAGATTTATTTCGAGAAGGGGCAAGTGTCATAAAATATTTTCGGATAATGGGACCAATATGGTAGGCGCCAACAGGGAACTAAATGCCTTGTATAAACTGGTAAGAGATAAGGAAGAATCCTTATTCAAATTTTTTGCAGAGGAAAAAATAGAATGGGTTTTTATTCCTCCAAGGAGTCCAAATTGGGGTGGTCTATGGGAAGCAAATATCAAAGCGTTTAAATACCATTTTAAACGGATAGCGGGTAATTCAAAATTTACATTTGAAGAAATGCTTACACTTGTTACTCAAGTGGAAGCGATCTTGAACTCGAGACCACTGACTCCGCTAACTTCAAGTATTGAAGATTTAGAGGTTTTAACTCCAGCCCATTTTCTTATTGGAAGGCCAATAACGGCTGTTGTTGAACCCTCTTTAATCAATATTGAGAAAAATCGCCTAAGTGCTTGGCAAAATATTACGAAGTCAGTTCAGGCAATCTGGAAAAGATGGAGTCTTTCTTACTTAAATAACTTACAACAGCGCAGAAAATGGATAATTGATAAAGAAAATTTAAAAATCGGAGACATGGTTTTAGTCAGGGAAGAAAATCTTCCACCATGCAAGTGGTTTTTAGGGCGTGTAATAAAGCTATATCCTGGTCAGGATAATAAAGTTAGATTGGTAGATATAAAAACTACCAAAGGGATTTACAAAAGATCCATCTCCAGATTGTGTGTGCTGCCTATCGAGGAGTAAAAATGAATATGAACATTTATTATATTAATTTACTGTATTATATATATTACTCTAAATTTGTTAGTTAATTATGAAAATTTCTGTTTATTATAATCAGTTAATCTTTTTTCTAATTCTATGTGTTGTGCGAAATATTGATATTATGTTACATTCATTTATTTGTTATTATTTTATCTATTCATGTTATGTGAAATTGTAAATTTGAAGTTTTGCAAAAAAAATATTGTAAGTTCTTGCATGACAACATAGCAAGGCCGGGCGGGATGTTGACGCATGCGCGCCACCCCGTCGCGGATCACCGGGCAGAAGGCTATGAGAAGCCAAGTACAATGGACGTGGGCAAAGAACTTTAAATTTATTGACGCCCACAATTATTATTTTATGTTCTACCTATTATAAATCTTATTCTTCGTTGTAAATAGTGTAAATACTTGATGTATGTGATCGTACAAATTAAAAATATTAAAACAACGAAGATGGTCCGTCGAAAATTAGTTATTTGTAGTTAAGTTCCTACACACTTCAAATTGCCAAAATTTCTTATACATTCCCATGAGAACCTATAATTCTGTAAGTAATCATACTTTTTTTCACTTTAAGTTAAATACCACAAAGGATATAGTAGAATTTCTTGTTTACCAGACATGGAAATGGTCAAAATTGCGATGCGCTCGAAAATGTTTCGTCTATAAAAAGGCGGGGGAGAGGGGAGAGGATTCGAAATTTGCAGCCTATAACTCTGCTAGAACTAGAAAAATTTATTTGTGATATTTGGCACATTGAAATTTCTGAGATTTATATTAAAACACTGTATAAAACTATGCCATTGCGCATTAATGCAGTAATTCCATATAAAGGTGGAATTAACCCAATGCAGAATACATATTTTTAACAAAAAAATGCTTAGATCTAACAAATAAATAGTTTTATTTCATATATTAAAATATAAATTGTTTACTTAATATAATAAATCATAATAGAATGCAAAGTGTATAGTTATTGCATTATGTTCAAAAAGAAAGTTTTATGCAAATTTTTAAAAAGTACTTCGTAAAGTGCAATAAAGCGAATTATTAAATCGAAAATATACATAGGCATCATTTCGTACCTTTGGTATTATGCAAACAAGACAGTTTTATTTGTTTCAAACATAAATTTTAAAGTTATTACAAATAAAAAAGGTATAAGTCATTTTTTCTGCAGTGCGGCTTTTTTTTCGTCGCTTAGTGTATATACTTTAAAGTTAGAATTTATATATTTCGAAATATAAAAATTAAAAACATTTAAAATTGTACAAAAATTTGTCTTTTTAATCAAATATGTCATCCATAATTATGGAATGTATTAGAGGTTTAATAGGAAAAATTATATCAAATTATGTCAACTACAATTATTCATGTAAAGAAATTTGTGTAATATAATTTAAAAAAAAAATTCAATAAGTTCGAAAAGAATTTGTTATCTTGTAGTTGCTTTTTTTTTTTTTTTTTTTTTTTTTAATTCCTTCTTTTGTGTTTTTTAGATTGCAATAGTGAAGTTTTTTGTGCAAATAAATACATGAAAAAACTATCGGTGCATTTCTTGATTTGAAAAATGGAAATAAAAACAATATTATAGGCAGTTTTTTCTACAGTCTATGCTCCGTTTTACAGACAAATAAAAGGTCAAGGACAATACCTGGCGTTCTATCCCTGTCTGTAGTTAAGGAACTTTATTTCAGAAGTAAAATTCGGGAGTTAATTATTTGTTGCTGCATTTTTGCTTCTTAGCGTTAGAGCTTTACTACTTTAACACACTAAGGGATTTTCAATATAGAGAAAGGAACGACAAAAAGTATTGCATGAAACGATTTTCTTTTCATTTAAAATGTAACTACGATACATAAATAAAACAGAAAAAACTTTCAAATTGTCTTTGTTGAGTAAGGCGGAGCGGCGAGGGCGACAGTTGATCAGAGGTAGACAGTCACGTGACAAGAGAAAACAAATCTTTCATTTTTACTTTCTTCTATATGTAATATAGAGAAAGTATTGGATTCGCGAAAATTTTCGACCTCCGTTTTTTGACGGATCTACACGTTTTGGGATGTCCTGAACACGAATTGATAGTTTTTAGAAAATGTCTGTCTGTCTGTCTGTCTGTGTGTCTGTCTGTCTGTCTGTGTGTCTGTATCATTTTTTTGTGGACGCTGTATCTCACGAACATATGAATGAAATTTAACCAAACTTGGTATTTAGTTGCACCCTGACATGAACTGGTGCCCATTAGATTTGGGGATCAATAGCTCAACAGGTGGCGCTGTAATCGCATTTTATGCAAATTTTTAACATGGCAGCATAGGACAAAATTCCGTATAAATGGGCATAATGAGAGTTATTTTAAACTTGTGATTGTAAAATTAATTTGAATTATTGATGATAGTAGTAGTTAACTAGGAAAAAAAAAATTGTGCATGGGGGGGGCATCGGTTCCCCCCCTGGGGGGGAAGTACCCCCCCAGGGGGGGTTAAATTTTGAAGATGGGTATCATTCGAAAGATCTCGTCAATACCTTTAAAACGAATGGTTGAACCATAAATCTGTGATAATTTAAAACAAAGTTATCGATTTTTTTTACTTTTAACAAAAAAATTAAAAAAAAAGATTTTTTTTTTTTTTTTTTTTTTTTTTTTTTAATTATTGTTAGTGATTGAATATGTATTAATTTTCACAAAAAAAAAAAAAAAAAAGAAAAAGAAAAAGATTTTTTTTTTTTTTTTTTTAATATTGTTACTGATTGAATATGTATAGGAAAATATAGAAGAAAGTCTTGTGGTGGCCACAACATACTAGTTTATATTATTTTTTTTCTCTCTCTGAACATATTCGTGAAAAATGGAGTAACTTTATTCTTCAGTCGTATATATTCGAACATTCATGCTGAAGTCGTGTAGCGAACTTATTCATTAATTGTTATATATTATTCAAGTAATAAGTCTTAATGTAATAAGTCAAGTAATAAGTCTTAATAAGTCTTATTTTATATTTTATTTATAATTCATTCAAGGCAAGAAAAAAAAAAAAAAAAAAATACTTATTTGAAATGTTTAAAACCTGTGATCAAATGATTGAGAAATTCTGTTTTGTTCATCAAAATTCTCCATGAAAGTCTATAATTAAAATCAAGTATATCAGTAATTTGAATTCGAATCTTTATGTGTCGCCTGCCTTGTATTTCAAGCGACCAGGAAATGCAGGAGAGAGGAGAGTTAGATTTTACTTCATATTATGCATAATAAAATTAGTTTCGGTTTAGAACTTTTTTATGCAGATTAGAATTCTTTATTCATTATTCTAATTAATCAACAGTGTTACTTGACCACATTTAAAAGTAGTTGCAAAATCAATTGCCAATTATGAAAGAAAGGTTATGTCTTGCAAATAATATTTTCAGACATCCCAATAACGTGTTGATTAAGCAAATATTTGAAGCAAATCATCCCTATAAAGTATTTTGCATCTAATTAACGTTACTTTTTTTTTTTTTTTTTTTTTTTTTTTTTTGGGGGGGGGGGGGGGCTACAAGTTTATTCAAGAAAATTTAATCTAACAATCTTTGTGTAATGCTACAAGAATATTGATATTATGTTTCGTTCCTTAATCATACATAAGTTTAAAATAGTTTTATCAATTTATACTCATTAGTTTCAACTATGGTTTTAATAAAATCTTTTTGTAAAAAAATAGAACCTACTCCAAATAGTAACTACTAATTAAACAAAAAAAAAATGTATGAAATGAAACTGTAAATTGCGCCTAAAAGTAAAAAATAATTTCCTTCGCCAAACAACCTATAACGCTACAAGTAATCATAACTTTTGAAGTCGGCGCAAAATTAAGTAAAATTTAATTAATTTTTAAAAGGTTTGTTTTTAGATCGGTAGCAACAAATGCTGTTATCTCGAATGATCCATTTTTATGTTTCTTTTGTCATTTTATCACTGTATACAATTGGTCCATTAGTAGCATCTACATAGAACAGTGAATATTATTCACAATGCGGTATTTATGTTTCTACGAAGTTAGTTTCCTTTGCAAATTTGGTATAACTTTGATAACTATCATCCTTGGTGGCTTTTCGATTTGGCGATCAAAACGTAATGCAAAAATATACACGCAAGATGTATATTTTCATAATATATATTGTACGAAGTATTGTTTCATATTCTTGATTACTCTCTTAATATACCTTATGAAAATAATCATGATATCCCAAAGAAATTAAATACGTTTGCCAGATAATTTTGCGATTTTTCTTTCACCAATGACATCAGATACCAGCACCTTCGCCAAATTTTGCTGCTTAGGAAATCTTATTTGTTTTCTTGAATCAAAGTAATTTTCGGCTGCGATTTACAGGTGACAATGTGAGATGTGTATTTGGAATAGGATTTGACTTTTGTGTTGAATAGTGGTATCAATTTTTATTTAATTTTGCGCGAACTTCAAAAGTTATGATTAATTGTAGTGTTAAAGGAAATTTTATACTTTTAGGAGTAATTTAAAGTTTCATTTCATACCAATTTTTTTTTTACTTGTTTGAATAGTAGTTGCGTTTTGGATACGGTTCTATTTTTTTTACAAAAAGATTTTATTTTTCTCTTTTCAGTGAAAACTTATTCAAAAAGCAGAACATCAGAAGGCGTTCGATGGCAGTTTCACAAATCACAACTTCCAACAAAAGTGACATAACTCAAAAAATGGTTTATGTCACTGAAAAATACATGAAATGCACACAATGTGAACAAAAAAGTTACATTTCCATCGAGAAAGTTATCCACTCGAGAGACAGTTGTGCCAGTTTTATTCTAGTCGAATTATTTTTAAGTTAATGTTTCTCGAATGCTGCATTTATAAGTTGTGTCACTTTTCTTGCCTTTATCGGATATGAGCAAAAAAACTATTGAATGCACATACGTTAAATTAAAATGTCTTTAGGAAAGTAAAGAACGGATACGCTGTATTCTTACCCAAAAATTCTGTTAGGCATATATATCGAACTTTACAGTGAATACGTGTCACCCGCTGCGCTGGAAATTGCGCAGCGTAAAGTTCGAACAAAGAGCAAAATATGCATTTGCAGCTGACGGACAGAAGTTTCAACATCGATACTTACATACAGCTTTTAAAAGAGTAGCTGCATGCGTTCAGAAGTTAGAGTGAGAACAGACTTTTGCGAGTATCCTGTCATTTGTTTATATCTTAATGAAATCATAATGAAACCTATTTCAGACAAAGATCATTATGACAAGAAAAAAGTATTGAAATTAAATCATCTCTTACGAAGTTATAAGCTAACAAATTTCAACAACAACGAAAATTATGGTTTGTATTGAGAACCTCTTCCTTTATGAAGTAAGTTTAAACGTCTATGCGTTAATCGATGTGACTGCTTACAATAACCATACTTTCAATTTTACATAGAATAAATGTCACCCGCTACGCTACAACGTATGCAATGTCGTTCAAGTGTGCACAAAATAAGATATTGTGAACAAACAAATGCACGTTTAAGCGTTCTGTTCTTAGCATTAATGTCTGAACTGTCTTTTCGTACTAAATCTAATGATGCTCTGCAATTTTATAATTCACTATTTTCCCCTGTCTTGAACCGTTTACGAGAAAAGAACGCTAACTACACTGTTTTCCAACAGGTCGCGCTGTAGGCGGTTGAATCGCGTAGCACATGTCCACTTTAATATACCTACATACAATTTTTTTTAATATAGCTGCAGCTGTTCAGCAGTTAAAAGAGTCGGGGCTGACTTTTTTGGGCACCCTGTATTTTCTTTTGATCGTAAAGATATTACAATGGGACGTATTTCAGAAAAAGACCATTACAATAAAACAAAAACTATCAAAATCGGATCATCCTTTCAGACGTTATGAGCTAACAAACAAAAACAAAAAAACATACGCTTTTAATTGAGAACCTCCTCCTTTTTTGAAGTCGGTTAATTAGAGCATCTCTTATGAAGTTATAAACTTACAAACACCAGCAACAACACATAGCTCGAATTAAGAACACCGTCCTTTCTGAAGTTGGTTGAAAGCGACTTTGCGCTAATCTATTGAACCGCTTAGCAGGCCCCGACTTACGGCAGGGCATACGGGGCAAATGCCCTGGGCCCCCCTCCTGGAAGGCCCCCCCCCTACAGGCGAATACAGAAATTCTGCAACCTAAAGACCTCTTATGCCACTGCAAGGGGGCCCCCCAGAATAGGTTTGCCCCGGGGCTGCAGGTAGTCTAAGTCGGGCCCTGCCGCTTAGAGTAACATTACTTTGAACCACCGAGAATACGTGTCATCCGTTACGTTACGAAGTGTGCAACGTAGTTCAAGTGTGCACAGTGTAGAAAATTGCGAACAAACAACTGCACGTTTTAACGTTCGGTTTTTAGTAATAATGCCTAAAAACTCTTTTCGTAGTAAATCGATGATGCTCTACAACTTCGTAATTAACTTTTCTCCCACCTTGAACAGTTTTTGAGATTGGAACGCTAATTCCGCTGTTTTTCACCAGATGGCGCTTTATTTTCTTTAGATTGTAAAGATATTACAATGGGACCTACTTCAGACCAAGATCTTTACAACAAAATAAAAAGTATCAAGTAACCGTATTTTGAACAATATAGCGTATGTCTCACCAGCTACACTACAACGTGTGCAATGTAGCTCAAGTATGCATAGTTTAAGAAATGGCGAACAAAGAAATGCACGTTTTTAGCATTGTATTTTTAGCATCAATGTCTAAACTATCTTTTCGTACTAAATCGATGCTCTGCAATTTTAAAATTCACCTTTTTCCACTTTTTTGAACCGTTTCCAAGATAGATTAGACATTCATGTTAGCGTTTCTATCTTTTTGTACTAAATCGGTGATATTCCTCTACTTTGTAATTCACTTTTTTCTCTAGAACCGTTTCGAGATAGGAACACTAACTCCGCTATTTTCCATCAAGCGGCGCTGCAAGCGGTTAAACCTTGTACTGCAAGGCCACTTTCCTATACTTACATACCATTTTTATTACTATAGCTGCAGACGTTTAGCAGTTACATGAGTTGAGACTGATTTTTTTGGGGCACCCTGTATTTTCTTTAGATCGTAAAGATATTGCAATGGGATCTATTTCAGACGAAGACCTTTTCAACAAAACAAAAAGTATCAAAATCGGAGCATTCGTTCAGAAGTTTTGAGCTAAGAAAAACAAACATACGGTTTTAAATTGAGAACCTTCCTCCTTTTTTTGAAGTCTGTTAAAACAGTCAATAAACAAACCAAATAGCAGCAAAATTTGCTTTCTTTAGCGATGGTTTTTCTTATAATAGTTGGGTATTTTTTTTTTTATCAGATGCATTTTTATATTTTACTGCCAATTACTTTCTCTAAAGAGATATAAATGAAAATTTCGAACTAAGGAACACTATATATATATATAAATGTTTTATTTCAAAAGTGTCCTATAATAATTTAAAAATATAAATATACTAACTGGTAAATGTGAAAGTTATTTTGAATGCAATAAAATGACATTTAAGTTTTTTTTTTTTTTTTTTTGGCCACTGTATTATACTTAATACAAGATTTTTCATCGATGTATTGCATTAATATGTTCCAAAATGCATGTGTTATAACACGTTGAGCGACAAGGGAATTCTTAGGGAAATCCTCGTCAGGCTACACGCGCTAATTATAAGAAAGGTCTCCATAGGCGCATACGCGAAACATTTTGAAAAAATTACTGTATACTTTCCTAACAAGTTATGTATATTTATAAAAAAAATTACTGCGGAATGACTATATATTGTTCGTAAAAAAATATTGAAAATGTCCGAATCTTAGCTATTTATCGCTTGAGAACGGATGCAAAACTTTTTTTTTTTTTTGATAAATACTCATTGTAGGAAAACGTTTTAAATACTCTTCATCCTAAACTAGTTTAAGAAAGTTTACCTTAAATAAATACACTTTTATAACTACAGTTGAGTCGAAACATTTATAAGTAAACCTAACGATCAAATTATATAACTTTTAGTTTAACGTAAAATACCTAAACTAATCTTAAGTTTCACTTGAGCTCTAAATATTATGGCTTAAAAAAAAAAAAAAAAAAATACAGCACGTACATTTATTTATATTGCATAATAAATTAAAAAGGATGAACATATCATTTTGAAAATGAAACAATAGTAAACGGCAATCACTTTTCAGTGCCTATTTTGTGATTTCGAAGAATACCGATTTCACAATCTGTAGTTTAGATGAAAATTTAAATTGGTAGAAATTTTTCAAACTTAAATTTAAATAAATTTAACTTAAAAAGTAAATTTTATGACTGCAATTTTTGAGCCGTGCACCTTTTTGTTAATTTATTCAAACTTTAAACTGAATTTTAATGAAAAATTATAACGAACTGAAATTTTTAAGCTGTTAAGGAATATAAATAATAATCATACATTAGATGCGAGAGTAAAATAGATCTTTGGATTAGCAAAAATGCAAAAAATCAAATTTACTTGTATAACATACCTTTTATATTGAAAGATGTTTTATTAGACGATGTAATTCTATCCCCCCTCCCCCCCCACTCAAGGAAATGCTTTTTATATCTTCCCTATTTTCTCTATGATTAGTTACATTTTCTGTTTCTCTCAATAATAAAATTCACGTTTTTTTTTTTTTTTTTTTTACATATTTAAACATTGTTTGGACACTTTAAACTGTGACATGAATTTCCAGAATTCGCATTATAGCAGTAATTTACAGCCTTCTATATATAGTCACGTGATTTATATTTTTATTTTGATGTTTTACTTCTATAAGAGGCAATTCGGTAGCATAGGGTCAGGTGGTGTAAAATAGGTCAAAAAACAGCATATTTTACATATGGACTTAAATAGCAGAAAACGTATTGGTTCCATTTTTTAAAAAATTGCACAAAATATGCAAATGAATATTCCTTATGACAGATTAAGAGAAATCTCTAAAAAAAAAAAAAAAAAAAAAAAATTTGTACTGAAAAATAAATTTTAAAATATGCTGTTTGTGACTTATTTTACCCCATGCGTTGGGGGTAAAATAAGTCATCCTTTAAAACACTTAAATTTTAATACAATTTACTTCGTGCAAATAAAATTACAAATACACATTCCTCTTTTTTTTTTTTTGATAAAAACTTGATTTTGAGTTCTTTCAAGGAAAATAAATGTCTATGGTCCATCATTAGTTCAGGAAGAACATTTAGAATTTACGATGCACCTACATCAGGAATATCTTTCTCTGGAAAATCCAGCAGGAACTTACATTTACACTTTTTTTTACCCCTTCAAATTTTTCAGAATATTCATGATTGTGTGAAAGAATGATGCCATGTAATATTTTCTTTGATCCTTTCCCAGTGTCGGGAATTTCCCTTTCATTCTTCTGTTTTCGGAGCGGGTGACTTTCCAGACAGGGTGGCGCGTGCCTCTTTTTTTCTGATTGCACAACTCTTTCGATTTGAAATGAGAAGTATTCGAAAAAGATGCATTTTAGAATCAGAAAAGAAAAAAGACCTTGAATAGAGATTGTGGCTACGTAAAGATCGTGTTGTTTACAGACGCCCCGGTCCTAAAACAGAACAATTAAAGCTTTAAAGAACTAGAATTAACATTTTTGAACTAAATTAGACCACACAATTTTGATGTTAGGAAAGATTTTAATATTTAACTGTAAGTAGTTTTTGTTCTGTTTCGTTTTACATGTATGCTAATAAACCATTAAATTTCGTTTTCCCATCTAAGCAGTGCTACGTTCATCGAGTTTCTTTAACCCTTTAACGTTCACTACTTTATTTTAAAAAGTACTAAACTGATTTTAAAAATGGCTTTTAGACACATAGCTGATCATAAATATTTAAAAAATAAAAAATTAGTATTGTTCCTTTTCGAGAAATTTTCTGTTTGAAACATCTGTAAGTAAACCTCATTAAATTCAAATAATATTTAATTTAATAAATAAATCACTTTATAAGTAAACATTATCGAAAACAAAAACTCGTAAAAGTTGCATAGATCCCAACATTTAAATTTATTCCGAAGTATTTTAACCCTTTGCGGTGCAAGGTAATTCGGATCATTTAAATTATACTGCCACCGGAATTTACGAAAATAATTAAAATAGAAGAAATTTTAAATTTTCACGTTAAAAAAAAGGGCCTTTTCTGCTATGTTATAAATGTAAATTTTTGCTAAAAAGTTTCCGGGATGAGTTTTTGCACTTGAGAATTAAAAGTAGGTGTTCCATCAGCTGGAACACTGCGACTGAAAGGGTTAATGGATCATAGCTGCAATCTTCCACATCCGGACCTACTGAGACAGAAGCTTTCAGGTGAGACCCATCCATATTTTATTATTTGACCAGTTTAATTTGGATGAATATATTTTAGAAGAATTAGTTTATTATTTAGAAAATTTTAAGACTATAACTGTAAGAAAGATTAAGAATAAAAATATGCTGAATAGGGTCTGTAAGAAAGTTAAGTGTTAGATCAGAAGATCCGGTGCAGCAATATTTTCTGGCATCCCAGCCACGGGATATTGTCAGCTAATTTAGTATCAATTATAGATTATTAAAAAAGAAGAAAAAAAAATAGATAATATTGTAAAATTTTAAATTTTGTATTTATTATGGCTAATTTAGTAATCGCTAAAAAAGATAGAGCTGTCATAACAGACAGTATTAATAAATTTATTGAAAAATTAAAAACTTTATATGATGATATAGATCCAGATGCTGTAGATTTAGAAGAGACTATTGAATTATTGAATGAAACTACTATAGATTTAAAGAGTAAAGATTCAGAAATTAAAAATTTAACTCAAGAACTCCAATTAGAAGCCAAATTAGAAACGGCAAATGAATACCATGAGAAAATACTTACTTGGCGATATCGAGCCAGCAGAAAATTAAAAGAACTAAAGAAAAGAGAAACAAGCGTTTTCATCAGTAGAAACCGAAAGAAGACCTATTTCTAAAGAAGCAATGCAGATCAAATTACCAAAGCTAGATCCTGTTAAATTTTACGGGAACGCAGCGAAATGGCTGACTTTTTGGTCGTCATTCGAAACGGCTATTCATAACAATGAAAGTTTAGATCCTGTAGATAAATTTAATTATTTGAAATCATTTTTAGTACCTGACCCCTTAAAATGTATTGAAGGATTCTCTGTTACCGCGAGTAATTACATAAAAGTAGTAGATATTTTAAAGGAAAGATATGGCAAACAAGACCTCTATTTATGTTTACCGTTTCAATAAAACACATTAAAATATCTTAAATTTTTTTTTATGACAGAATTATATCATTAAGTAGATTTTAAATAACTTTTCAGTTATTACTTAAAACAACGTATACTTTTTTAGTTTTATATCATATTTTATTCTGTCAGCCACTGGTGGTTCATGCGACTTAACGGAAATTTCAGTGTCAGTCACCCATGGCTGACGTGACACTCAACGTGTTAAAAATGACAAATTAACCGGCAGGAATGAGTTCAATGCAGGATGCTGTCATATTTATTTTTCCAACAATTTCTATCCAAAACACCTGTACTATATCTTTTAACTAACGAAAAGTCAGTAAATGCCAGTTGTAATTCAAAATTGTTTTGGGGAATGTACGTGATTATGTTAGTGTACCGCAATAGTGGTTTGAAAAATCATTCAATTTGTTTAAAAATTAATATTTATGAGCATCCTTTAAGTAGCTGCATATTTATTAGTGTATTTCATGTCGGCATTTTGCGTACATCAATAAATACACGTTTAAAACCTATGTCACATGTAAAATGTTCGTCTAAAATTCAGAACCCACCAAAATACTTTGTATTATTATTGTCGATATGTTTAATTTATTTGCACGCATTTTAACATAAATACACTGCACTTCATTCGATATAAGGAAATTTAGATACATTATTAGGATGTTTTCAAGAAGGGTTTCCGTAGAAAACGTTTTGTATAGACTTGATACTTAGTCAACAGGGGTACATTAAATGATTCCGATATGTTACAGAATCATCCGTATAACAATTTTGATACGAATATGTAAGCGCTGCATGAAATGAGTTGTATAGGTATTCGTCTATATCTTACTTGTGATTCGTGCACAGTGAAACACACGAGAGTTTCGTAAAATTCAAACATATGACGGCATATCTTTTAAATACATTTTAAAATAGTTACATAGTATATAACATAAACAAATAAACATTTTTAAGATGTTTAAAAAAACTTTTTTTGGGGAGAAAAATATGTGCATAGACATAGTCAATCTACAGGGCTTTAACAAAATACGTTCGTGATATTATTGCAAGCGAGTCGTAGACGAACAAGAAAATTTTCACCGAGAATAAGATCGTCCTTGTTTCTTTGCGACTGAACCGATTATTGAAAACAGAGTTCATACTCTCCGATCTACTTCAAGGTCACTTTCAGGAATGAGAAAATTTCTCCTTTATTGCTACCACCATTTTTATTCAGCAATTTAATTATTTACATATTTCTATAAAAATATAATTCACATATTTCTATAAAAATACCATAAAAATTTCCGAATAAAATTAGAGGTGGCATAAAAGGTGAAAATATCTCATTCCTAAAAGTGACCTGGAAAAGGGCGGGGAATACGAAGCCTAGAAAATTACATCAAATTTGGCACATTTATTTAGGAATTACTTGAAATTAAAGGTATATGTTTATAGTTATAACGTTTTAATGGTTTGTGTACGAATACGCACAAAACTTCTCTTCTCGTATTATTATATTCTACAGACATTTTTTCTAGAGTCATTTATTTTTTCATTTTCGAAAGTTTACAAGCCATTCAACATATGAAATTAACATACCGTCTACAGATAGCTGTAAATTATGGTTTTCGTAACAAATTGTGTGTGTATAATGAACAAATTATAGCAAAAAAGATAATTTTTTGCAAATGTTTTACGATTTTTTAAAAATTCAGTCTTTTGTATAAACCTTTAGTATCATTCTATTATAGTAAAATTTACCTGAATACTGGTGTTTAAAATTGAACGATGAACATGGTAGGATGGAGGGCAATGCATAATGCTGTCTGTTTTATTTTCCCACCAAATCAAGTGGTTTTTTTTCTATCCAAAACCATTGTTGTGTAATTTTGCAACTAACATAAAATCTTTTTTTGTAAAATAACAGAACCGACTTAAAAATGCAACTACTATTCAAACAAGTAAAAAAAAAAAAAAGAAAGGGTATGAAATGGAACTGTAATTTGCACCTAAAAGTATCAAATAATTTCCTTCGCCAAACAACGTATAACACTTCGTAACCTATAACACAACCGCATTCTTCACAATCCGGTATTTATGTTTCTACGAAGTTCGAGTTTCCTTTGCAAATTTGGTATAACTTTGATAACTATCATCCTTGGTGGCTTTCTGATTTGGCGATCACAACGTAATGCAAAAATATACACGCTAGATGTATATTTTTATAATATATATTGCACGAAGTATTGTTTCATATTCTCGATTACTCTCTTAGTATACCTTATCAAATTAATCATGATATCCCAACGAAATTAAATATGTTTGTCAGATAAATTTGCGATTTTTCTTTCACCAATACCAGCATCTTCGCCAACTTTTGCTGCTTACGAAATCTTATTTGTTTTTTTGAATCAAAGTAGTTTTCGGCTGCGTTTTACAGGTGACAATGTGAGATGTGTATATGGAATAGGATTTGATTTTTGTATTGAATAAAAGGTATGAATTTTTATTTAATTTTGCGCCAACTTCAAAATTTATGATTAATTGTTGTGTTAAAGGTTGTTTAGGGAAGGAAATTATTTTATACTCATAGGCGCAATTTACAGTTTCATTTCATACCATTTTTTTTGGTTGTTGTTCTTGTTTGAACAGAAGTTGCTTTTTGGAGTCTGTTCTATTTTTTTTACAAAAAGATTTTATTGTTCTCTTTCAGTGAAAACTTATTCATATAGCAGAACATCAGAAGACGTTCGACGGCAGTTTCACAAATCACAATTTCCAACAAAAGTGACAAATAATAACAGGAGACTTGGCGTTGGTATATTGAAACTCTAATACACTACTACGTCAGCAACGCCAAAAGAACATTTTTTGCGATTTTTGCGAAAAATATTTACGAGCACTTCTCCAGATTCAGAATTCTTTTTGCACTGAAGACTGTACGCTTAAGGCTACCGAAACAGCTGTGTGCATCGCAAAAAATTTTCTTTTGGCGTTACCGACGTAGTAGTTTATTCGAGTTTTAAAAGTGACATCACTCAAAATATGGTTTATGTCACTGAAAAATACATGAAATGCACCCAATGTGAACGAAAAATTTACATCTCCTTCTAGAAAGTTATTCATTCGAGAGACAGTTGTGCCAGTTTTATTCTAGTCTAGTTATTTTTAAGTTTAATTTTCTCAAAATGCTGCATTTTTAAGTTGTGTCACTTTTCTTGCCTTTATGGGATACGAGCAAAAAGCTATCTATAGAATGAACATACGTTAAATTAAAAAGTCCTTAGAAATGTAAAGAACGGATACGCTGTATTCGTAACTAAAAATTCTGTTAGGCATATATAATGAACATTACAGTGAATACGTGTCACCCGCTGCGCTGTAAATTGCGTAGCGTAAAGTATAAACAAAAAGCAAAATATGCATTGCAGCTGACGAACAGAAGTTTAAACATCGATACTTACATACTGCTTTTATCAGTATAGCTGCATGCGTTCAGCAGTTAGAGTGAGAACAAGCTTTTGCGAGTATCCTGCAATTAGTTTATATCTTAATGAAATCGTACTTAATGAAATCGTAATGAACCTATTTCAGGCCAAGGTCATTACGACAACAAAAAAAGTATTAAAATAAAATTATTTAAGTTTATAAGCATTAAGTTATAAGCTATAAGCATTATAAAGTTATAAGCTAACAAATTTCAACAACAACAACGAGAAACATGGTTTGTTTTGAAAACCTCTTCCTTTATGAAGTCGGTTTAAAGCGTCTATGCGTTAATCGATGTGACCGCTTACAATAACCATACTTTGAATTTTACATAGCATAAATGTCACCCACTATGATACAACGTATGCAATGTCGTTCAAGTGTGCACAAAATAGGAAATTGTGAACAAACAAATGCACGTTTTAAGCGTACTGTTTTTAGAATTAATTTCTAAACTATCTTTTCGTACTAAATCGATGATGCTCTACATATTTATAATTCACTTTTTCCCCTGTCTTGAACGTTTCCGAGATAGGATCGCTAACTACACTCTTTTCCACCAGGTGGCGCTTTAGGCGTTTGAATCGCATAGCACATATCCACTTTACTATACCTACATACCACTTTTATGACTATAGCTGCAGCTGTTCAGCAGTTTAAGAAAGTCTTTTTTGGGCACCCTGTATTTTCTTTTGATCGTAAAGATATTACAATGGGACCTATTTCAGACCAAGACCTTTACAATAAAACAAAAAGTATCAATATCGGATCATACGTTCAGAAGTTATGAGCTAACAAAAAATACATGCTTTGAATTCAGAACCTCCACCTTTTTGAAGTCTGTTAAATAGAGCATCTCTTAAGAAGTTATAAGCTTACAAACACCAAGAACAATACATACCTAGAATTAAAAAAAACCCTTCTTTCTGAAGTTTGTTGAAAACGACTTTGTGCTAATGTGACCGCTTACAGTAACAATACTTTGAACAACAGAGTATACGTGTCATCCGCTACGCTGCAAAGTGTGCAACGTAGTTCAAGTGTGCACAGTGTAGTAAATTGCAAACAAACAACTGCACGTTTTAAGCGTTCTATTTTTAGCAATGTCTAAAAACTGTCTTTTCATAGTAAATCGATGATGCTCGACAACATTTCTAATTAATTACTAATTAACTTTTCTCCCATCTTGAACCGTTTTTGAGATAAGCGCGCTTATTCCGCTGTTTTTCACCAAATGGCGCCTTATTTTCTTTAGATTGTAAAGATATTACAATGGGACCTACTTCAGACCAAGATCTTTACAACAAAACAAAAATTATCAAGTAACCGTATTTTGAACTATACAGCGTACTTCTCACCAGCTACGCTACAACGCACAACGTGGCTCAAGTGTGCATAGTGTAAGAAGTTCCGAACAAAGAAATGCACTTTAGCATTGTATTTTTAGCATCAATGTCTAAACTATCTTTTCGTACTAAATCGATGATGCTCTGCAATTTTATAATTCACTTTTTCCCCCTGTCTTGAATCGTTTCCGAGATAGGAACACCAGCATGAATGTCTAAACTATCTTTTTGTTCTAAATCGGTGATACTTTTCAACTTTGTAATTCCCTTTTTTCCCTAGAACCATTTTCGAGATAGGAACACTAACTCCGCTATTTTCCACCAGGTGGAGCTGGAAGCGTTTTAACCTTGTACTGCATGGCCAATTTGCTATACATACATACCATTTTTATCACTATAGCTGCAGCCGTTTAGCAGTTAAAAGAGTTGGGACTAATTTTTTTGGGGCACCCTGTATTTTCTTTAGATCTTAAAGATATTACAATGGGACTTATTTCAGACCAAGACCTTTTCAATAAAACAAAAAGTATCAAAATCTGAGCATCTGTTTAGAAATTATGAGCTAACAAACAGACAAAAAAAAAACAATGTTTGAATTGAGAACATTCCTCCTTTTTTGAAGTCGGTAAAAATTACAGTAAATATTTATAATTAGGATTTCAGATGAATTTCCGAATGAAAATGTGTTTACAGTGCTGCACAAAAGAATTCCGATTACTTATGTATTATGCGTGCTAAATATTGAATGTGTAGTTATTGTGCTTTACTTATTTTGGTTAAATGTATATTTATTTAACAGGGTGCTGATGTGACAGTAAACTCCATTAGAAATGTATCATTATGAAACTTGTTAATCATCTATTGTACATTTCCTTTCTATAAATGACCCGAGACTTTGTTCCAGACTTTTTGTCAAATATGTAAAAACGAACTGGACGAAACCTCTTGAAATTTAAGGAGTGTGAAGATTATGATATACTTCATACATTTCAGTGAAAAACTTTTGCCCCGAAATCAAACGAGGTCCATTAAAAGAAAAATTATGCTATTGATCTCCCTATAAAAAAAAAAATACGTGAAAAGCGTTCTGGAGATGTTATTACGATGCTTCTTATTATCTGCATACATTTTTATGAAAACTTGTCATAACATTTGACACGTTATACTGCAATTAGGATACGAAAATATTAAATATCTAATGAAATATGAGCACTGTTGCTAAACTTAACAACGTATGCACTAGCTTTAACGACGTTTCATTAACATAACTTAATAACCAAAGGTATTAAACTACTTCTATGAAAACCCCAAAGAAATACCGTATACATTCAAAAAGCTGTACGTGATGGAATAAATTGATATTCAGTTCCTTTTATTTAAAAAAGTCTTATCCATAAAGAGACATTACTCACATCTTTATTTTGGGTCAATCAATGATAATACAGTTTCGTTGATTGTAAATAAATATTGATAAAACCTTTTTTATCATTTTTGAAATTTTTTTGTGCGTAACTGAACTTCAGTTCATTCTAAACTTTATTTTACTCATTAAAAAAACTCAGACTACACCAAAAATGTGGAAAATAAGCGGGATTTTGTATGGTAAAAGAAATTAATAATAAAATTTAAATCGCTTTTCTTTATTACCAAATAAGGCACTGTATGATTTCTTATATCCAATGCTTTTATAAAACGTAATACAGCATGACATAGAAAAAGACAATTCCAAAATTCAAAGGGAGACAGAACATATGGTACTACGAACATAAAGCGTATAAAAGAGCACTCATGGCCTAAGACGGAGTCTGAAAAACGTATTGGAATTAATTTGAAAAACACCTGTTCATTTAACACTAAATGATATGAATAAGTAGCTATCATCTTATTGGCAGGGGTCCCAGCGTTCCTATATTTTTAAGATCGTTTTATTATACTCTCACCACAATTTACAAAAAGAAATTTTGATGAAGATTTGCATGTCAAAATAGCATCAAAATCTACAAGAAAATCTTCATTTTAAAAATTACGGTGACAGTATAATAAAATGATCGTAAAAATATAGGAAGGATAGGACCCCTGTATAGGGTACCTATATAATATTTATACATCCAAATACTTTTCCTTTACTTTGTTTCTCTAGAGCATTTCTAGATGATGAAATCTTTCAACATCATTCTTCTTAGAATTGGTATTTGACAATTTCGTTTATTTTCTTACTTTAGCGTTTCAGCCAGAACTAATTGTATAGCCCTTATTCCTATATACCTTTCCATTCGTAATTTCTTGTTAGAAGAAGACCGTGTTTATGTCTGATAAACAGTCTTTCCAGATGCGTTGCGTTGTATAAAGTTTTTGATTGCGTTTTTTCAGAGTTTTACTTCTGATACTGTTCTGTAAATCTTTCCAAATAATTGTCACAATTTTTACTTTCTCTTACCCATAATAGGTAGAGAAAGTATTGTTTTTGGGTCAAATTTTCGAATGCGAGATTTTGTTATATTTACACGTTTTGAGGTCCCCTGAATACGAAAATCATGTTTTTAGCAAATGGTCTCTGTGTATGTCTGTGTGTGTGTGTGTGTCTGTCTGTGTGTGTGTCTGTTATCAGCATATCTCAAAAACAAATTATCGCAGAAAGTTCAAACTTGGTATTCTAAATTTGTATCATATAGGGATGCTACAGTAAGCTTTTCGTTAAGATCAAGCAAACGGTTCGTGTACAGGGACAATCAAGAGAATTCTAATACATTACGTCTATGGGGGAAATTGCAGGTAAGTAGAGTTTAACGTCTATAGACTGCACTAAACCAAATGAAACGAATATATATTTTTTGTAATAGAGATAGTTAACTGGGGAAAAAATTTTGTGTATGTTGGAGCCTCGCCTCCCCCCGGGGGGGAAGTCCCCCCCCTCGAGGCGAGTAAATTTTCATGATGGGTATCTTTCAAAAGAGCTCGCCAATAAATTTAAAACGAATGGTTGAACCATCGATATGCGATAATTTAAAACAAAGTTATCGATTTTTTTTTTACTTTTAACGAAAAAAAAAACTTAGAAAAAAAAATCTTTTTTTTTTTTTTTTTTTTTTTTTTTTTTAATATTGAGAATAAAATGGGCTTTTTTTTAGATATTTGGTACTAATTACTACTTCTCTAATATGGAAATCGTCTCCATTATCATAAAAGATATTTTTTTTAATTATAATATTAATAAATTAATTATTTTTTTAAAACAGAATTATTTTTTAATAACCGAATTAAATTCTATATAAATGTAGGTGCATTAATGAAACAGGGGGTTGAGGGGGGCGGTAGCCCCCCCTCACACAGAACTAATTATCATATAAAACTCTTCAGAAGTCTAATATGAATTGTTTAACGCAGGTTTACATAACAGTACTCGTTATCTTACCTTTTAATCTGCAACCTGTATTTATAGTATTAAATTTCAGGGTAAGAGAAGGTCGTGTGTGTGACACACCAGATTATTAGCATATTTTAATTAAAAACACTAAAGATGACTGCAGTGATGCATAGTATGTGTAAACATATTTAGTACGCATTCTGTGAAAATATGTTTAGTTTTGCTACTGATATTACTCAGATTTTCTATTTTTAATCTGCTAAACAGTGAAAATAATATACTAATTTTTTTTTTTTTTTTTAAATGGAATAATATTTTGTCGCGTGATATAATTAAAAAAGGTCGTTTTTTACAACATCAATAAAAAAGAATATATAAAAAAAGGTCGAAAAAACAATTGTAGATATCTTTAAAATATTGAAAAATTATTTAGCAAAAGTGGCACATAATTTGCCTACATTTTAAGTTAATGCGATAGGTGAAGTCTCTAAAAACATGTCTCTAAAAACCGATAATTATTTAAAAAAAAAAAAAAAGTTTATTCCGCGCGCGCACACAGAGATGAATAGACAGATAAAGAGAGAGATATTATAATTACTGAAAAAACGTGCAACTCAGTGGGGATGTTTAATACGTAACATTTTTAATATCCTGAAATAAATATATCACACGGTCTTTTTTTTTTTTTTTTTTTTTTTTTTTTTAATATTGAGAATAAAATGGGCTTTTTTTTAGATATTTGGTACTAATTACTACTTCTCTAATATGGAAATCGTCTCCATTATCATAAAAGATATTTTTTTTAATTATAATATTAATAAATTAATTATTTTTTTAAAACAGAATTATTTTTTAATAACCGAATTAAATTCTATATAAATGTAGGTGCATTAATGAAACAGGGGGTTGAGGGGGGCGGTAGCCCCCCCCTCACACAGAACTAATTATCATATAAAACTCTTCAGAAGTCTAATATGAATTGTTTAACGCAGGTTTACATAACAGTACTCGTTATCTTACCTTTTAATCTGCAACCTGTATTTATAGTATTAAATTTCAGGGTAAGAGAAGGTCGTGTGTGTGACACACCAGATTATTAGCATATTTTAATTAAAAACACTAAAGATGACTGCAGTGATGCATAGTATGTGTAAACATATTTAGTACGCATTCTGTGAAAATATGTTTAGTTTTGCTACTGATATTACTCAGATTTTCTATTTTTAATCTGCTAAACAGTGAAAATAATATACTAATTTTTTTTTTTTTTTTTAAATGGAATAATATTTTGTCGCGTGATATAATTAAAAAAGGTCGTTTTTTACAACATCAATAAAAAAGAATATATAAAAAAAGGTCGAAAAAACAATTGTAGATATCTTTAAAATATTGAAAAATTATTTAGCAAAAGTGGCACATAATTTGCCTACATTTTAAGTTAATGCGATAGGTGAAGTCTCTAAAAACATGTCTCTAAAAACCGATAATTATTTAAAAAAAAAAAAAAAGTTTATTCCGCGCGCGCACACAGAGATGAATAGACAGATAAAGAGAGAGATATTATAATTACTGAAAAAACGTGCAACTCAGTGGGGATGTTTAATACGTAACATTTTTAATATCCTGAAATAAATATATCACACGGTTTTTTTTTTTTTTTTTTTTTTTTTTTTTTTAAATACGCATGTCGTGCATTCTTGAAAGACTGGTTGAGGTTACTTACGTATAATCCTAATAAAAAAACTTTTGTTCTAATTTGCGCATTAAAAAGGAATAAAAAATACTTTTATAAAATTAATTTCTTACAAACAATTTTCATTTATTTTCTGTTAAATACAGATATCATCAAATAGATAAGTTTATCTAAAACTTTCAAGCACGAGTTTATAGTAATCTTATATCTTAGTTTAACATAATCTTACAAAAAGTCTATAAACAAAAGTAATGTAAATTCAGTAAAATAAATCGTAACGTTCTTGTAAAGAAACGTAATTTATAGTCACAGTTAACAATGATATTTTTTTTTTATGATGAAGCAAATTAATTGTGGAAAGCTTGTTAGTATTCTACGACTAATGTGTAATTATTTAATAATAGAAATGTAACGCAGGTGCATAGATGTGTAGGTATTATATTCATTTAATAGTGATAAAATATCCTGTACTTCGATGAACACTGATATTATCAAAGATGAATTAATCGCCACACTAACATTATCAATATTATGAATTAACAACACGCATTATTCCAATCAGAACACCTGCATATATAGAAAACGCATGTTGTATGTGTCTACAGGTGAGAAGTTATTATAATTAGTCTATTTGGAGGATATTACAACAACCTAAGTTCGAAGAATGTTTCTCATAATATGTACGCGAAGAAAATGAATGCACACGCATTTAAGAATAAACGAATTCTTCGATTTTTTTTTTTAAGAGAAAACTGCATGAAAGAAACCATGAAGTGCACGATGACATTAAAAATCAGAAAGAACTTGTGGAAATGTAACATTTATAAATACATTTCGAATCATTGTATGTTACAGGATTTGTTCTTGAACACTGAACTTTGCAATCAAAGAAATTCACAAATAATAAACTCTGTCAGGATGTGTAATTAAAAATAATCCCTATGCTGTTTTATAAAATTAGTCCGCGGACTTACTACTACAGAAAAAATTGATAACTAAAGAAACACATGACATTTTTGTAAGAGTAAAAGAATTTAAAATATTTGTGGGGGATTTATTATTTCACAAGTTTATGTTCTTGAGTTAGTTATTCTGTCAGATACGTACTGAAACATCTATATAATTATTCAAAAGAATATGATCTCGAAATTTCAAAAAATACATATTTCTTTTGACATTTTAATAGCTACAATTTATAAACTCTAATATGTAATAGATTTTTTAAAATTATTAAAATGACTCTTTTTTATGAATCGTAATGTAGTTGTCAAATATTTCGTTTTTATTTTTATTTATTATATTTATTTTTTCTATTGGAAGACTTCGTGTCAATATTTGCGCAAAAAATGTAGATCTAAAATTATATATATATCTGCGTGTGCGTTAAATAAAACGTTATATTAACTTATGATTGTTAATGATTATTTTGAAAACGTTTCTTTTATCCTAAACTGATTAATAAAGAAGATTATTAAATTTAAATAAAGCGAGCAACGAACTTTAATGTTATAAAAAGAAAACTCATTCTTTTTTTTTTGATTGATGGTTAAATTTTTTTTTTTTTTTTTTAATGTATGCTTTATACATATTTTTATTTTAACTGGATTAATAAATACTGTTTAAAAGCCAAAAGGAGCCTTATGTATTTCTCACAGTGTTAAAAATTACTTGTAGGTGTGATCGTTTGGATGAATATTAGATTATTTTTAAGAATTTGGTATTAACGTGCTAGAAACAAATATTTTATTTATTTTTATTTTAATAAAGTTAATTTACTGAAAATGTATTGCAATTAGGTACATCTTTTTTGTACTAAACAACTGGAATATTATAAAAACAAATTCGTAGCACAAAATTCTCAAGAAAAACAATCCCCACTAACGAAACAAGTAAATATTGCATTTTTCTCCCCTCAGAGTTTCTGTACACAATGTAAATTCTGTTCCTCGAAATTGTAAAAAATTTACTTAAGAATAATTGTAAAAGAACACAATTTTATATATATTTTCTAAACTCACATTTGTCTTGTCGAATTAAAAAGAAAAAAAAAAAAAAAGCTTTTTGAAACTAAAAATACTTTTTTTTTTTTTTTTGCTTGTTTATATATTTATATATATTTTTTTTTCTGTAAGAAATTCAATTTAAATTTAAGCGTTAGTAATTTATTTCATGGTATTTAGTTCAAATTATTACCACTTTCCACCAAGGTTGAAAAGTGTTAATGACTTCGGGTTTGTCTGTCTGTTCGCGCTCTAACTCCCGTAAAGTTTATGAAATTTCTTGAAACTGATATACGTTATTCATGTTCCCTATCGGATGTTCCCTATTACAAATGGAGTTTATACACCTCTACGGGTTTGTCTACAGGAACACCCGAAATTATTTCAAAGCATGAGACTCATTTCTATACGCAGTTCTGAGACGCAGTTCTGAGACGCAGTTCTATGAGACGCATTTCTATAAACCCTATTTTCATACCCTTACTCAAATAAAATTTTATTGAATTTGAAATACGTTATACGAGTTCACTATCGGATGTTCCCTATTAAAAATGGAGTTTACACCCCCTACTGGTTTGTGTACAGGGACCCCTAAAATATTTCAAAGCATTGTGTTCTATGAGAGGCATTTCTATAAACCATATTTTCATACCCTTACTATACACAAATCTTAATGAAATGGAGGCATGTAATTTAAGTTCACTATCGGATGTTTCCTGTATAAAATGGAGTATATACCACCACTGATTTGTGTACAGACACACACAAAATATTCCAAAGCATTGCGTTGTATTAGAGGTTTCTATAAAGTAAATTTTCTTAACTTTACTCTGCACGAAGATTTAGGAAATTGAAATGTGTTATTTATAAGAACAAAAGAAAAAGTTTTGCATAGAACATAGCATGATTAGCATTAGATTTACAGAGTCACACAGAAATATTCAGTTATATAAAGAGCTATTGGTAAATATTCGCTAAAATTGAGCTTTCTTTTACATTAAGCGTGTTTAACACTTTCTAACATTTATAACACTTCCCAACCAGGGTGAAAAGTGTTAATACTTCGGTTTGCTTGTCTGTCTGTCCGTGCTCTAACTTCCGTAAATATTTGTGGAATTTCTTGAAACTGATATGTGTTATTCAAGTTTACTATCGGATGTTCCCTATTGAAAATGGAGTTTATACTTTTGCTGGTTTGTGTACAGGGGCACCCGAAAGTATTTCAAAGCATTGTGTTCTATGAGAGGTATTTCTATAAATCATGTTTTCATAACTTTACCGTACACATATCTTAATAAAATTGAAATATGTTATTCCATTTCACTGTGGGATGTTTCCTGTAAAAAATGGATTAAATACCACCACTAAATTAATATACAGGAACACACGAAATTATTTCAAAGCATTGTGACCTATGAGAGGTATTTCTATAAATCGTATTTTCATATCTTTACTGTACATATATCTTAATGAAATTAAAATATGTTATTTAAGTTTACTATTGGATGTTTCCTGTATAAAATGTATTAAATACCATCACTGTTTTATATACAAGGACACTGAAAAGTATTCTAAAGCATAGCGTTCTATGAGAGATATTTGTATAAAAGAAATCTTAATAACTTTAATTTTCCACGAAGTTTTAGGAAATTGAAATATGTTATTTACATGCACAAAAGAATGCTTTTCATAGAATGTAGCATGATTAGCATTAGATTTACAGGGTCACACAAAAGTATTCTGTTATATTAAGAGCTATTATTAAAAATTTGGTAGAATTCTACTTTCGTTTACATTAAGCGTTTTTAACACTTTCTAACATTTTTTAAGTGTGAATATGATATCAATTTGTGTATCTGTCCGTCTGTCTGCCCGCGGTCTACCTCCCGTAAATATTTATCGAATTTTTTGAAACTGATATATGTTATTCAAGTTCACTATGGAATGTTCCCTATTCAAAATGGAGTTGTGCAGGGACACCTGAAAGTATTTCAAAGAACTGTGTTCTACGAGAGATTTTTCTATAAACCATATTTTCATACATTTACTGTACAATATCTTCATGAAATTGAAATATAATATTCAAGTTTACTATTGGATTTTTCCTATATAAAATGGATTACATACCACGACTAGTTTATGTACAGGGACATTCAAAAGTACTCCAAAGCATTGCGTTCTATTAGAGATATTTCTATAAATCAAATTTTAATAACTTTACTTTCCACGAAGTTTTTGAAATTGAAATAAGTTATTTCTATGCACAAAAGAATGCTTTGCACAGAATATAGCATGGTTACCATTACATTCAGATGCTGCCACAAAAATATTCAGTTCTATTACGAGCTATTAATAAAAAATTGCTAGAATTGTACTTTCCTTTACATTAAGCGTTTTTGACACTTTCTATCATTTTTTTAGTGTTAATATAATTTCAATTTGTGAATCTGTCTGGCTGTTCTTTTGTCCGTCTGTCTGTCTCTCTGATTGCTTTTCTGCGCTCTAATTCCAGAAAATATTTCTGAAATATTTTTACACCCATAATTTATTCAATTTCATTATCAGATGTTCCCTATTGAAAATGAAATGGATACCTCTTCTGGTTTGTCTACAGGGACACCCAAAAGTATTCGAAAGCGTTGTGTTTTATGAGAGGAGTTTCTATAAACCATATTTTAATACCTTTAATAGATAGAAACTTTAATGAATTTTTAATGTGTTATTTAATTGCCTATCGGATGTTTTCTATGTAAAATAGAGTACATTTCTAACTGTTTTGTGCACGCTTGAAAGAATTCTAAAGCATTGTGTTGTATGAGAGTTATTTTTATAAACCAAATTTTAATAATTTTATTTTCCACTAAGCTTAATGCAATTTAAATATATTATTCGTATGCACAAAACAGTGTCTTCTGTGTAATATAGTATGGTTAGCATTAGATTTAGAGGGCCACACAAAAATAATCAGTTGCATTAAGAGCTATTTAGCTAGAATTGCAATTTTGTTTACATGAGAGTTTTAACACCATATAAATTTAGTGAGAATATAATTTCAATTTGTGCATCTGTCTGTCCGATTGTCTACCTTTCTATCTGTTTGTCTCCGGCTCCTATCATCCATGAATATTTTGAGAATTTTTAAAAAAATGATACACTCAAGTTCCTTATGGAATGATCCCTATTTAAAATGTCATAAATAGGTCCTGTACAACTAGTTTGTTTACGGGGACAATAACAATAAAAAACAAAATCCAATGTATTACGTTTTCGGAATGAATTTTTTTTAAGTTATATTTAAAAAACTTTCTACTATGAAAATCATAAAATCATTGACATGTATTAATATTCTAAAATATTGTTTTGAATAGAATATGATATGATTAACTTTCAGATTTACAGGGCTACAGTAAAATATACAGAGAGATAAAAAGCTGTAATTATAATCTAACGGCTGCATGTTCTTTTCCGTTAAGCCTTTTTAACACTTTCCAAAATTCCTAAGAGTAATTTTAAAATCAATTAGTCTATCTGTAGGTTTTTCAGTCCTCCTGTCTGTTGTGCGATAACATAGGCAAAGTATATTAAAAGTTATTAGATACAACAATTGCGTACAGTTAGAAAGTATTACTAATCAATGCGTACTGCATGATTTTTCTTTCTTGTTAATTTTATCTACAATCATTCTGTCACTGATAAGTAAAGTGAAAAACAAATGACTATGACAAAACAAAATGACAAAAAACAGTGATGTGGTTAAGGGTCAGTGTGAAAATTATATTTTATTTACTACTATATTTGATTAATAATGGCAACATATTTATAACGATGTTAAGACTATGTTTTTCTTTAGGATAACATTTTGGAGAAAGGAATGTAACATTTCAAAAAAACTTCGATAAATATATTCATTTGTAGGAGAAAATCGCTAAAGTCTTTTAAATAACGCGAATTTCTTTTTTTTTTTATTATTATTATTATTGAAAAATGTCCGCAGATCCTGTCATTAATTTTTTAGTTTTTTACTTCTCCTGATTTAATTAAATAACAAGAAAGAAAAATCATGCAGCACGCATTGATTAGTAACACTTTCCAAATGCACGTAATTGTTGTATCGAATAAATTTTAATCACAAAAAGTTAATCGTATCAAATTCTATACAAAACATTATTTTAGAATATTAAAAACGCATGTGCATGTTTTTAAGATTTTTACAATAGAAAGATTTTAAATATAACTTTTAAAAAATTCTGTCAAAAAACATAATCCATTGACATTTTTTTTTTTTTTTTTGTCTGTGTAAACAAACTAGTTGCACAGGATCTAGTAATGTCATTTTAAATAGAGAACATTCCATAGTGAACTTGACTGTATCATTTTTAAAAAATTCTAAAAATATTTACCGACGCTAAGAGCCGGAAAGAAACAGAAAGGTAGACAATCGGATAGACAGATACACAAATTTAACCCATATTCCCGCTAAAAATACAAGGAAGTGTTAGAACGCTTAAAGTAAACGAAAGTGCAATTTTAGCAAATTTTTATTAATAGCTCTTAATGTAACTGAATAAAACTTCATAGGAAGTAAAGTTATTAAAATTTAATTTACAGGGTGATTTAATTTAGGATGTCTAACTAAGTATCTCTCATAGAACGCAATGCTTTGGAATACTTTTGAGTGTCCCTGTACATAAACCATTGGTGATATTTACTTTTTTTTCTACACGAAACATCCAATAATGAACTTGAATAACGTATTACAATTTCATTAAGATATGTGTACAGTAAAGATATAAAAATATGATTTATAGAAATACCTTTCATAGAACACGATGCTTTGAAATACTTTCGGGTGTCGCTGTACACAAACCAGTAGAGGTGTAAACTCCATTTTCAATAGGGAAAATCCGATAGTGAACTTTAATAACATATCAATTTCAAGAAATTCCATAAATATTTACGGGAGTTACAGCGCGGACAGACAGTCATTAACACTTTTCAACCTTGATGGAAAATGTTAAAAACCTTGTTTCAGAATAAATGGAGTTAGGTTAAGGTGTATGTCCATCTATCCCGGTCATTTTAAAATATTTAATTTTTTTTTTATGTTTTGTTCTTTTGAATTTTTCTTTTGTACAAAAAGTATGACATAAAAAGACTCTGGAAAAAAATGTATAATAAAAAATTAGTAAAAACACTTTGCTTTGTCAAAAATATGACAGTTAAGTAAACCGTATAATATTTTTTTAAAAAAAACTAAAAAGCTTTTACTCAGAAAAGTACGTTTTAGGATTTGGACTTTTATAAGTTTGTATGTAATAGTTTAGGAGTTATATGCTATCAAAATAATTCTATTGGAAAATAAGACATTTTTATAATTTCTTAATACCAGAAAACGAACAAATTTCAAGATATCTTTATAAAAGTATTTCAAAACCTGGATAACACTGAAAGCATGTATGCCAAATTTTATAACATTTAAAGTAAGAGTGCAGGATATATCATGTGTTCCGGCAAGACATGTGCATAGAGAAAGCAAAAAACGTAATTTGAAATTTAAGTACGTCAACATTTTGCTTACCAGAATTCAAACTCCACCTGCTTCATATGTAACAAATTCCTGACTTTTATATTTTAAGATTTTATTCCTTCTTTCAATATTTTTCTGCGCTTTTTTTACGGTGTGCGTAGAAACGTCATAACTCGATTTCTATTTACTCTAGAAGCAACATTCAAACAGATAATTAAACTAGTATGTTGTGGCCACCACGAGACTTTCTTCTATCTTTTCCTATACAAATTCACTCAGTAACAATAATAAAAAAAAGTATAGAATTAAGGGGAGAGGGAAAAAAAAAAAAAAAAAAAAAGTGGGACTTTATCAAATTTTCACATTTTACCCAAAATTTTGTCAAAGTCCCACTTTTTTTTTTCTCTCCCCTTAATTCTATCAAACTCCCACGGTTTCCGTGTTCTGACAAACTTAGAATAATTTTCACATTTTACCCAAAATTTTGTCAAAGTTTGTCAAAACACGGAAACCGTGGGACTTTGACAAAATTAGGTGAAAAATGCAAAAATATGTTAAAGTTTGTCAAGACACGGAAACCGTAGGACTTTGACAAAATTAGGGGGAAAAAGCAAAAATTAGTTTAAGTTTGTCAGAACACGGAAACCGTGGGAGTTTGATAAAATTAAGGGGAGAAAAAAAAAATCTAAGTTTTTTTTCGTAAAAAGTAAAAAAAATCGATAACTTTGTTTTAAATTATCACAGATTTATAGTTCAACCATTCGTTTTAAAAGGTACTGACGAGACCTTTCGAAAGATACCCATCTTGAAAATTTTTGCCCTATATCACCCTGTTAAAAATTTAGAAAAAGCGGGATGGCAACGCAACCTGTAAGACTATTTTTACCAAAAGTTGATAGGCACTAATTTATGTCAAGGGGCAACTACATACCAATTTGTATGAAGTTCTGTGCAGTAGTTCCAGAGATACATTTGCCACAAAATTTTGTCACACACACACAGACATTTTCTAAAAATGTTAAAATCGTGTTCTACAGCTCTCAAAACGTGTAAATCCATCAAAAACCCGAAATCGAAAATTTTTACGAATCCAATACTTTCTTCTATTGAAGATAGAAGAAAGTAAAAAGGTTTGAAAATTACTCCTAAAGAAAAATCGAAAATTGTGTTTATTGACGTAAATCACGTATAAAAGATTTACGTATAAGAAAGGAAAAAGAAAGTTACGTTAAGTTAGAAGAGTCTTCCCTGAATTTTAGATCAAGAGTTATAAAATGCAAAGCATCGTAGTTTATAATTCTTTCTAAATTAAAGAGTTGCAAATCGAATTTTCTGGTTAAAAGCTTTCTGGGCTGTATTTTCAAACGAAATACCACAATACACACAATTAAATGTAAATTACTTTATACACAATATGCGCAGGTTTGCGTATTAGCAGGCTTGCGTTCCAGATACAAAAATGTAAGTAGATGTCGTGGATGTCTAACCCGCACGATCGTACGGCCTGGGTCAAAAAGGGTTATATAGATTTTATATATACTGAAAAAAATGCCTATTAAAACTTTTTTTTATATTAAAAAAGAATTCTCCAGAGAGTTTTAAAATACTCCAATACATGCCCACTTGAAAAGCCAGAAACGGACGCATTTGAATTTTTCGAAGGAAGTTTTGATAAAAAATGTATATATATTAAGTAAAAAATGTTTAAAAGTTTGATACCTTCTTAATTTTACTTATCGTAAAAATTTCGATAATTATCTTATGATAATTATGATAATTATCTATTAATAAGTTTACATTTATTTCAATAAAATGTAAACTTTTTGCAAATATATATATGGAATTTGAAAAATATGCATTTTCTGTGCCTTTAATGCGTTAAAAAACCAAAATAAATGTATAAATTTGCATTACAAATGGAAATGAAATTACCTCAAAATTTTTTAAATGATTACAAAGATATTTTTTTTAATTTAAAATAAGTCTTAAGTTTTAAATAACATTTTAATCACCGTTTTTGTCACAAGCATATAAATACTTAAGACAGCCAGTCCTTTCAATTATTTCCTGGACTTCACTGTGAAATTTCCAAAAATTGAAGAAAGTCCCATTTTATGATTATATAAAGGGGCTCAGATCTGAGTGAAATGAAATGCTATTCTGTTCCACATTCTCAACATGATAAAATAACTCTTTTGATCACTACTATTTTTCCACTGAAAATTACATGACCTGTATTTGCGAAGAGGTGTCCACTACTGCTTATAACATATTACTTTTCTTATGAGAACATTATACTCTATAACGAAATCAACATTTCAACGTCATAAATCAATTTATATATATATGTGTCCCAGAAAAGAGCTCGAAATTAGCAAAAGCAAAACAAAATTTGGCTTACTCACAATTTCCATTGATAACCGATTTTAGAAAATCCATTAGCTGTGGTATGGAACATGTGTTTAGGCAGAATATCTGCATGAGGTTTTTACATCTTAATGATATTCTTTACGTTAGGAACTTTCTAAGAGATTTTTATCACGAGTTAGTTTATTTCTAATGCCCGTCTGAGATCTGTTCTAGTAAAATCAGATAAGCTAGATTATAATTAAACTTATTTACCATAAATGTCACCACTGTGCAGCACAGTTTTTTAGGAATTCTTTGTCAAGAAAAAACTCATGCTTTAAAGGGTTAAGATTACATCTAAAAACCTCACACGGATATAAAGCTTTTTGAACAAAAAATGATCTGTTTTGACATTAGCCCTACTTTCTCAGGTCCTTATTATGCACATGACGTTAGAATTTAACTGTGAAGATGATCCATCTACATTTAAATGAATTTTAATAATTCTAAGTTGTTTTAAAAAGTAGTGTTTTATTCAGATAAACTTCGTGTGATTGGGCTGCCGTCTCCCCATCGTACCTCTATTGTTTTAAGTCTAGTTACATTCCTGAAACATTTAAAGCTAATTTAATTCGAACGTCTGTCACCCACATTATTATTTCAAATATATGGGACTAATCTTCAACAGTCCTGTATTTGTTTTGTAAATTACGAACGTATGTGGTGTACTTATATTTAGCACAATAAAAAAATTCATCACATTACTTTGGAATGTACTTCGAGACATTTCTATACATAGCAGTGATATATTTGGAATTGTTTGTGTGGTTATGATAACAGAGAATAAATACATTTCATACCGTATTCTATGTGAAATATTCTTTTGTGCGTAACATGAATTTGTGAGTATATCAATTTCATCGTATTTAGTGAAGTCTGAAGATTTTACCTGCTTGTAATTTTTTCTAAAATCTTTATATATTTCAATGTATTTAAGTTTTTCAATACCCGAAGTACTTCGATTCAAATTACAATTATCATACCTATATCATACAGATTTAGAATACATAGTTACAGACTTCGTGAAAAAATTCTTGTTGATTAGTGGAATCGAGCCTAATCCCTTTTTCTTGTAAACTTTGTAGTAGTAAGCTGCATTCAAATTTTCGGTATATTAAAACACCTGATGAGTCATGCTGAGAATCCTAAATTTAGATACGAATGCCCATATAACCAATGCAAAAAGGAAAGTTTCTACCGCATTTGCTTTACAAAACCACTTCTATCGACATCGCGATAAAGCACCTAAACGTGTATCCTATGAAAATAATGTAATATTTGTGTGTGAAGATAAGTTTTGTTTAAAAATCTGTTCAGATTCCGAAGATTTAGTCACGCATAACAAATCACATTTAAACGAGATTGGCTCTGTAGTAGAATGTGTTCATAAAAATCATCCAAAAACATTTAAGAAGTAAAAATTCCTTTAATGTGTATTTATCTAGATATCATAAGAAATCATGTATTAAAATTTATGCAACCAGTATATCATATTCAAATAGTACGTCTTTACTTAATGAAATTATAGAAATTTTAGAAGGAGGTTACAGAAGGTTTAGAATTCATTTAAAAAGACATTATCATAAAATTTTATTTGAAGTTAGAATCGGAATATATGTTACCATCCACTACAATAACTGGAATATCAAATAGTTTATCAAATTTGTTGCAGCTATTCCATTTAAATCTAAAGATTTGTTTAACGTCAGAACTGAGAAAGATAAATTTTGGAAGAGGATAAGATAAATCATATTTTAGGTAAGTACACACTAAATCACCAATTATATATGATGCACAAAAAGGATTCTGAATATCCTGAAATACATACAAAACATCAATGTATTTTCACATACAAGTCCTGTTTCAAGTGCATTGAACTTCAGTTTTTTTTTAGGCTATAATAAAGATGACAAACCTACATTATGGCTATCATGCCCCTGTTAAACAAACTTTGGAAGTTTTAATTTGTGACGATGTTATTGCAAAAAAAAAAAAAAAAGATAACCAGGAGAAAATTAAATACTATTTTGTAAGATTTTAAAGATAGTTTAAATTTTAAAAATCATAAAGTGTTAAGTAAGCAGATTTCTACTTATTTGTTTCTTTACGAAGATTTTTTTTTTGAATCTGAATTCTCTATAGGATCTGCCAAGGCTGTACAGAAAGTTATAAGAATATATTTTTCGATTGGAAATGTTCATTCTCGTTACAGATTTAAATTAAATAGTTCATATTTAATAATGCAGTTCAAAGGTTTTAATTACTTTGGACGAGAAAATTGCTTCAGCATTATTATTGAAGAGCTCAAGAGCTTAGAGACTCAAGGCTTATTATTCAAACGGTGAAAAAATACCAGTAATTCTTGCTTTCAATTTAGGAGATAATCTAGGATCTCATTTGCATTGGAGGTTACTTTTCTGGCCAATATTTTTATCGTTATTGTAGCATACAAATAGACAAATTCCTTTCTAAACCTTATTTCATTAATAATTTGAGGAGTATTGAATCCTATAAAAAAAATCTATTGGAAAGATAAATGACTGAAATTTGTCACCAGGGATTAAAATTTGATTCTGTTTTTAATAAACTGAAACATTACCATGTAATGACTCCTGGTTTGCGCCCTTGCTTGGCACACGATCTTTTTGAAGGAAATGTACCACAAGATATGTGTGTGTGTGGCATTAATTATAAAATATTTAATTAAGACAAAAAAATGGTTTACAGCTTCTTTTTTAAATTTTCAGATTAAAAGACAGATTTATGGGTCAAGACAATGCAAGTAAACCCACAATTGCAAACAATTTCCGTTTAACTGGACATGCTGTTCAAAACTGGTATTTAAGATTTTTTTCATTTATAATAAATGATAAGATATTAGATAAAGGAGATAATGTATGGCATCTTTATTTACTGTTGAAGACTATAACTGAATATATATGTGCTCTAGCCATATGTATCCAGCAAGTAGCTTATTTACGAGTTACCATTCAAGAATATTTAGAAATGAGAAATTCTTTATTCCTTAAGTATAGTTTAACACCAAAACACCATTTCTTGTCTCCCTATCCAGATCTTATTTTTCAATTTGATCCTTTTATCAGATTATGGACGTTGCGATATGAAAAGTAAGCATGGCTACTTTAAGAAATGCGCACGAACATCAAATAATTATATCAACATAAAAAATTGACTAACGATGAAAAATCAGCTGAAATTTATGTATTTGGCATGTAATAATAATATTTATGGTAATGATACAGTGGTCGAGAAAATTATTCATTTTTTTAATGCTTTAGAAATGCGTTTTTTCCCCACCCAATACTACAAAACTCCAAAAGATAACAATTAATGGTATTTTTTTTTTATGAAACAAATGTGTTTAGTTCTAAGTGGAGCAATGAGAGAATTATTAGTGGGCATTATATGTTCAATAGGGCACATGTTCAGATTCTATTTTATTTCTTATTGAAAAAGCAAATGCAATATTTGATGATGCCCTTGGCATTTATATGTTGCATTTTGACGCAATAAAGAATTATGAGTTAGTTAATTTTAATAACTTCCAGAAATTTAGTTACGAACCATTGAAATTTATTATCTACATGGAAAAAGTGTATTGTTTTAAAATATTCTTATCCTTTCCTTTAATCTCAATATTGATGAATATTATCTTGTTACGTAACAAATAAATTGTTTTTAAATATGTATACATATTTACAGATTATGACATTTGTCATACTTGTATAGAATTACTTGTACAGATATAAATAACCCTGTAACAATTATATTGAAATGTATTACGAAATTGTATCAGTACCTTAAAAAGTAAGAGATTTCCTATTGTAAATGAGTATTACTTCCTGGTATATATTCGCCTTAATTTTGTGATTTTCTTTTAATATATAATTTCAATATAAAAATGCATTTGTATCATCTAACATTTGCAAATTGTTTAATTTATTGAAAATTTCATATTTTTCAGAAATAAAATGGATTTAAAAGAAATTAAAAAAAAAAAAAATAGTATTTCCTTTGATGGATAAAAATAATATTAATGATATATTTAATAATATCGGAACGTTACTACAAAGGCAGAATTTGCTACCTGAAGATTTAAAATGTGCTAAGCCAGCAGATTTTATTCCATTTTTAGAAATCTTCCAAAGTAGGAAGTTAATTGTTATAAAGGAATTCTGTGAAAAAGAAAGAAAAACCAACATCTCATTGTAATTAAGTATATCATCTGAGCTTTCTATAAGCACGATTGACAGAAACATAGTTAAACCGATTAATTGGTCAAGATTGCCTCAGAAGTTTATAAATTTACTGAACAGTAATAAAAGACCTACACCGTCAATCATTTGTCAGATATTTTGTTGACGATATTACGGGACCATATAGAAAATCCAGGTACGAAGATTTTAGCAAAATATGTGAAGGATATTGTTTCCACATATCAGGATTCGTTCGCAGACAGAATGCTGAAAATAGGTAATTTTATTGGCAGTGGATCTTGCAGTTTACTCATTGAGTTCGAAAACACAGTCACAAATTTGAAACGAAATAAAAGGGTTCATGAAACAAGAAATGAAGACATCGACGATACTAAAGTTTCTAGAAAAGTTAATGAATATAGATGTGTTGCATGGCAGCCATCCTTACCTCATGGGCAAAATTCAGATATTCTAGAAGAACAACGGCAAAATCTGTTGATCAAATGTAATGCAACAGAAATAAATTCATTAATGTCGAGTACTTTTTATTCGCAAAGAGTGGACATTAATAATAAATAGATTGATGAAATTAAAGAGCGATGGCCATTTTTTACATGTGCAAACTGCCTGAATGAGCATTTCGAAAAATTAACAGCCGTAAATGTAGTTTAACACACAAAAACATTCTTGGGTACAGAATCAGAAACATTATTCAAATATTTTACACCACTAGGTACTGCTGTAAGACAGTGCCTCCAAATTGAAAAAAAATGAAAACTTCATCAGAATGCATCTCTAAAGTCTATGTTAAGATAATTGCTATCATCAAGATGTTAGCTGCTGCTACCCCCTCCCCCAAGAAAAAAAATTCTGAAAGCAATTTTTTTTTAATTGAGGTAAATTATTTTATATTAAATTTTGAATTTTAAAAAATGTATCTAGGTATCTTAATTTGCTTTCTCATTTTAGGAAGATGTCAATAAAAACTGCTTAGAAAATTACGAGTTGCCTATTACTCCTTTTTTAATGTTTAAAAGGTAAATCATGCAAAATTAAAAATATTTTTATGAAGCAATGTTTATAGAGTTAGTGCATAAAATATCATTTTACATGCATAAATTACGCATAATATTTCTTTCAGAAAGTCTTCATAATTCAGTTCAATGTAAAAGCAGTGTCGCCGCACTTGGCGACTTTTTTTTAATTCAACAACAACCAATAATTTTGAGACGTGATATTTGATATATATAATAGACAATTAACCTTCGAAGTGACTAGGGAACTGTTACAATTATGGCTGAATATCACAGAAGTGTGCATTTTGGATTTTTTTAAACTTTTTTTTCAAACTTTGTATTTTAATTTGAATTTTTGAAAATAAGTCCGTAAGTACATCTTAAATAAATTCTGAGTTTGACAGAGATCGAACATAATTTTTTAAAATTTTATTGAAATTTTTCAATAAAAATTTATAATTTTAATTATCTTATAAAATCAAAATTACCATTTAAAATTTTTTTTTGTGGTTCAGATTCATTAAAAAATACAAGACTTAGGGTTTTCTAAAAAGTTCTTCCCATTTTAAAAAATAAAATTAAATAAAAAACCCAAAAATTTTTAATTTAAAAAAATAAAAAAATAAATAAATTTAAATTTATTTTTTATAAACATAAATTATATCAGTGGGACATATCATAGACTGCATACCTCTTGACTATAAACTGGAAATAATTAGTTTACTTGCATTAAATTTTTAATTATAGCATTTAAAGATGTCAAAAAATGATGTCACTGAAATGACTGGTTTGTCACTGAAATGACAATGTTTGTCACTGAAACGACTGTTTGTCACTGAAATGACAATATTTGTCAAAATGACTATTTTTCACTGAAATAACATTGTTTGTCAATGAAATAGGACCATATAATATTAAAAATGGAACATATTAGAACAATAGAGAAAAGATTGTGAAGGGAAAAGAAAGAGCAATAATGAGAATATCAAGCAATTTTATTGTATTAAAATCCTTATAGTTACAAGTTTAATGATTAACTGAATTAAATTCAGAAAAAGCATTTTGAACATTATTAAAATCTTCATCCTGAAGTTTAAAATATCTATTTGAAGCAGGTTCAGGAGAATTCCTAATTTTGCACAGAATATGTGGCACTTGAATTTCATGGACATCCTCTTTGTCAGGCCATGCAAATTATTTTTTCTGCATCTTGCCATAAATCACACAAGTAAAATATTTTGAGTAACATTCTCAATGACACCTTAAAGGGGGCAAAAAAAAAAAAAATAAATAAATAAATAAATAAAATTAAATAAATAAATAAAAGTTTGCTTTTTTAATTGTATCTTAATATTAATGTCGTATGTAATTTTTTTATATTTACCTGGATACCGGAAAGTACTTTAAATATTTAAATATAAAGCTTATCCTACACCAACAAATCTTTTAATTCAAAATAAAAAATTATTTAAATCCAGGGCTTACAAAATAGTAAATCTGCAACAAATGTCATTTTCGTGATGTCACAAAAATGACCGTCACGAAAATGACAAATCGTCAATAATTCGTTCTGTACTGAAAAACATGCTTTCACTAAGCCGATATCATCACATTTTCTTCTTCTGGTCGTCATTTTATATTAAAATAAAACTTTGTTCTAAATTTTATAATAATATTTTTTTATTTTTTATGCATCTCGAAAATGACAAGCAATAAAAGTACGCACAGCATGTAAACAATAAAAATAATGTTAACTCTTACCTGTTTTCAATTTTCTTGAGATTTTTTTCCCCCACATATCGTCAATGTTGATTTCTGATCTTAAACTTTAAAAAAAGTGAATGGTGGCACCATCCCTTGATGATATATGAAGTTATTTTCATGTGTCACGAAAATGACGTCAAGACTTGCATACAAGCATTTTAATTACACATGCATGAAAATTAACGTAATTAAAAAGAAAAAAAATTTCCTTTGAAAACAAATAGTTTTTTTTTTTTACAAGAATTAGCAATTATTATAATTATCATTTTTTTTTTTTAGTAAAAAACATACTTTGTATGTAAACATTTGGTCTTGGAGACAGTCACGAAAATGACGATTATAAGGTTTAAAATTTTCTAAAAAATACTGAAATTGCTATAAACTCACATTTTATGATTTGATGCTTTTTTAAAAAGGTACTTCTAAATAATAATAATAAAATTTTATAATTTATTTGATTAAAATTAATAATAAAGACCTGAAAAACTAAAATGCACATTTATGTGATATTCAGCCTTATAATGTAGTGTGTGTGTATAAATAAATTTAATAAAAACGATATAAGACTAAATCTTTGAGTATTTGATGTTAGAATAAAACAAAAATAATAAAAATAATAATAAAAATAAAGTTAAATAAAATTAAAAAAAAAAATTTTTGTTTACTATCACTGGAAGAATATAACATTATTCGAATAGAATATTCATTTCTATTTTAATAAACCATGCACTGTATTGTCATAAAGTTTATTTTTTTTATTTAGACTTTGCACATATTAAAATAGCTATATAAATATAAATATATATATATATACTGAATAAGTCTATGGTGATGCTATGTAAATAAAAGGTTAGATTACCAAGAAATGAATTTATAAATGTTCTTTATGATATTATCCCACTGTAGAAATAATACGAGATAATTTTCTTCTCTTTGAAAAATAATTTTTAGGTGAATCAGCATTCACCCCACACAACACAAAATATCTAAAAGACGTCTATTTAACATCGAAATGCATCTATAACATCCAGAACGTCTTTTAGATGCCTATAGCATTAAAGAAAAAGATGTCTATTAGACATAACTCCTTTAGATATCTATTAGATATCTGTAACCTCTAAAATACATCTTATAGTTATCACTGTTTCGATGTCTCATGGATGTACACTTTTCGACATCTAATGGACATACTTTCTTCGACATCTAATGGAATTTTGAATAATACGTATTATGCTCCTCTTATAGAGCATCTCCATGAACTTGGGAATAGATGAACGACGTTTTAACCGAGACCGTAACCGTGTGTAACCAAGCGAAATCTGGTTTGTTTTGATGTGGTTTTAATCAAGGCTTGTCTAATTATTATGTTTAAATTTTAATCAAGAGACATTGTAAATTTTCAGCCCTCTGCCTAATCAAAAAGGTGAGTTATGAATTTCATCGTTCCCGTATTTATTTTTTCTTTCATTCTCTGAATGATAGGCAAAACATGTTACAGAGGTATCTGCATTCCGGATTTTTTTTTTTTTCCACAGAATTTTTAAACAGTAGTATTTCTTGTAATTTTCTGATAATCTGCAGCTATTACATGTTATAAAAGTTAAACTATGGAAATACTGATTGAAAAATTACCGGAGTGCAAATACTGTTTTCATGCTGTTACAGAAATTATTACTTGTAAATGTAAATGCTTATTGTTTTTCCAAGGTTATTATTTATGTCGAAAGTGTAGATTTCTTCAACAGGTTAGTTAAAATTTAAGATTGATTTTCGTATTTATAAATCTTAAGAGAGGGTGAAAAAAATCTGCTGAGTGTAATTACTCAAATTTGAAAAATTCCAATTAAATTTTTGCTAGAAAGGGTTGTTTGTTTATTTTATTCCACTTCATTTATTTATCGAGTGTTAACCCTGGTTTGAGGTGACACTCTGCAGCTATTTTTTGTTAGATTTAGGCTCATTTGACAGGCCTGTGGCTTAGAGTAAATTCTAAACAGCTATGAATGCGTTAACCAGGATTTGAACCCTTCCTGGCAATCAGGTAAGGGCTAAATTACGAATGCAATACATTGATAAATTACAATTTTTTTTCTTTTCCCTATTAAGCATGTTGTCACACAAAAAAGATTGTATTTACTCATGTTTTATCCAGGTATTTGTTATATATAAATATATAAGAAAATACACGTCAGCGATTTATCGCTGGCATGCAGTTAATACACAAGTAACAGTAATTTACACTGATATAAATTTACAGGGATGAGATTTTTCAGATTTTCAGCTGATTTCAGCTTTTTTGTAAATTTTTCTTTTCATCTTTTTTTTTTTTAGTTTTCTCAACTTTTCTTGTGATTTTTGATGTGCATTTGTTACACCAACTAATCTAAACTTGAATGAATACTAAACAAAGATTAAACTTATTTATTACTCTAATATAATAGATTTTGTCATAAAAGTTCAAGTATTTCATTTCCTTTGTGTACAGTTTCAGCTTTTTTATCTTTTTGCTAATCTGATCCCTGAAATTTTAAAGCCAAATGAATTAGGACTGAAAATTTAAACCTTTGAGTCTGATCATTTTTTGTGACTCATACTTTTTCTTTTTAAATGTATAAATCCATTTTCAAAATGTCAAAGGCATGATTGCCATTGAAAAAGTTCAGATGCATGAATTCTCTTTTAAAAATGATAAAACTAACAATTTTATGAAAATATATTGAAATTTTTTTAATTTAATATAGTCTTCTGATAAAGTTGCAGAACTATTACATCAATCTTGATTGTAACTAAAAATAATCCTAACAGATCTGATTTATGGGTAACTAATATTGAAATTGTATACATTCTGAGGGAGTAGAGTGAAATGCAAACAACATTTTTACAACTCTAAATAATGTGCTTTGTAAGTGGTTTAATGAAAAGAGTAATTAAATATTCGATGAATTTGCCTTAAAAATAAAAATATATTGCTTGTTACATTATGAATCTATATTAATATGTATAATAAGTAAAAGACTGGCCTTAATTTTTGCTGCTGAATACAAAAAATTTCAGATCAAATTAATTTAATTTTTGTTTACTTTTTACTTTATTTAATTTTTTAAATTAGTTTTTATTAATAAAATAGGTTGTAGTTTTTATTAAAACATTTAGTATAATAAATACTTTGCAACTTTAAAACATTAGCTTACCTTAGAAAACTATTAAAATTTTTTACAAAAAATTCTTTTTGATTTGTGCAAATATATTTTGGCCGTCAGTTGCAACCATCATCAGTGCATTTATGATCCGTGCTTACCCTGGCTTCATTTCTTACTCTTCAGTTCTGTTACGATGTATTGAAGAGGAGAGAGAGACAGAGAGGGAAAAATAAAGCATCAGTAAACTCAAACTCTGATCATAGATGCGCTGATGATGGCTGTGACTGACAGCCAAATTATATTTGCACAAACCAAAAGGATTTTTTGTAAAATTTGCCTTTACAAATTTTCATGTATATATTAAATTGCGCTAGTTAATTTTCCATTTATTTTTGCCATTTTTTATATATATTTTAATAAATAAAATTTTGATTTATCATAAAAAAACAGTGTAATATAAAATCATTAGAAAATTGGGTATTTTTTCTCTATTTAAATAAACTAGCACTTTTTGCCCATATGCAGTAGACTCCTGGTGTCTCACTTAAGCAGGTAGACTAGTAATTTTGTCCTGAAATTTTACTTTATGCTAGTACTACCCTTAGAAATATAATTTTTCGCAAATTAAAAAATACAAATGAACCTTATTGTACATAAAAAAAAAATTAGCCTTTAATAAACAAACTGTCACATATTTATATTATTAAGATTTAAAAGGAGAATAAAAGGTTATTTAAGTGAAATTAATAAAAAAAAATTACAGCGAATAGGTAATAATAACAATTGTATAACACTTACTATTGTTATAATTGTTACATACTATTTTGTCACAGATTTACAGGCAATTTTAGAATAAAGTAAAAAAAAAAAATTATTTGTTCACTGCTACGGTGACCCACTGAATTTATTTTTGCTAGTCTGTTGAATATTTTTGTTGTCCTGGACCAGCTAATCACTGTTAGTTTCAGGCTCTGATAAGCAAACAATTTTTGATTCTCCTTCTCTTTCCTCTGCTATTTTTAGATATGGATATTGAAGTACTTTACTATTCAAGTTTTTCAGTTATTTGGAAATTAGTACAGTCATTTTGACGGGTTTTGTGGAATCTGTTCATGTTAAAAGAAATTCATGTTAACAGTGTTTACGTTAATGAGGTTTAACTGTATTTTCCTAATTTTTTTTCTTTTTCTTTTTTTCTTTCTGTACTGTCATTTGAAGTTATAAGAAGATTAACCACTAAACCTTGGCCTTACTATGTAAAATGTTGTAGTATTCCCCCCTCCCCCCCCCCAAAAAAAAAAAGCTATCAGTGTGATTTGTAAGTTTTTAGTTTAATTAGTTTAATACTTTTCCATTTCACCAGCACAAATCTTGTCAAGCAAATATTATTGGCAACAACAATACATTAATGAATTAAAAGTTAATTTGTAACTTAGATTTATTTATTTTCAAATTTAAAGTTAATTTATGTCCATTATTATGGATTTGATAAAATAAGTGTTATATTTGATATGGAACAATACTTTTAAAAGTTAGCTTTAAGTAAAGTTTTGGAAAATTTACTTCTTAAAATAAAAAGATAGGGAAAATAAAGTAAACAGTTGTGTTTTTTTTTTTTTAATTTTCTTATTATTATTACTCAAAGTGTTTTGAAACAATTAGTCTTTCCTAGGAGCTTAATGACTGGCATTGGTTGTATCATTTTTTGGAGACTTTATCACCTGCACAGGTCAAATGGTAAAATACAATTAGTTTTAGTAGTTAGTTTAGTTGTGAAAGATTCTCAATAACATCTTTTAAAGCCCCCCCACTCTCAAAAAAAATAAGACACACTAAGATGATTGGTAAGTGTGTGGGAGAGGGGGGATTTAAATTATCACGTCGCTGAGATTTTTTTTTGAAGAAATATCATTGTTGTAGTACTGACCTTGCAATAAAAATGCTGCCAGAGAGAGTTCAATAAAAAAGGGCAACATATTTTCAAAAAGGGCATAATTTGCAGTCTTCTATGTTGTGATTTTTGTGTGTGACAAAAATAAATTACACATTTTACGTATATGTATGCAGGCTATATGCATTTGTTCTTCTAGGAATACTGTAAAACTATTGCTAGAAGGTTGTATATGTCAGGAAGAAAAGTATCTAAAAGATTTCTAAAAATATTTAAAGTATTAGAAAAAGTCACTTAGTACTAAAATGTTTTTAAAAGGGCCACTGGTTACTGAAATAGGTTTAAAAAGGGCCACCGGATGCTAAAATGGGTTGGGGACAAAATCTCGCTAGGCAAAATATCGTGAGAACAAAATATCGGCAACGTAAATGAATACAAAGCAAAAATGAGTGGGTAATTATTAGTAATGTTGTATAAAATTTCCTGACAACACATACCTTAGTCAGAGCACCGATATTCTGACAAACATACGACAAAATTTTTTATAAAATTTTACTTAAAATAGTTTAAAGACTATATTTATTAACTTTTGTCAAAATTAGTCATAATGAATTGAATCATGAATATTAATTTTAAAATTTTTAATTCAAGTTTGTAAACAGCACTCAGCTTTAATGTCAGCAGTGATGTACACGATTTTTAAAATATATTTTGAATAGTGAAAAGAAAAAGATAAAATAACTGAAAAATAAACGTAGATAAAATAATGAAATTCAACTCTATGATTTATTTAATTAAATTAATTAATTAATATTTATAAGGCTCAGTGGCCCCCGCGAGAGATCACACTTGACACAAAATAAAATTTTCAAATAGATCGTACTATTTTTTTGACACGATACTTTGTCCGGCAAGATTTTTCCCCGCGATATTATGTCCGGATTCCTGCTAAAATATGTTTAAAAGGACTGCCAAGTAGTACACCCTGCCAAATTAGCCTAGAATCAGCACTATGCTATGTTGTTGTATACATTTATATGCAAAATGCAGATTACATGCCTTTCTTCATAAAACTTTGAAGTCAGCAAAGTTGTAGTGTTCTCTACTGTATTCAAATTAGATGTAATATTAGATTATAGATATAATTCAGTATTTATTCAATAATGCTTTGTTTTATTTTTTCAGAGAAACTAAGCCAGAATCTTTCAGCAAGTAAAGAAATACCAGTAATGATCTGCAGGAATATTTGGTAAATACACTTTTTATTAAAAGATGAATTTTGTTTAATATATTTTTTTTATTAGAATAGAATGTATGATGTGAAAGTAATTTAGGTATTAAGTTTTAGTTTAACATATTGAGTACCATGCGAGTCTTTGGTGGCTGACACTGAAATATCCGTTTAGGCCATGTCAACCACCGGTGGCTGACAGTGTCAAATATATAAAGTCGAGTCAACCACCAGTGGCTGACAAGTGTCAAATATGATATATAAACTAAAAATTTACATTATTTTAAGTAATTACTGAAAATTTATTTTAAATTTACTTAATTTTTATTAATTACAAAATATCATTAAGGCATTTTAATGGATTTTATTGAAACCCAATAAACATAACATGCTTCTAAGCAGCGAACAGAGCCTAACAGGGATTTCCATAAGAATTTGTGTGGTGCTCAATGTGTTAAAACGAAAACTGCATGTTTTTAAGAGATCAATTGACTGAAAAACATTTTAGTAAACAATTTAAGAAAAAAAAAGAAGATTTTTATAATCTAAATTAGCTTTATTGGGAAAATTCACTTGTTAAATAAAGATATTATTTTAAGTCGCTTTACTTTTTCTTACTCTTGTGTAAGGAAGGATAATTCTTAATTTATACTAATTACAAATTTAGCATTTTTTTTTTTTTTTTTTTGTCATTAATTTCTTTCTTTCTTTAAAAATAAAAAAATCTAATAAAAATTTCTTAACAAGAAATCATTTTCCAATATTTCATTCATACACCATTTAAACAAATTTTAAACCTATAAAATTGAAAGAAATATTGTGACGATTCCAAAAACATCATTAATGATAATTTGAGATGGTTATTTAATTTTATCCATTTTTGTGATGGGGGAGTAGCATTAAAAAGCATCTTAAACAATTTCTTTTATAAATAAAAAAAGAAAAAAAGGCTAAAATGTATGCTTTACCGTATACCATTGCAATAATTCAGTTATTATAATATATGTATATGCAATTTTTTGTTAATATGAAGATATAAATTATAATGTCACATAAATTAATAATTTTAAAAACATTCTTTTATTTCAAATTATTCTAAAATTTTTAAACTGGAGTTAAGGTCCCTGATCCCCCAGACTCCCATAAATGTGTTACTGCTTGAAAATATATTGTCTTCAGAGTTATACATGCATGAAAATGTTAAGCTCAATCGGATGATAAGAAATAATTAAAATTAAAAATCAAATTTTTAATGAGGGAGTTGCACTTGGGAGGAAAACACTTTCTTTTAATTGTACTGGATAAATTCAATCTTGTGAATCTCAAAAATCCAATTAAAATCATAAAATTAATTTTATTTAGTTTTTAATTAATGTTTTAAAATTGCTGGAAACAAAACAAAACTATGCGTTTGGAAAACAATCCATAATTGGTTTGATGTCACAATTCATGAAGTGCAAATGCTTTAACTTAGGGTACATTCTTTTACCTATTGCTTTTACTGCTTGCTATCTGTTTTAATCTACATTTTATATTTTATTTTTAAAGATTTTACTTTTTGTAAGAGATAAACTTTTTATTATACTATGTCTTATTCTTATATAATTCTTTTCTATTTTTTATTACATTTTTATTGGTGTAATGTCAATCTTGGATTTGTAAAAGGGCAATCAGATAATCTGCCGAAAATAGATGCTCTTTCCATATTCTCGTTTTTGGGAAGAAACCATGATTTTATAAGTGCAGATAAGAGAGGCTAAAAGATGATTTGTTATTTATTTATATTTCAAAAATTATAAACATCTTTATAACAGAATTTTAGGATTGTAACAATATAATAGTAGTGTTTTTCTTTTTTCTAGTTTTTTAGAAGCTAGTATGTGAGAATATTTCTTTTTTCAAAATGCTTAAAAACTTAATTATAAACTCATGTTTGTGAAAATTGCAACACCATGAAGGAATCGTCATAATTGAATGAAATTTAATACACAGTTGAGTGGTAGTGGTACAAATTAATGATTAAATTTTCAAAGCAAACAAACAATAACAAGAGATCGGAATCAGTATTTTGTGTAGCCACCACGCGCCGCAATAAGTGCTGCTACACGACGTGGCATGGAGTCAAACAAATTTTGAATGTCTGCCTGAGGAAGAGCATTCCATATTGTTTGTATGCGTACCCAAAGTTCGTCTGCAGAAGCAACAGGACGAGGATCACGAGCGAGACGCCGACCAACGAAATCCCACACATGTTCAATCGGCGACATATCCGGGGAATACGCAGGCCAAGGAAGAAGCTGTACCTGCTGGGTTGCAAAGAAGGATTGAACAGTCGTAGCAATATGAGGGCGGGCATTGTCCTGTTGAAATACAGCGCCTGGCAAGCTTTGAAGGAAGGGAACAGCTTGGGGCTGTAGAACTTCACTGATGTACCGGTTGCTGTTCAGATTGCCCACAATTCGTACCAATTGAGATCGTACATGATATGCTATGGCGCCCCAAACCATAACTCCGGGTGTTCGTCCACTGTGGCGTTCGATAATGCACTCTGGAAGGTGGCGTTTACCGGCATAGCGTCTGACGCGAATGCGGCCATCATTGTTCCAAAAATTAAAGCGGGATTCGTCAGAAAACACGACATGCTGCCAATCAGCACACCAGTCTATGCTGATTGGCCCATTGTAGCCGCAGGCGGTGATGGTTTAGCGTGAGGGGGATCCTGTATAAAGGAGTCCTTGCGCGCAGTCGACGCTGCAGCAAACGTCTACGAATTGATGAAGCACACAATGGAACACCTGTAACTATTGACCACTGTGCTGCCAATTGTCTAGAGGAAGCTGTACGGTCCGTCCGCGCCATGCGGACCAGGTGTCGATCATCGCGAGCTGACGTCACATTTCGGGGTCCACTCCCGGATTTCCGAGTTGTCCGACCCTCGTCCGTCCACTGCTTCCAAACACGCATCACTGTGCTGCTGTTACGCTGCACACGAGCGGCTACTGCACGATACGACAATCCAGCTTCACGAAGGCCGATGATTCTCCCCCGTTCAAACTCTGTAAGTTGTTCAAATCTCGCTCTCTTTCGTCGAAGAGGCATAAGTAAAGATTGAGCTAACGTTTACCACTAGCAGATAACCACCGATAACCATACACGCCTCGCTACAGCCTCTATTTATTCGGATCCATCCGCCGTCCAGAGGGCGCTGCTCAGCATACGCATGCGCTACGGATTTGAAATTCTAATCATTTGCATATCATGCGCTACTTTGCATTTCCTGAAAATTTCAGCTCACTCGCGTAAGTCCTTCCTGGTGTTGCAATTTTCACAAACATGAGTTTAATTGAATTGTGTAAAATTTGATAGTGCATAAAAATAAAAATGTATTTTACTGATTTTCTTCAACAGTGAAGCATTGATAATCCAGAAACCTATGATTCAGTAGCACCTATAATCCAGCATTAAAGACCATCCCCCCCCCTTTTTTTTTTACCTCATCTCATAAATCGTAGTACTCAACAGGTCACATGCAGATGATCATAAAACAGCATACTTATCAACTTTTATGGATCATCATTAAAATTTATTGATTTTTCTATATAATTTTACGGATTTATGGATTGATATGAATTTTCTAAGATGAATTTTCGAACTATCTTTTAAAACAAACTATCTAACTCAGAAATAAAACAGTATAAGATCAAAATAATTTGAATGTTATGATTAATTAGCGATATTGATAAATTTTCAGCACACCTATAATCAAAAAAAAAAAATCTGTAATCCGGCAGTCTTTTTCTCGTCAATGCTAGATTATCAATGCTTCACTGTATTAATTTTTGAAAATTTAACCAGTATTAACCTTGTTATTTTCAACATATTTGTGATTTTTTTTTCAATTCTTAATTCTTACATATTTGAGTTTTACATTAAGGATTCATTGATAAATTAATTAAAAAAAATAATTATGCTTGAATGCTAAAGATTACTGCAAGTTTTTAATCAGTTATTAATGCCATTCATACTTATAACTAGATAATTTTTTCTTTTTTCAAATAAATAAGTAAATACATTATAAAAATAGCTAAGCACATTTTTAGATTCTGAAAAAAGATATTTTTGTATGGAGACTTATCAAATCAAATATAGGAAATAGTGTGAAAATAAATATTATGTATAGTACGTGTTGTTCATATGTAATTATGATTCAAATAAAAAAGGTCTACTTCAGTTTTCTTTAATACTGTCTGTTACTAAACTGTCATCCGATAAGCACTCAAGGTCACTGGTAAGGCATTGTCGTAGGCAATAAATACATACCTGAAATTTTGTGGATGAGAAATACAATGTCGAAGACGGCAAGGATACAAAGTGAGCTTTTCAGCAATTTTAGTGAATTTTCTTTTTTGTTTATAAAGAGATATAAAAAAGTGATTGCTTTTAATTCGTTTAAATATAGTGATTAACAAATCGAGCAAAGCCTGCCAGTACTCAATAAAGGATAAAAAAATTTGTTTGTATACAACAGACGTAAAATATTTACACTGAAATTTTTCGCCTGAAATACTATTCAGTGTAATTCTACCAATAATGTTATACAGGGCAAAGCAGAAAGATCTGCATTTATGCAGATAGTAATTTTAAATTTAGGGCCATTTTAATTTCTTTTCTTTTTAATCAAAAGAAGAAAGACACCTAATCTAACCTCCAACCCGATTTTTTTTGCTTAAAGTTGACTAGCACTTGCCGCATTGACAATCATGCTTTTGAAAATGGTGAATTAGCTCATTACAAATATTTATTTCATTAAAGCAAATACAGATAATAATAAATAGAGCAAATATTATGCCATATTTTCCAAATATGGCTCAATACTATTTAGAAAATTCGCTGCTAAAGGAGTGAAAAATGGTAATGCAAAATTTCTCACATTCCTTCCCCCCCCCCCCCACCTTTTTGATATTGCACAGTAGCAAAGATAAAATATTGTCATTGGATCAGCTAAGTTGGAAAAAAAAAGGGGGGGGGGGGAGAGTGAAAAAGAAACTACTGAAAACAATGCCCTACCTATAAGGCGGCGGCAGAAGTTATCACAATGAAATTTTAAAGGTATATGAATTTTAGTAAATGAATAATTCACTAAAATATTATATATATATATATATATATATATATATATATATATATATATATATATATATATATATATATATATATATATATATATATATATATATATATATATATATATATATATATATATATATATACCGACTGGTCTTTGAAAAAGGTTAGTACCTATGCCATTCAATACCTACCCTTTGAATTCAATGAACACCCTAGATTAGAATCCTGCGTGAGTTGGAAAAACATGACCCACACACAAACTGTAAAATGATTTTCGACTTGTAACCTGACCTTTTTGCACATGTTAAATTTGTGTTATAAAACATTAAATTAAAATTCTATTACATAAAATATAGATATATTATTAAACATACATTTTAGAGAATTAATTATTACAAAGAAATTAGAAATATATGTAAGTACAGTAGAACCTCGATCCATCTTTTTTACGGGGTGCATGAAACAAAAATTATGAAAGTGGGAAAACAACAAATGTGGGTTAAAGTTAAAACGCGAAGAAAACAATGTTTATGGATTGTTGTATACACTGTAGTACACACAGTGTATACAGTATACTACTAATAAAAACTAATTTGTTATTTTCCAAACTCTGAAAGCAATAAATCAATGTTTTAGAACATTAAGTAAAATTTATTTTTAAAAATCAAAAATTTTATGTTAGATTTTTTTTTTATATATATATATAAAAATTAAACAGGAATTTTTCCAGATTTACAACTTTTTTTCTGGTTCTTTTCTGTAATTTCATGTGCTTGTATAAAAGTTCATGCATTTTTAAACGCCATAATTGAGTCATCAGCGTAAAAATAATTCTCTATTTCTTCGCTATTATTTTCATTTTCTGAAATCACACATTTCTTATATGCTTTAGGATATCGCATGCCACAACATCTTGATTAATACATGTATTATTACTAAATTTTGTACCAGACGTATCATCTGCTACATGCAACCACTCTGCATCTGCATTAGCAGCATCATCATTTTCTTGATGTGGTATTCTTCATCATTTTTTTCGCATGTAACTGCATTTCACGGAACAATTTTCTGGATTACTAAAGAGGTTGCCATGCTGAAATTACTAAATTAATTGATGGTCTGGAGACATGGCATGGTATCACAATTTTGATCTTATATGGAAATGAGTTATTTTAGAATGAAAGAAGTAATTCCAGTTTGTATGTACATGGAACCGCTTGTCCTTCAGGACAAAGTTTTTACGAGGTCAGAAGAAACATTTTACAACCATGAAAGCGGGAAAACAACTTTTTTAAGTACAATACATGCAGGTTTGGTTAAGATTATTTAAATACAATTTGTACAGGGACTATTGAAATAAAACAATCAATATGGGAAAACTATAAATGCGAGAACAATAGATCAAGGTTTTACTGTATAAAAAAACTTCAGTAAAATATGACAAAAATGTCAATATGCATTCAAACATAACATTGAAATAAGTACCGTATATTTCTGAATATAAGTCGATCCATATATAAGCCGAGAGTATGTTTTTCCCTTCAGAAATTTGCTCAAAATTGCAAACTCTTGTGTAAGCCAAATTAAAAAAATACTCTTTTAAAGTTAGTGTTTATCGCCAAAATGGCGAAAATATTGCCAATCTATAAAACTTTCAGGATAATCTGTCCATTGAAATTGCACAAAATATGTGCTTATCCAATAGAATACCCAATCCAATATCCAATACCTTGCTTAGGAACAACGTAAAACGATCACATTGTGTTCGCCAATGGCAATAGTTTTAACTCTGGCAACCCTATCAGGAGGGAGGCTAGCACAGGCATCGAACAGACGCACTCGCACATGCAGTGAAGGACAAGTTCCGGCAGCTGAAAACAATAGTCGCCATAATACCGGGAGGCCTACTGTCGATGCTGAAGCCGCTGGATGTTTACATAAATAAGCCATTTAAAGACCAATTGCGTCGATTTTTTAAAATAATGTATCTAAATTATTTTGTATATTTCTACTTTTGAGTATTTTTATCAGTGCCTCAAGGCAATCTTCAACAGAAAAAAAAAAAAAAAAAAAAAACCCGAAGATTTGCTACTTCTTTTGATAGTGTAAGCCCAGAAATATTTTAAACAGAGATGATTTAATTGTTTAAATCGAAAATATGATTGGGAGTCCTGTTTTTTCAAGTTTCTCTTATGCTATTTATGAATCGGACAGAGAAGTTACCCCGTTCGTGCAATCTGCCAATGACGTCAGCTATCGACAGGTTAAAATAAAAGAAATTTAAACACACGTGACTACATCAAGCTGCTCTAGAAATAAATTTAAAATTGCTAATTTAAGAGTTTTATGTGTGATAATTATTTAAAAATAACGTTTAATATCACTATTTTACTTTATTTATAGTTTTTAAGCTTAAAATATATGCATTCATTCTTTGTTTCTAATGTATGTTTTTTGCTAGAATTTGGTGAATATAAGCCGACCCTTGTACTTCAGCCTCCGAAAAATTTCCAAAAATTCTCGGCTTATACACAGAAATATACGGTAGTTAATTTCAAAATATTTGCTGTTCCAAATATTTTGATAGCATAAAAAAATATGTAATGTTTACAATGGAAAACTTGCAGATATATTGGAAATTTATGCAAAACGTTAACACTAAACTTTATGAAAAAAAAAAGCTTTAAAAAGAACATTTTTCGGGTAGACCCGCTGGTAAAAAATTAATGCAAAATCGACTTGCATCTTGCACCTGACCCAATGCAAGACTCTACCCTAGATCTAGATGTCCCCTGTATATCATAGACCCTATTCATTTTCTTCAACGTACTTTTATTCTTTTGATTTGAAAAATTTAATCGTAGATAAGCAAGATGTAAAAAATATACAAAATCTTTTCACATGTTTGCTAGTTTGAATTCCTAAATATGTAAGGAGAAAATAATTCTGTTTACTGTTAAGTATATATTCTATGATTTATTTTTAATAATATAATGTTACTTATCGTTTTTTTATTATTATTATTACAGATGCTGTTCTGTTTGGGTCTTTCCAGGAGGACCTATACTCTTCCCCCCTACTGGTTCTCGATTTCCTTAGGGATAATGGTCTGATGGATCTTGTCTGACTTCGTCAGAGTGTTGGAGGATAAGCCACAACACAATACTACAAATGCTGTTCGAATAAATTGTTTTTTTCAATGCTAGTGCCAATGATGTTGAAAGTTTTATAAAAGATTGTCTGTACCATGCAAAGGCTCGCTTGAAATAAGATTTTTCTAAATAAAAGATGTTATTTTTTCTATATCATTCTGTTTTAATGTTTCATTTTGTTGATGTGTATCCACATAGCTGTAGAAAAAAAATGAGCAAAAATACATACCTCAGACATATAAATGCATATACAATGAATGGATGTATATTCATACTCCTGCATGTAAGTTTATAAAAAGAAATTGCATTCATCATTTACTTTTTAAACTGCGAAATCAGAAATAAATCAGGTTGCAATGATGAATGATGCATTTGAATAAGACTTAGTTAAAATAAAATAAATCAAACAGTATATAGCGCTTGGAAAAAAAAGAATGCAAATTATCAAATAAATTTTGAAGGTTGAAATTGTCGAAAAATTTTGTTTCTATGTTTGTGTTGAGCTCTATCGTCAAAATTGGTTATTTAACCTGCAAATAGACGATTTTTATAAGAGTAGATTTATTAATGTGAAATTATTTAAATATTTGTTCTATCACATTTATTTTTATTTTTTTCTGTAAACAGCCATAATAAAGATTTTAAATGCGTTTTACCTATAAATATGCATAAAAACATTTAAATGGATGTATTATTTGCCAGAAAGATGAAAATTATGATCAACTTTATGTATGATGGAGGGGAAAATTATACAAAAAGTACGGGAGGGCAATGTATTTCCAATTTTAAAATAATTGCATGTTTAAATTTCATTGAGCATTTTAACCAGCATTTTTGTTACAGAAGCTTGAGCTTCTCCATAACCTTCCCCTCTCTTATTTACATCTGTGCCATACAGAATAACTATTTTGGATAATTTAATGATTTTTTAACCTAGTTAAATAAAATATTTTAGTGAAAATTTACTCTCAGTTCTGAACTTTAAAAGAAAACATGTGTTAGCTGCAATCTATGTTAGCTTTAAAGCAATCTTTTGTTAACTTAAATTAATAGCAATCTAAGCAAACAGTTAATACAAAATACATGCATTTCATGATGATCCTTAGAAGCAGAATCATTGTACAACTTACACAAAAAGCCAGTGGTATTTTGTATTAACTACTTACCATGATTTTAAATTAACAAAAACTGCCCTAAAGCTAAGATATTGATAGTATAAACACAGGCCAACATGAACTGGATGTCGAAATGTTCTGAAAAAGTGCATTTCAAACTAATTCATCCGTCACTTCCTTTTAGTTAATTACAGGAATTTATCAATGATATGCCATTTAGGACTCTCAGAAGTTATGTTATTTTCCATGTCCATGTTATTTTATCGAAAAATTATCTTATACACTATTTTAGTATTATAATTTTTAGTTTAAAAATGTGAAAATTTAAGTGCATCTCCAAACTGAAATATAAAATATTTAAAGTACTAATTTAATAAAAAGTATAAAAAGCACTACAGAACTTGCATTTAGTACAAAACTTTGAATAACACCATAAAATGATAGAACACTCAACACTTGTTGCGAGTTCTTTCATTTTATGGTATTTATCTAAATTTTTGTTCTTATTACTAATTTAATGGTTGTAAATTTTCTGAATATGAAGTCATAAAAAAAAATACAGATACATAACTCTAACAAATGCCAGTAGGAAGTTTAAACTCAGTAATATAGATTTAATCTTTAACCCCGTTTCTTGGACCATGGAAGCCTCTGCGCATGTGCTGACTGAACGAGTCCACTGTTAAAATAGGGGAGATAATTTTTTCGTTGAGAGAAAATAAGCGATAAGGGAACACCGCGAACCGAATGATTGGATGTTTACTAAATTCCAACCTGTCAATCAACTTTTCACCCCTCAAAGATTTTGGACTCGTCCTCACTGTTAGGCGTAGGAAACGTGGTTGCACTGTAGATTAAAGTATTCACACTGACAGACTTTCTGTTATTAATTTTTGAGTTATAAAAAAGAGACCAACTGCTAAAAGCCTGATTTTTTGGATTCAAGGACTTCAAAACATGTAAGTGTCAAAAACTCAGTTTCAAAAATTTGATCCCAACATTTTCTCTTTATATATTGGTAAGACAACACAGTATTTAAAACTTTAAATTAGGTAAAAATACCGATCTGGTGGGGAAAAAAAAAACAAGTGCACATAAAACAAAATATTTAATTATGTTATTGAAATTACTGTCAATAATTAATAACTATCAATATATTTATATTTTAAAGCTCTAATGTTGTTAATTTTATTATACATATTTAAGTATATATTTCATTATATTGAAAAATAACATCAACTTGGCGTTTCCATTTAAAAATTACAGTGAAAATACCAGATTTCAAGTACTTTTTAGCTAGTTTTCTCAAATAAAATTTAAGTAAAAAATCATTTTTTAAAGTTAGAAGCTTTCTATTGTAAAGCCCTAAAAAGCATAAAATAAAATTTATTCTGGTAAAGACATGCTACAAGGAAATGAAAGTTTCAACACTAAGAAAATTTTAGAGAAAAATATAGGTACTTTCCTTTTGCATGAGATGAAAATTTTTTAATGTTCAAAATATTTTAAAAAGCTTTCGAGACATTTGAAATTTCTGGCCTAACGAATGATTATACAAAAACTAATAACTAAGAATATTAGTCTCGAAAGCTTTTTAAAATATTTTGAACATTAAAAAATTTTCATCTCATGCAAAAGGAAAGTACCTATATTTTTCTCTAAAATTTTCTTAGTGTTGAAACTTTCATTTCCTTGCATGTCTTTACCAGAATAAATTTTATTTTATGCTTTTTAGGGCTTTACAATAAAAAGCTTCTAACTTTAAAAAATGATTTTTTACTTAAATTTTATTTTGTGCATTTTAGTTACAAAAAAGGAAAAAGCTTCTTAAAAAATCTAATTAAAATTCCTTAGTATATTTTGTAGACAACGGAAGATTTTCGGTTATCAATTGACATTTTTTTTTTCGATTATTTATCTGCAAAAAAAAGTACTATATCGTCTTTCGAGGACCGAATCCGGGACCATCGCTTTATATGCATGACGCTCTAACCGAAAGTCTAAGAACTGTCAAGAAAAATTATAGAAAATTCTAGTAAAATCTAACAAATACTTATACAAAAGGAATATTGTTCTCGAATGCTTTTAAAAATATTTGAAATATTTAAAATTTTTCATGTATTGCAAAAGTGTAATATCTATATTTTTCTTTAAAATTTTCTTGTTGTTGAAACTTTTATGATTTTATAGCAGGTCTCTGCAAGAATAAATTTTTATTTTAGGCTTTTTAGGGCTCCACAATAAGAAAGAACTTTCAGTGTTATTTTTATTTATTTATTTATTTATATTTTTATTAATTAATTAACTTATTTTTATTTATATTTTTACTGAAAATTTTATTTTCTGCGTTTAGTAACATACACACACACACAAAAAGGTTCTTTAAAAAACTATCAAAATTCCTTAGGACACTGTGTAGACAATGAAAGATTTTCTATTATCAACTGACATCGTTTCTATTAATTATCTGCAAAAAAGTAACACATCGGCTTGCGAGGATCGAACCTACGAGCATCGCGTTATCACCATGATGCTCTAATCAAATGCATTAATGAGCGACGAAAAAGGTTGTTTAAATTGGCATTAAAGTGGAAGCGTCTTCTTTTTCAGAATTACACAAAGACCCTATGATAAAAATCTAATTTCAATAAAAAGCTTCTAAAAGAATATACATATATATATTTAACATTTTATTTTATGCTTTTTAGTATCTAATAAAAAGCTTCTTAAAAAAATCTCTTCAAAAATTCTTAGAATACTCTGTAGACAGTGAAAAATTTTCTTTTATCAATTGACGCATTTTCTATTAATTATCTGCAAAATTTAACACATGGATCCTTCGGGGATGGAACTCACCACCATCGTATTAGCAACTTGACGCTCTAACCAACTGAGCCATTGAGCGACTATAAGGACTGCTCACATTTACTTTAAAATTGAGGTGCCTTATTTATTAGCGCGACATGAAGACGCGATAATGAAACCCAATTTCAATAAAAAGCTTATAAAAAGCTTATAAAAATATTTATTTATTTATTTATTTTTATTTAAATTTTTATTTTGTGCTTTTTAGTAACTAGATAAAAAGCTATTTTAAAAAAATCTTCAAAAATTATTAGAATACTGTGTACACAACGAAATATTTCCTTTTATCAACTGACACATTTTCTATTAATTATTTAAAAAATTAACATGACGCTCTGACCAGCTGAGCTATTAAAAGATAGAGAGTTACAATGAAATGCTTTTTTTTTTTTTTTAAGTGGAAGTGTCTTGTTTTTTAGCGTGACAGAAAACGCGATGGCAAATTCAACTTCATATAATATATATATATATATATATATATATATATATATATATATATATTAAACATTTATTTCTGTATTTTGTACTTGAAACTTTTTATTTTGAGCTTTTTTAATATCTAAAACATTTTGTGTTTTCTAATATCTAAAAAAAAGAAAAAACTTCTTTAAAAAACTCTTCGAAAATTCTGAAGATATGTGTAGTCAACGAAAAATTTTCTTTTATCAATTGACACCTATTCTACTGATTATCCGCAAAAATTAACACGCCGGACTTTCCGGGGACCGAACTCACGACCACCGCTTTATTAACGTCACACTCTAACCAACTGAGCGACGGAGCCACAAACGCAGGGGCTTATATTTACTTTCATTGTTTACTAGCGTGACACGATGACAAACTCAACTTCGTGCAAAAAGCTCCTAAAAAAGTCGTTTAAAAAACTCTTGAAAAATTATTAGGATACTGTGTACACAACGAAATATTTTCCTTTATCAATTGACATTTTTTCTATTAATTATTTGCAAAAAATAACACCTCGGTCTGGCGAGGATCGAACACACGACTCTCGCATTATCAACATGACGTTGTATCCAGCTGATTCATTAAGAGATACAATGAATTGCTTAGTTTTTTTTTTTTTTAATATATATATAATGGAAGCGTCTTAGTTTTTTAACGTGACAAAAAGCCGATGACAAATCCAATTTCATATAATAGTAATATATAATATATATATACATATATATAAAATAAAGCTTCTAAAAATATTTTTTTATGTATTTTTTATTTAAAACATTTTATTTTGTACTTTTTTAATATCTAAAATGTTTTGTGTCTTCCAATATCTAAAAAAAAAAAAAAAAAAAAAAGCTTCTTAAAAAAACTCCTCAAAATATTCTTCGTGTAAGCAACGAAAAATTTTCATGTACAATTGACACTTTTTCTACTAACTATCTGCAAATATTTACACGCTGGACCTTCCGGGGATCGAGCTCACGACCACCGTGCAACTAACGGGACGCTCTTACCAACTGAGCCACAGAACGACAAACGAAGTAGCTTATATTTACTTTAAAATGAAGCGCCTTGTTTACTAGCGTGACACGAAGACACGATGACCAAGTCAATTTCAATTAAAAACCTTCTAAAAAAGTAAAAGTCTGAGTTAAGATTTTCAGGTACTGCCAATGGAATATATAATTTTATTGTGCGTCAAAAATATCCATAAGAAGTACCTAAGTATCTAAAAGATATGAATGTTTTAAGGTCTTAAAGACGTACAGGTGTTGGACAAAATAATGTGGACACTTGTGCTTTTTTACGTTTTCTCGAATGGCTTGAAAAATACTTAACGTGTTGTTCTTGAATTTTGGGAATAAGGAAAACATGTCTTTCCTCACGAAGGCCCTTAGGGGATGAACAACAAATCCAATAAAATAAAAAGTATTTGTGATAACCCTGTATGTGTAAAAGTTTCAATTGATCTGCAAGTTTTAGATATGGTTATAAATATTATATTTTATACGTGTTCAGAGTTTTGTGAGGATTCTTGAATTTTTAAGGAGTTATTGTATTAAAAAATGCAAAAATGTTCACAACTTTTTACTAACTCCAAAGGTTTTACTTCGAATTTCATGAAACTTTCAGAAAACATAACTATATATGGCTAAATCAATATACTATAATTTAAAACTAATATATTTAATATTCAAAAAGATATGGACAGTTGTAGTAAATAATTTATTACTATTCATGTGCGGACTGCAGCAAAAAACATCGACAGAATTTGATATCCAACTGTATAGAGCACTTCATAAAAAAACATCCTTTTGAATATCACAAAAATTCATAGGTATTATTGGTGATTAAATAAGTTGTTTTTCAGTTGTTTCCTAAAAATATCTTTATAAGGGGTCGTTCACAAATGAAAGTTTGTATCAGAAAAACTATGTTATACAGTGAAACTTAATACAATATTTGCTATTCATTTTTCTTATTTTTTTGTATAGTATTTGCTACATATTTATAAAAAAGAAAAAGAAAAATGAATTGTTTGAAAAGAAAAAATGTTTTTCTGATACAAACTTTTATTTGCGAATAACCCCTTATTGTAAAGACCTTTTTAAATAAAAAAATCAGAAAAACAGCTCATTCAATCACAGATATCTATGAAATTTCGTGATATTCAACTGTTTTTTTTTTTTTTTTTTTTTTTTTTTTTTAAGGTGCTCTGTACAGTTGAATTTAAACTGTGTCAAAGTTATTTTTTGCTTCAGCCCGTGCATGCACAGTAATAAATCATTTACTACAACTCTCCATACCATCTTTGAATATTAAATATATTTGTTTTAAACTATAGTATAATGATTTAGGTGTATGTTGTTATGTTTTCCGATAGTTTCATGAAATTTGAAGAAAAATCTTTGGAGTTATAATGTGTGTGGTGAAAAATAATTGTGAAAAATTTTTGCATTTTTTAATAAAATGTTAATAATTTTGAATATTCAAGATATCCTCATAAAACTCTACACATGTATAACATAACATTTATATAACCATATCTAAAATGTGCAGATCATTTGAAGCTTTTCCATTACTGGGTTATCACAAATCCTTTATTTTATTGGATATGTTGTTCATCCCCTAAAGGCCTTTGTGACAAAATCTTTTGCTGAAAAATATGAGGCATGTTTTCCTTATTCCCAAAATTCAAGAACAACACGGTAAGTATTTTTCAAGATAATCAACAAAATGTAAAATAGTGTAAGTGTTCACATTATTTTCTCCAACACCTGTAAATATCCTTCATGCATATCTATAGTACAGCTATAAGAGGTACTGCATGTTGAAAAGAGATCTATACTTGGATGTCTTATAGATGTGCATGAGAGGTATAGCATGTCAAAAAGAGATCTATACTTGGATGTCTTATAGACGTACATTAGAGGTACTGCATGTTGAAAGAGATCTATACTTGGATGTCTTATAGACGTACATTAGAGGTACTGCATGTTGAAAGAGATCTATACTTGGATGTCTTATAGATGTGTATAAGCAAGACATCATATATATTGTAGATGTCTTATGGAGCTCAGAGAGATCACACATCACATCTCTAATAGACGTGAAATGGATGCGATTTAGATATTTTTAGATGTCTTATGGATGTGTTGAATGTTTCGTGTTTACAGCTTATAGATATCTTATAGATGTGAATTTGCTGTGTGGGACGGCTCATGAATTTCTTCTTATCGATACTACAATACTTGTTCGATGCAAAGATGTTGTATCTAATATAAGAGCAATGTTTGCGTCTTATTTTATTTTCAATATGAAATATAACATACAAATTCCAGTTACACTGGAGTAGTTCATACAAAAAGGTACTTAAATATTTTATTATATAAGCAATTTAACCCATATTAAGGATTTAATACCTTGTATAACCTACTTTTATTTTCTTTGGCGCACTGTTTAGATGAAATAGTAAGTAGTATTCTTTGAACTTCGAATTAATATAATCATTTCCCTTTTAACCCTTTCCGACCCAGGCCGTTCGATCGTGTGGGTTAGACATTCACGACATCCAGTTATATTTTTGCATTTGGAACAGTCTTATGAAATAAAATCAGGAAATGAACGATCGAGCTAATTAGCAGAAAGTGTAAAGTACAATTTTCAATCAACAAATGTCGGTTATAGTCCATATTTTTCTTTCAGTTTTCAAAAACAGAAGAATGTAATGTTTCGGGTGGGAAAGGGTTAATGCCACCGAATTACAATTGTTTCTTTTCATTATTATTTTCTCTTACCTATATATACGGCAGAGAAAGTACTGGCAGTGAATGTATATAGCAGAGAAAGTAATGTTTTTGGGTCAAATTTTCGAAACAGTTTTTTTTTTTTACAGGTTTTGATGTTCCCTGAAACCAAAAACATGTTTTTAGCGGTTGGACACTGTGTGTGTCTTTTGTTAGCATATATCAGGAACAAATAGTAGCAGGAAGTACAAACTCTGTATTCTAAATCTGTATCATAGTGATGCTACTCTAAACTTTTTGTTGTGATCAAGCAAATGCTTGATTTACAGGGCCATCCAAGAGAATTCAAATACATTACCGTCCATGGAGAAAATTTCTGGTAAATACAGTGCAACATCTATAGGTTTCCCTGAACAAAGTTAAATAAACATATATATATCAGATTTAAAAGGAAAAAGTTATGGTGTTTTATAATAATTATAGTAATAAAGAAAGTGATAAAGATTTCTTCGTTAATTTGTTTAAGTTTGTCGTTCAAGAGAATTATCTGTATAAGGGAACTGAAGTATTTAAACAAGTTATCGGAATCAAAATGGGGGGGGGGGGGTTGCAGCTCTATACTAGCTGATATCTACTTACTTATTTATGAAAAGAACAACAGTTTAAACAGAGAAACATTATATTGCAGATATTTCGATGACCTTGTATTTATCAGGTTAAATGGTGAAAATACAGTTATTGATTTTCATTACTACCCCAAGAATTTAAAGCTGGAACCCTCTTCCATGAATTGTAAAAATATAAATTATTTAGACGTAAATATAAAATTAGACAATGAAAATCTGGTAACTAACATATATGACAAAAGAAACGACTTTCATTTTAAAACAATAAAGCTAATGCATCTTACATAAACGTACATAATTTCAGTTAAAAAGGTGTTTAGAAATGGTTTAGCACGTATAGCTAGATTAAATTCAGACTTGGAAGAGATGTTTGAGGATATGGTAGAATGGTGTCGTCAAATCATAGCGCAGGGTTTCCATAGAGGTTTAGTGAAAAGTATGACGTACCAATTCGTGAATCAATTTAAAAGGAGTAATGAGTTGAAAATTGCTGTTGGAAAGAAAGTATGGTTTAGAGAATTTGTTTCACGAGTTTTTTTTTTTCCCATTTGGTCTTGACAGGTGAGGGGGACGTTGCATGCGTAGAACTAGTTTAACCCTGCAGTGCATGTTGTAAGCCATGCTGCCTGTCTCCATATTAATTTCAGTTTCGCTCAGTTTCATTTTTAGTTTACGTTAAAGCTATTCTTCGTACACTATTTGGTTTTAGTTTGTTTATTAATTTTTTAAGTTTCTGTTGATTTGTTTTATTCTTTAATTTTATGTTTAAATATGAGTTTGGAGTTATATATATTTTAAAATCATATTGGAAAATAAAATTATGTGTGGATAAAAGCATGTTTTGTATAGATTATAGCAGGGGTGGCCAACCCTCGGCCCGCGGACCGCATGCGGCCCACCGCGTAGTTTCTTGCGGCCCGCGAGGAGATTAACGATATTTAAAGTTTGACAACATTAGTTAACGGAACAAAAAGTTTTGGTTAACAAAAATGAATAAATACGTACTGACTTTTCAAAGTGAAAATAGCTTTCAACGATTCTGGAAGCAAAAGAACTGTTGTAATGAAATATTACTAGATCCACTATTTATTCTTTTTATTATTGTTTTAATATATAGTCATGAATTTTCTACGATTCTATTTTTAATTCATGAATGAAAATAATTTACTAAATTAATGTATTTTGCTCCGAATTTTCACCCTACCCTTCCCCGAAGAAGTATATACATATATGAATCATATACTCACAAACACAGATGCATATGTACAGTCATAAAATAATAATAATTTCCTTTCCTTCCCAGACTAATTTCGACTTAAACTATCGTAGAAACCAGCAGCTGAAGCCTAACGATTGGCAATAACATCTAATTTTTAATTCAATTGCTAAATTTTTTTAGGGTATCATGTACATACTAAAACTTGTACAAACTACTCTTCTTTTTTTTCCCCGAATTGCAACACCTATTTTTGACTACATATTCGAATTTCTGAGGTCAAGACGGTTCGAAAAAAAGTATATTTTATATTCTTTACATCAAGTATTTATAGAGTTACAAGCAAATATTGATCAGGGTAAATCTCTGTATTTAAAAAAATTGAGTACAGATATCACACAGAAAAGTATTATATCTATTCTGGTAATAATCGGAAAATAAATATAATAATTTTAAATATAAAATAATATAAAGTAATGCTAATTAAGTAATGATGTGTACGTCTACACTTACTTCAATAACTATGCGCAAGCAAAGTAATGTATGACACAAATGATAACAAAATCACAGCCCCCTAAGAGCAATAAAAATTGATATGTCACTTTATTTCGAAAAATAATGATAGAAATGAACTGTAAATTTAGAAACCCACATTTTTGCTGATGCCCATTCAATTTGTGCAAAAATTAATGCAGGTCATAACTCATAATTTTTTGAAATATGAACTGATTAATTATTTTCATAATTCAAAAAATGTCTTTTACTCAAAAATATGGATGGAATATATTTGGGTTAATTCATACTAACGTAAAAATCAAAAAAGAAGAAATTATAATATATTAATTTTTTGGGAAGACAGGAATTAATGTTTATTACTTCATTTAACATTAGCATCTCCATATTTTAACAAATTATAACTCTGAAGAAAAATTGAGAGAAACATATAAACTATACCACTTTCTGGGCTGATTTGAACCAAAAGCTTGTCGAAATTGGAGGTTGCCTTTGAAAAAAAAATAAAGTTGTCATTTTTAATATGTAGGTACCCCTTAAGCAAAATCTAACTAAACCGTTCTAAAATAGGCCTTATTACTAATCGATTGGCACCAGCCGCAAGTCTCTTCCCTAATTTACGGCGATTTTTTTTTTTTTTTTTTTGGGGGGGGGGGGGGTTATTACTGTACATACGGTGCAGCCCGAATGAATAAAATAGATTTCCAATGCGGCCCACCAAGTGTTTTGGGTTGGACAGGCCTGGATTATAGTATAAAATAATTTATAATTTGTTTACAGGGCTACCCAAAGTATTTGGATATATTGGGACTATACTTGGAAATTGCTAGAAGTATATTTCATTTTGTGCTAGGTGTTTTTTGCCCGAAAGACTAAATTTAAGTACATGATGCAGTATGCAGATCTGCTGTTGGATGAAATTGGCCATTTCTACCAATAAGTGGAGCTCGAGTTGATGTTTAAAGACAATGTATAGGCCTACTCAAAATTAAACTGAACATTCTTTTCTAATGAATATACTTGGTTGAAGTTCTTTGCTATATTTTCTTATGTCAACGAACACTGGTCTGGAAGGAAAATTAATTTTTCATATCCACACTGTAGACAAAGTATTGTTGGAAGTTCTATTTTTAAACCTGGTTTATATATCATGTTTTGAGGTTCCCTGAATACGAAAGTTCAGTTTTTAGTGGTTGATCTGTATGTATATCCGTTATCAGCATAAATTAATACGAACAAAGACGGAAGGGGGCCACTCACCAATTTGCAGCAGTTCTGAGTGGTTTTACCCCCCCCCCCCCAGAGAATGGCTCTGGCAACAGTTGTCACGCTACACTGGAAATTTAAAAGACCCCCATCTCAAAAGGTTAAATCTACCCCCGTTGTACTGCAGAAAGTTCAAATTTGGTATTTTGAAATTTGTATATGGTTGCAAATTGAAAAATTAAACATTGTCAAGTTTGAAGGCACATTAATAATAGCCTTCAAGTTAAAGAAAAAAAAAAAGGAGGATTTTCAGGGAAACGTTAGACCTCCCTTACACAGAATTATACGTGAAACAAATCTGTTCCTAAGCCTATTTTAGATTACTTTTAAAAGTAGATTGAAATTTATTATCTTACCTTATTGATCTTACGACATAATCTGCAATCAATAATATTGAAATGCATGTCAAAAGAATGTTGTGCGAGTGAAACACCATATTATTTGTTGAAAATACCATAGGATACAGATTTTCATTTCGTATTAAAATTTTATAGTTGAAGATTTTTTTTTCTGCAAAAGTAATTTTTCTTCATTTTTTTTTCTAGAATTCTAATGGAAATTAATCCTACAAGAGGCAGTAAATTACCAAAGAAAAAAGGAAACAAACAATGGACAATTAGCCCTTCGTTACTAACATTAACAAAATCTATTCAAGATTTCAAACAATTATTGAAGGTGTAATTTATTTATTTTTTTTTTTTTTTTTTTGGTTGGTCACAGATTTTACTATGTTTCAAAAAACATGTTATGTTTATTATTATGTTTGTAAATTAAAATGTACAATTCAGTATATTTTATTGTTAATAAACAATTTTTTTTTCTTTTTAGCACATTTATTTTCTCAGTGAACCTTTCTGTCTTGATTTCTCAGTGGATTTTTTTTTTTTTTTTTTTTTTTTTTGGGGGGTGAGGGGGGGACACTTTTTCGTTTTTCTATTAAAAAAAAAACTAGTATGTTGTGGCCACCACAAGACTTTCTTCTATATTTACCTATACATATTCAATCAGTAATAATATTTAAAAAAAAAAAAAAAGTACGATTTTTTTTTTCTAAGTTTTTTTTTTTTTTTTTTTTTTTTTTGTTAAAAGTGAAAAAAATCGATAACTTTGTTTTAAATTATCACAGATTTATAGTTCAACCATTCGTTTTAAAGGTATTGACGAGACCTTTCGAAAGATACCCATCTTCAAAATTTATCTCCCCAGGGGGGGAAGCGATGCCCCCCCCATGCAGAAAATTTTTTTCCTTGTTACATACTACTATTATGAATAATTCATATTAATTTTACAATCACAAGTTTAAAACAACTCTAATTATGCACATTTATACGAATTTTTGTCCTATGCTGCCATGTTAAAAATTTAGATAAAATGCTATCACAGCGCCACCTGTTGAGCTATTGATCCCCAAACATAATCAGCACCAGTTTATGTGGGGGACCAACTAAATACCAAGTTTGGTTAAATTTCGTTAAAAAAAAAAAAAAAAAAAAATTGCGATATTTTTCTGTTTTTTTTTGTTAAAAGTAAAAAAAATCGATAACTTTGGTTTAAATTATCACAGATTTATCGTTCAACCATTCGTTTTAAAGGTATTGACGAGGTCTTTCGAAAGATACCCATCTTGAAACTTTGCCCCCCCGGGTCGGAACTTCCCCCCCCGGTGGGTGGGCAACCGATGCCCCCACATGCACAAAAATTTTTTCCCAGTTAACTACTACTATTATCAACCTGATCTTTCGAAAGATACCCAATGTGAAAATTTACCCCCCCTGGGGGGGTATTTCCCCCGTAGGGGGGGGAAGCGATGCCCCCCCATGCAGAAAATTTTTTTCCTAGTTACATACTACTATTATCAATAATTCATATTAATTTTACAATAACAAGTTTAAAACAACTCTAATTATGCACATTTATACGAATTTTTGTCCTATGCTGCCATGTCAAAAATTTAGATAAAATGCAATCACAGCGCCACCTGTTGAGCTATTGATCCCCAAACATAATCAGCACCAGTTTATGTCGGGGACCAACTAAATACCAAGTTTGGTTAAATTTCGTTAAAAAAAAAAAAAAAAAAAAAAAAATTGCGATATTTTTCTAAGTTTTTTTTTTGTTAAAAGTAAAAAAAATCGATAACTTTGGTTTAAATTATCACAGATTTATCGTTCAACCATTCGTTTTAAAGGTATTGACGAGGTCTTTCGAAAGATACCCATCTTGAAACTTTGCCCCCCCGGGTCGGAACTTCCCCCCCCGGTGGGGGGGCAACCGATGCCCCCACATGCACAAAAATTTTTTCCCAGTTAACTACTACTATTATCAACCTGATCTTTCGAAAGATACCCAATGTGAAAATTTACCCCCCCTGGGGGGGTATTTCCCCCGTAGGGGGGGAAGCGATGCCCCCCCATGCAGAAAATTTTTTTCCTAGTTACATACTACTATTATCAATAATTCATATTAATTTTACAATCACAAGTTTAAAACAACTCTAATTATGCACATTTATACGAATTTTTGTCCTATGCTGCCATGTCAAAAATTTAGATAAAATGCTATCACAGCGCCACCTGTTGAGCTATTGATCCCCAAACATAATCAGCACCAGTTTATGTCGGGGACCAACTAAATACCAAGTTTGGTTAAATTTCGTTAAAAAAAAAAAAAAAAAAAAAATTGCGATATTTTTCTGTTTTTTTTTTGTTAAAAGTAAAAAAAATCGATAACTTTGGTTTAAATTATCACAGATTTATCGTTCAACCATTCGTTTTAAAGGTATTGACGAGATCTTTCGAAAGATACCCATCTTGAAACTTTGCCCCCCCGGGTCGGAACTTCCCCCCCCGGTGGGGGGGCAACCGATGCCCCCACATGCACAAAAATTTTTTCCCAGTTAACTATTACTATTATCAACGAGACCTTTCGAAAGATACCCATCTTGAAAATTTACTTCCCCGGGGGGGGGATTTTCCCCCCTGGGGGGGAACCGATGCCCCCCCATGCACAAAATTTGTTTCCTAGTTAACTACTACTATTATCAATAATTCATATTAATTTTACAATCGTAAGTTTAAAATAACTCTCATTATGCCCATTTATACGGTATTTTGTCCTATGCTGCCATGTTAAAAATTTGCATAAAATGCGATCACAACGCCACCTGTTGAGCTATTGATCCCCAAATCTAATGGGCACCAGTTCATGTCAGGGTGCAACTAAATACCAAGTTTGGTTAAATTTCATTCATTGGTTCGTGAGATACAGCGTCCACAAAAAAATGATACAGACACACAGACAGACAGACAGACACACAGACAGACAGACAGACAGACATTTTTTAAAAACTATCAATTCGTGTTCAGGACATCCCAAAACGTGTAGATCCGTCAAAAAACGGAGGTCGACAATTTTCGCGAATCCAATACTTTCTCTATATTACATATAGAAGAAAGTAAAAAATACTAAGCGAAATGGTCTGAAACTTCAGGCGTGTAAAGAGCATTTAAAGATTCATAGTCTCCACTATCGATTTAGTTCATAGTCCGATTAAGGGACACACCACAAATTGAAGAAAATCTCAATTACTTTGCATAACCCTGTGTCATAAAAAGCTAAAAATGACTTGCAACATTAATACATTCTTGCACATACTATGTACAAAATTTCTATGTCCTGTTTCGAGAATTGCTCAATTATTTAAACAGATATTTCCAAAAAAAAAAAAAATCCAAAAATTATTTTTTTGGAAGCTTTTTGCTTATAACTAGAACGGATTTCCTGAAAAATTTACAAAATTTGCAGAAAATTGACAAAAGATTAGAGAAACATTTTGAAACATGAAATTCACACGTGTAATATTCATTGAGATAGTATTTATAGTACAACATCAACGAAGTTCGTTCACTAAGGTTTCTGTAAATAAAAAAATATGGGATCGTTGAAACGTTTTAAAATCCGTAGTTATATGTAGTTGTAGACTGTGCTCCAATTAATTAACTGACATTTAAAAAGTTCTTAAAGTTCTTTTCTGAGAAAAACCTTTTACAGGCTTGTAACTAACATTTTTGTTTACTCAGATTTGTGAGTTCATAAGGCGTTTTTTCACAAAAAACAATTGTTTCAAGTAATGCAACGTACTTGAAATAATATGATCGTCAAATTAATTACGCGCCATAGGAAATATCCCTTATGGAATTTCAATTCTGGAAAACACTTAAAATCTAGCTCATTCATTAGCCGACAATTTATTTAATTTTTACTCTATTGAAATGAATTTTTGCCAAAAGTTGCCCAATATATCTAGCTTTCGACCTATGCAATAAAAAAAGTTTCTATCATTCGCACATGCGCCGTAAAAAAATATTTACTATAAATGTTATCTCAACGAATATTACACGTGTGAATTTCATGTTTCAAAATATTGTTTCTCTAATCTTTTGTCAATTTTTCGGCAAGTTTGTACAAATTTAGGGAAATCCGTTATAGTTATAAGCAAAAAAAACTTTGCAATAAATTTAAGAATTTTTTTTTATATTTGCATAAATAAATGTGCAATTCTCGAAAAAAAAAAAAAAAAAAAAAACACACAAATGTTGTACATAGTATGGGCAACAATGTGTTAAAGTTACAATTTATTTTTAGCTTCTAGATACAGGATGATCCATAGTATTTGCGTTTTTCTTCAATTTGTGGTTGGTCCCTTAATTACACTGTTGACTAAATAGATTGGGGAAAAAGTGAGTTTTTAAATGTTTTTTTTTTTTTTTTTTTGCATATCTGAAGTTTCAGACCATTTCGTCCAGTATTTTTTTTTTTTTTTTTTTAGAAAATCGAAAAAAAAAAAAAAGTCAAAAAAATTCCTAATAATTTGATCACCCGCTGTACATTTCCTTGATTATCAGAATGCTACTTTTGAGGTAGCAATGCAGATGTTCTTTCGTTGAATTCTATTTTTTTTTTTTTTTTGGAGGGGGGGGGGGGGGAGAAGGAGGGAGAAATATTTTTTTTGTAATGAAATATTAATAGATCTGAATTACAAACTGAAAAATTTGAGCTTTACTTAATTTCTTCGACAAAAAGTTTTCTTACAGGAGAAATAAGTTATTTTGTTTACAAGTTACATAACTCAAAACTTAAGAATACGTGTTTGGTGTTTGGTGTTTAGGATTAAGGCCGATTGACTGCTGTAGGTCCTGGGCCTGAGGGGGAGTGCCTTCCGTGGAGGTCTTTCTAAGGGGTCCTAGCCCGTATTTACGCAAGTTTCGGAGAAAACCACGGAAAACTCCGAACGGCTAGGCCGACGAGCGCGACCTGGGATCGAACCCGGCACCTCACGTCTACCAGCTTTGAGCGCAGAACCGCTCGGCCGCTGGTGGGCCCAAACTTAAGAATACATTTAAATAGTAGAATTAAATTTTTGAAGGATATCAAAAGAGTACTCCATTTTTGTCTGCACTGATCCTCATACTTAATATTTAAAAATAGAAAAGGCACTATACCCCATTGGTGTTCAGGATGTTCTCACTTTTTCTCCACTTGCTATTTATCTAAATGAAAATTTTACATCAAAATCTCCAATAATTAGGAAAAACATTCTACCTTTGCAATGAGCAATTGTGAAAAATCAAATTACAATATTATCAGATACCAAACCTCTGTTCTTCCATGCTTTTACAATTCCCTATTAAGAATGACCTGAAATGAGCTATTCTATTTTCCAATAAACAAACTTTTAGAGGACAAATTGTTTTAACCCTTTCAGTCGCAGTGTTCCCGCTGATGGAACACCTAATTTTAATTCTCAAGTGCAAAAACTCATCCCGGAAATTTTTTAGCAAAAATTTACTTTTATAACATAGCAGAAAAGGCTTTTTTTAAACGTTAAAATTTAAAATTTCTTGTATTTTAATTATGTCCGTAAATTCCAGTGGCAGTGTAATTTAAATGATCCGAATTACCTTGCGCCGCAAAGGGTTAAAATACTCCGGAATAAATTGAAATGTTGGGATCTATGCAACTTTTACGAGTTTTTGTTGTCGATAATGTTTACTTATAAAGTGATTTATTTATTAAATTAAATATTATTTGAATTTAATAGGGTTTACTTAGATGTTTCAAACCGAAAATTTCTCGAAAAGGAACAATGCTATTTTTTTTTTTTTTTAATATTTAAGATCAGCTATGTGTCTAAAAGCTATTTTTAAAATTAGTATAGTAAATTTCAAAATAAATTAAGTAGTGAACGTTAAAGGGTTAAAAACAGAATCTTGTGAAAACTGTCAATTCTACAGTTCCAACAACAAACTTCCTCAAATTTGTTATTCTTGGTTTAAGTGAAGAGAAATAAATCCAGAACACCTATTTTAATATATCAATATTTTTGTTTTTATTTGAAAATGCCATTATTTGACAAATTTTACATTAAAATTACAAAACTGAATTTTTCAAGAATTTGGTTAAATTATTAATATTAAATACTTACTTATTGGCCAAATTATTGTAATTTACATGATGCTCATATATTTAACTAAAAGCAAAAGATACACTGAATTTCTGTTCCTGTTGTTCTAGTCTTTCGTCTACATAATTTCTCAATTTAACATGATCAACATGATTTTGTTATAAAAGCCAACAATATGAAATTGGGGATATTTCTCTTCCTCTACTTACCCCTCCCCCCCCCCTTTTTTTTTTTTTTTTTTTTTTACTTTCTCTTACCCATAAGGTAGAGAAAGTATTGTTTTTGGGTCAAATTTTGGAACGCGAGATTTTGTTACATTTACACTTTTTGAGGTCCCCTGAATACGAAAATCATGTTTTTAGCAAATGGTCTGTATGTATGTACGTGTGTGTGTGTGTATCTGTATGTCTGTCTTATCAGCATATCTCAAAAACAAATTATGGCAGAAAGTTCAAACTTGGTATTCTAAATGTGTATCATATAGGGATGCTACAGTAAGCTTTTCGTTAAGATCAATCTAATGGTTTGTGTACAGGGACAATCAAGAGAATTCTAATCATTACGTCTATGGGGGAAATTGCAGGAAAGTAGAGTTTGACGTCTATAGACTGCACTAAACCAAATGAAACGCATATATATATTTTGTAATAGAGATAGTTAACTGGGAAATTTTTTTTTGTGTATGTAGGAGCCTCGCCTCTCCCCCTGGGGGGACGTCCCCCCTTCTAGGGGAGTAAATTTTCATTATGGGTATCTTTCAAAAGAGCTCGCCAATACCTTTAAAACGAATGGCTGAACCATCGATCTGCGATAATTTAAAACAAAGTTATAGATTTATTTTTTACTTTTAAACGAAAAAAAAAAAAAAAAAAAAAAACTTAGAAAAAAATCGTACTTTTTTTTTTTTTTTTTTGGAGAATAAAAATGGACTTTTTTTTGGATATTTGGTGTTACACTACTTCTCTAATATGGAAATCGTCTGCATTATTATGAAAGATAATTTTTTTTAAATATTAATTTTAATAGATTATTTTTTAAAAACAGACTTATTTTTTAATAACCGAATTAAATTCTATTTAAATTCTATGAAACGGGGGGTTGATGGGGGTTGTAGCCCCCCCCTCACACAGAACTAATTATCATATAAAAACTCTTCAGAAGCCTAATATGAATTGTTTAACATAGGTTACATAACAGTACTCGTTATTTTACCTATTAATCTGCAACCTGTATTTATTGTATTAAATTTCAGGGTAAGAGAAAGTCGTGTGAGTGACACACCAGATTATTTAATTCACAGAGAAAGTTTCAACGCTTGGTTATGTTAGATAGTGTATTCTAGTGAGGTTTTTTCCCACATAATTTAGTTTGCTTTCCACTCTATTAAAATAACTGCAAGTATAATAAAAAATAGGGAGAAACCTTTCAGAAATTCTACAAATATACAATGCAAGTTTATTAGCACATTAAGATGACTTGAGAAGGTCATTTTTACCATGTAAATGATAAAAATAGATGCCAGAGAAAAAGGAATAAAGAAATTCACACAAGTAGCTATCATGACAGTGAGAGGTATATACAGAGTGAGGCATTTAATTCGTGCGTGCAATAAGGGCTTACTGAATCTTGTATGCTAAATTTTTCTCAAATAGTAGTGAAAGCTAGTATTAAACACGCACACACATATGTATATGCAGTTACAAAAATCTAGTATAATGAGGCATTGTGGTATTTTAAATATTTGGAAAATGTTGAGCACATTATATGTAAATAACGCTCCATTTTAAGTTTTTTTTTTTTCCCCATAACTTAAGTGATTTATGTTTTTTTTTTCTTTTAATTTCATCATTGCCATGCAAATATACATATGTAATACACTGCAGTGCAAATATTGTTTTTTTCCCTCTTGTTAGAGCCTGCACGGGAAGATGAGCTGGCAATTTTAATTTCTCTAGCTCTAAAAAAACATAGGTGAATAGTTAAAAATTCCATTTCTTGTATTACCTATATTTTAAATATTACATTTTTACACATAGCTTACATATGCTTACATTTTTTAATAATATACTGCATTTTGAACTATTTTAAATTCAGTCTTAACCGATATAAATTTTACGTAAGCAAACTGTTTACTGTATATATTTTTCTTTTAATTAAATTATATTTTTTTATACATTTTATTCAGGGCCTGCTTCACACTTTTTGGTATAGTATATTTACAAACAGGGAGGAGACACTTTTTTTTCTTTTTTAATGCAAAAATTGAAAAAAGTAATCTTTCGTTATTAAGTTCTCTTAAATAGGGAAGCAGCGTTTTAAATTTCGCAATGTTAAGCAAACATAACTCAACTTTCTATAAATATAGTTCAAGTCAGCTTTTTTTTTTTTTTTTTTTTTTTTTTTTTTTTTTTTTAATCTTCATATTAAAAGTTTAGTGTATGCAAAATAAAGCACGGCATTAATAAATTTGCCCAGGGCCCGACTTAGCCTAATTGAGGCCCGGGGCAAAAACTTCTTTGGGGCCCCCCTCTGCTTCACTACTTCAGTAATGAAGAACCAAACTTTATGGAGGTATTTAAATTTTTCACTTCATTATAGATCCATTTTATTTCTGATTGTTAACTTTGTCATCTAGCTGCGAAAAATTCATATCCTTGCTGACATTAGGGCAGAATTCAGCTAAAGTTTCGCAATTACGATGGCTCAATTAAGCCGGATTTTACACTGTACTGATATTTTGTTTTAAAAAAGTTCATCAAAGAAGGAAACGTAAAATAAACTTTCTATTCAATTTGGGGGCCCCCTTTCCTGTGGGGGCCCGGGGCAGCTGCCCCGTATGCCCCTGCCTTAGTCAGGCTCTGAATTTGCCGTTTAAGATGCACTGAATTGCACCACTGCAATTCTATTTATTTTAATATGGTATTCAGTTATGACTAATCATATGCAGGATGCTTACTAAATATTCCCTTTCCAGCTTCTAGTGCAGAACCTCTCGACTGCCTGTGGAATCTTTAAAAATTAGGTATTTTTACATGGATAAATTTGGAAGGGTGGGGTGGTGGGGGGGGGGGTCGGGGCAAGAAAGTGCCAAGCCACATTTCGTCAATCTTTATTATAGGTAACCCATTATGAAAAGTTTAGTTTCGTGACGCATTTCGATTGTATCGACAATTTTTTTGGTAATCTATTCGTGTCGCAACAAAAAGTCTCAAATAACATTAAGGAAAGAAAGCTTGAAAATAGAATATTTCAAAATTGTGATCCAAAAATAATAGATATAGTAATAGACCAACAACATAGTCAGAAATAAATAATGACTATTTCCGCCGAATCTGGTTCAAATAGGTTCATAACGATCCACATAAGGGATCCAAAACTATTCACATCATAGGTCATTTTACCCGACAACACGGCCATCCATTTTAGGTCATATTACTGGAAGACGCCAAGAAACGTAATAAAATTAGCAAGTGTAATATACATCTAAAAACACATTTTATTAAGCAAACCATGTCATATTTCTGTACGTGAAAGAGTGTATATCTAAATAAGTAGGAAAGTTAGTGTTTAACTTATAACAGATTTTACAAAACCCAGTTTTTCAAAGAATTCTATTCCGACGTATAACACTGCAATCGCTTGAATACCGCCATTACTTCTTGACTTGGTACAACTAGTTTATATGTTACCCGGTATATAGAGCTATCTGTTTCAAAGTAAACATATGTGCATCGTTATGTCCGCTAGGACCATTTTAAGATACCTTTCCCTAGTTTTAATTTATTTTGGAGAGATATCAGCTAACTTTAAAAAAATAAATTAAATTAAACGTCTTTTTTAATATATTCCCATTTTATAATATCGATTAAAGATATAGTAAAACTCCATTAACTAGCGATAGTTAAATATGTATTTTTTAAAAACAATTACGCCAGTGAATATTGTTTATAATGGTTTAGAGAAAAACAATGCAAAATCATTTTCGTTTATAAATGAGAAAAATTTCAAATATAGATTAATAACTTTTCTTTTTAATTTTCTGTAATAGATAATTACATTGTAAGTTATTTTATGAGGAATCTTTTTTTAATAATAAATATGTATTTTAATGTATATTACAAATTGAAATTATGGATTAAGAAAAATATTAACATTTTTGTCACGTACGTAAGACACTTCGTACAATAAAGGCTTCAATACGAAAACATCCTTTGCGTTATTCATCATTATAAAAAGGAGAAAGTTATAATAGTCATCACTTTTTAAACTGACTACCTTGTAAAACAATTAAGTCACTTGAGACAAGAAACAATATGCGTTGGGTAAATTAGAGTTACCAATATTTCACATTTCCCACTAAGCGTTGTCAGTAAGCGTCTTTTATACCACTGTTTTGGAAGAGTAATATTCTCCTTTAATCGGAAAAAGTTACTTAAAAAAAAATAAGTGGTATGATAAAAATGCAAGTGTTAATAATACTCCAAAACAAATTAAAAATGGTGGCGAGATAGAGAACTCAAAATATTAAAAATTCACTTAATTTAGCCCGTTAATAAAAATTTAAATTTAGAATTCAACTTTAAATTTAACATATTTTTAAACTTAAAGTAACTTTGAACAAAATTAGTGGTTCATAATACGATAAAAATGCTAGTATTTAACGTTAACTAAGAATTCCTGTTAAATAAATATAGAAGAATATGCCGGTTTAACCCTTTAAAATGTCAATTTTAATATAGTAAATGTCACTTTTGTATTGTCACGTGCTGGGATATTAAGAACATGACAGTGTGCTTCTGCCAACTGCATCGGATGTTTACCAGATATAAACTATAAAATGTATTGTAACTTGTATTATAAAGTATTTCATACATCGTTGTACAGGCTTACTAAACGAATACTTTTTACAAACGCTAAAATATTTAGAACGTTTGTGAAACAACTATCATAGAAAAATTTAAGCGAAAATATTCCTTATACTCTATTGTATTAACTGTATTTGTTAAACGATAATAATTAAACGTATTTAAAATACATTCTGTTCAACATGTTAGTTGCAATTATACCTTACATACCTATACTATATGGGATTTGAATTACTTTCTTTGCCAATATACAGGGTGTCCCAATAAAATTGGTCATGTCTTAGTTTTTTATTTATAAGAGATGAGTTAACAATGTAAATTTACAAAAATATCCAAAATAAAGTGTGAAAATCTTATTCTCGCTTTAAATTTTCGAAACGTTACATTTTTTCAGTTAACTTCTCTGATGCAAATATAATCAATTAGAAAAAAGATTTATTTACCACCTAACAATTATTTTGTTCGATCGAATATAAAGGAGAATTATCAATCTACATAATTTTTTCTTTTGAATGAACTGTAATATCACAGAGAGAAAAAGTGTCTTATGCTACTTTCCGTGTCAACTAAGAGGCTCTTCTTTGGTAAAAATGTGGATGATGAAAATATAGTGTAAAATTTTATATAAAAAAATACGGCGCATCAAAAGAATACCAAGTGCACTTTAATAAAATCTAAATAGCAGGAAAAACAGTTGTCTGCGTATACGTGGCGTGGCACGTATATAGCTTTCAATTTCATTTTACACATTTTGCAATTGGGACACCATAAATAAAAATAAATGTATACAAATACACTGCTCGAAACAGTTAGCGTGTATTATAAGTCGGGTAACAACCATGTAATCGACAACGTTTCACAAAAATTAAATAAGATATTAAAATGGAAAATTATAGCATTTATAAAGTTGAGAATATGCAAATTTCGTCTCTTACATAGGAAACGATGCGTTGTAGATAAAGACGTAAAAGCGACCTACAGCTTTCTTTTTGTGTGAGAAGATTAATATCAATTGGCACGCGTTTAAGGTTTTGAAATAGCGAATACGATGTTTCAGCAACATGGTTTAGCTGAATTAGTAGCTCGGACGATTATCGGTCGTTAAGAAGCAGATCAAATTCAATCTGTTTTAGTAAAAGCGTCAGGTGTTTCAAAACGTTTCATTTCCAGACTATGGAATCTGTTTTTGGAGCCAAGAAATTTTCGCTGAAGATCACGACGAAGTCGTAGCCTGCGATAACACAAAATTAGGATCGGTAATTAATACAAATGGCTAGAAGAAATCTCACTGTGATCCCCACTTTTATTGCAACAGCAACTTCAGAGGGCTGCTAGTACCACAATTTCGACTCAAACTGTTCGAAACCCATCCCACTATGCGAGTCTATGATAGAAGACCTAAATTTTTTTTTTCGATGACGAGTTACTTGCAGAAGGTGGGCCCAAGACTATCTCCGATGGAGACAAGATGAGTGTAGCAAATTTTCTGCCCGAAGGAGCCCGGGTTTCAACCTCCCAATAAGCAGATTCTCATCTGGAAAGAACCTGGTACCTGGAATAATCTTGTTTTTGTACTTGAAATTGTCCGATTTTGCGAAGAAGGAGTGATGGTCTGGACCGGTATTTTTATGAATGGCCATATCAACTCATGCATTATCGGGAACAGAACACTATCGGCTGAGCAATATAGAGATGAATTCCTCAGACTTATTGTGGTCCTTTACGCTGCTGAAATTGGGGATTAATTCATTCTCATGGATATTAATGCCAGGTCACACCGAGCTCACCTAATGGACAAATTTGTTTTTTATGACGGGATAATTCGAATGGTTTGGCCAACATAATCCCCCAGATATGAACATAATAGAACAGGTTTCAGAATTGCTAGTCAGAGGGGTTGCTAGTCGCTCATACCCTCCCGAAACAATTCAGTAGTTCGAAAACTCTTCTAAAAGAGTGGGAGAAGATACCCACAGTCTCATTGATAACCTCCCCGATTCCACGTCTCGTAGATTGCTTTCAGTTAGAGAAAACTGCACACCTTATTGAAACTCATTTCGATTTGATAAATCACATTTTTTGTTTGCACAATATGCATGAATTGTGCATTTTTTTGTGTAAAGAAAAATATTTCTAATTACATTTAATTATTCCTTGTTCGTTGCTTCTTTTATTTCTCTCTTATTTTACAAAACTTTTAAATAATATATCCACCAACCAAACATTTCCTGATCAGCAGTTTATATCGAAAATCCTAATATCCCGTAATTGTTTGAGCCATGTAGATATTTCAATGAATATATATATAAACTATATAACTCATGACTGCTTTTAAAATCTTATAAATTGTTTATAAAAGAGAATTGTACAGAATATACATTTAGAACTAAGCGTCTTGTGTAACAAAGTTTTTAAAACATTTTAGTTAGACAAATTTTTGAAGTGGTTGAATTATATGATGGTTAAACATTATGCAATTTAAAAAATTATTTTAAAATAAATACTTTGAAAAGACTAAATTACTATTGAATTTCGAATAGCTTGCAAAGTTTCCAAATTAGGATATTCCTTATATTCATTTCATCATGAATATCTGTTCATCATTAATGATATTTTAAACGTGGTTTGACCTTTTTACCATGAAACTATTTTTCGTAATGCACGTTTACGTGAAATTTTGCCCTATTCCCCCATTTTAAGAAAACCTTGAATTCCGAATAACTTAAAAAAAAAATCATTTGAATATTCTTAATCAACAATGCTCATTACAGTAACATAAATGATATTTTAAAAGTAGTTGACATCTTTAAGATAAAAATATTCCCCATAATGGATGTTTTTGTAAAATTTCGCCCAATTCTGCTATGCTAAAATAATTGTAAATAACTTAGTTATTAAATAGGATATTCATACTCAATGATATTTACGCCAGCATCGTAAATAATATTTTAGAGCTAGTGTAATATCTTTACGACATTTTTTTTTCCTCAAGCAGCATGGAAACATATTTGGATGATTAATGACATTTGCAATCTCTTCAAACACCATGCTTCGTCTCAAAAGAACGTTTCATTAGACGTTCGAAAATAGTGTTATTGAAAACGTTCTGAAAATATGTTCTTTGTATAATACATAAAACGTAAAATTCCAGTTTTATGATATGCGTTTAAATGTAACACTGTCATTATCATAACACATTCTGCCTCAGTGCAATTAATACAAATATGACATAACTTTAATTATAAAGGTAGATTAAATTCAGTCCATATGTTTGCGAGATTTAGTGATCTAAAAATTTTGCTAAGATACGCAGACACTTTCTAAAAATGGTATTTCAGGACATTCCAAAGCGTGGATTTTCATCGAAAACCCGAAGTGGAAAGTGTACAGGAATCCAATACATTCATTTTATGTATACAGAAGAAAGTAAAAATTTATACTGTTTCCGACTTATTTAAATTTCACTGTTTATTTTCTTCACTATTCATATATACACTGAAGCCCAGGTCCCTAGCGCCGTCATTTGGCCTCAATCCTAACATACACTGAAGCAAAGTAAAATTTCTCTTCTGTTTAATTCGATTCCTTAAATTTGGAAAATTCATATTAATCTCATGAGTTTTTTTTAAATATTTTATAAAATCTAAATAATTGTTAAAAACAACCATAACTTTTACTTTTTACATATTATATATTTATTAATTTATTAAAATATCTTAACAAGATTAGCTTTGACCTATTACTATTCCGGCAATGAAAACACAAATTTAAAATTATTCAGCGATAGATGAGAAAAAAAAATTACTTCGATACCATTATGAAAACGAATGCTAATTGCTAATTTAGTTTGAGTGTATTTCGGAGGACAGGTGGCGCTGTTATTTCTAACCCTCTGGGATTTTTCACATGGCTACATCTCAGCATTTGTTGATTAAAATTATAACAAATTCTATATGTAAAATCTTTATTGTGGGACGATACATTAATTTTTTGTACATGTTCAAATGTAAATGACGCTTTCATAAAGAATAACATAGAAAAATTTTAGTGATATCCATAATATACCAGTTTAAATTTATTTGTGTAAGAAGAATGTATTGGATTCATGACAATTTTCGATTCCTGTTTCTCGATGAATTTAGACTGTTTGAGAAGTCGTGAACACAATTCGAATGTTTTTAGAAAATGGCTGTGTGTGTACGTGTATCAAAAATTTTGTTGACGTGGTATTTCATTACACAATAAAAATAATTAAACTTGATAATTACATGGACATTGATTTAAATTGGTTTTGATTACATTTGGGAATCAATTGCTCAAAAAGATAAGCTGCTTTTTTTTTTCCAAAATTTTTATTATGAGAGTATAGGACATAATTAAGTATAAATGTACATAATCGAAATTATTTTTTAACTCTTCAGCGTGACAGTAATAAACAACCATCAAACATTTTAGTGTATATGTATCGGGTATCTTTTCAGTTTCTTGGGGAAAGTTCTCCTTGGGGAGTATCTTTCAAAAGAATTCCTCGATCTCTTTAAAACAAATGGTTGAACTGCAGATCTATAATAATTTAAAACAAATGTATATATTCCTTTTTAACAAAAAAAAATCTCGATGTTGGCACAAACTTAACTTAACTTTCCACATTTAATGACTTCTCAGAGATAAAAATCGCCTACATTCATCATGAAAATTATCTATATACTAATACGCAAACATGGAATTTGCCGTACTTGTTTTACATATTAATTATAGTAGTAGAGTAATGAAAGTGTATCGTTCGAATGGTATCCGAGTTTCATATCGTAAGTATTTAAAAAATGAATTATTACTTTTGCAGCGGATCTGGAATCTGTTTCATGATCTTTTAATTCCATTCCCCGACTACCGTACGTTATGGTATATTCTATTCTGTCAAAAAATTCGATACCATATTTTCACCTGATTTACAAGTTTTAAGGTCTGATGAGTCTAAAAAAAATGGTATTTGGAAATTGTTCAGTATGGGAGAGAGAGAAATTTTTTAATTATTAAAATGTCCAGAACCAATAAATATATATAACGCCGAACTTCAAGACTGAGACATGTCTATTATGCAGATAATTTTTTCAACTTTCGGCGAAAATTGGAAAACCGGAAGTGCGACTAAGTCAGTATCTCATAAACAGCTCTATCTATTCTCTTAAAATTTGCTATATAAACACCCTATTGTATTCTTTAACCACATTTCTTGCGACCATTGAAGCCTCTGCGCAAGTGCGGATTGAACGAGTCCAGTGTTAAGATAGGGGTGACTGAGAGAAAACAAGCGATAAGGGTACACCGAATAACTGGATGTTTGCCAAATAACTATCTCTCGGCCAATTTTGCATCCCTCTAAACTTTTGAACTCTGCCTCACTGCTAGTCGTAGGAAACTGTGTCGCACTATGTCCTTTCGTAAATATTAGTTGGTTAGTTCAGGAAAAATGATAGGCGTACCACATAAGTAGTTCATTTTAAGATCTCGCAAGTGCGTTCCTTTAAAAATGGCTAAACAGGGTTTTTTTTTTTTTTTAACTCGCCATATTGCTCTTTTAGATATTATTTCGTATGCAATAGCTGTTTTTCGCTCAACAGATGAGTTGGCTAAGTTTTGGTAAAATTCGGTATCTCAAAATTGCTACATAAGCCCCTCTTTAGATAAACTTTCGCATGTATTATTTAATACACAAAAATTCACAGTTATCCTTATAAGGCAGGTCAATTTTAGATCTCTGAAATTTGTGTTTCAATAAACGGCTTTACCGATTTCTTTAACTCACTATGTGAACTCTGTTTCATGTGTCTTTACACGCGTATCCGTTTTCTCTTACAGGGAAATTGTTAGGTGTCTGATTTGTTACACCAATTTTATTTCTTTTGACTATTATGTGTCCAAAAAGTGTATATAATACGTGAAATAGTGTGTTAACGGAAGCCGTGTGGTTGTTACACACCCGATAAAATGTAAAATTTGTACCATTAACATTACATAGAAAATAAGGATAAAGATATTGCTAAACATTTCAGATGCCGATCTATACTTTCCATCGACCGAATTTTTGTTTTTATTATGAATATAATGTGACGAATAATATGAATTTCGAGACAATTATGTGATGGCAAACTTAGACACTTCATGTATGCTAACTAGCAAATGCATGAGAATCTTAAAAAAGAAGGTATATTAAAAATACCATTTTTAAATGCGTTCATGATATTGAATTTCAATAAAAGGTTAAGTGATTTTTAGATAGCAATGTAATGATGTAAAATTTTCTAATATTATTCAAGTAATACAGGTAAAAACGCTCTTTTTAATAATTGTTATATGTTTGTCTAGATATATCTTAAAATGTATCGCCGAACACTGAACAGAATTCGGCTAGACAGGAAATTTGATAAATTGGCCAAATACCGAAATTAATTGCAAGAATCCCATCGAAAAGTAATCTGTAATAGTGCATATAGTAAGAAAAAAAAATTCAAAACAAAAAGTGATTTCTCTCCCGGCAGGATTCGAACCTGCGACCTCCGGCTTAGAAAGCCATTGCCTTTTCCATTTGGCCACGGGAGCTTCAAGTATGGACATCTAAATAAACTTAAAATAGAGTTCACACACAAGCACTGTCCGTGAAAACCGTCTGTAATTTAGATTCAACATGTAAGGATAACCTTGTGTGGATCATTTTGCATTTCAGGTAAATGCTTCTGAAAAAATGTCAGGAGCTCTTTCTTAAACACACGACGTTTGCAAAGTGGTAGGAATCAGCAGTTTAGAGAGACGATGAAGAAAATACGCTTCGCCTTTAAAAGTGTTTTTGCACGGATTTCTTATTTCTACGTTTACGATTTAACCAAGTTTTTTCCCCCCATTTGAAGAAATTTTACAGTCATTCATTCACAAAATTAAATTTCGCCTTTTTATGTCGTTTTCGAATTTAATCTTATTACGTTATATTAACACTCGTAGTAAGAAAATTGAAACATAATCAGTTAAAACCTGTCAGTCTGAATAGAGATGGCGGGCAAAAATTCTTCCAGTTTTGTTGAATATTTTGAAAACAATTCGACAAAAATATCTTTAATTTACAAGGATTACAAAAAACATTCCGCGAAAATAAAAAGTATGAGTGAAAATTTAGTATGTCATGTTAAGACTTTATTTACAGAGATCTGCAATCCCCCATTAAAGTGCAATTTCGGGTTTTCCTTTAAAAATTTAGTTTCTTTCCAATTAGAAGAGAATACCAAAAATATTACTACAATATATGTACACGTATCAAGCACAGTTTGTTTTTCCACTCAATATTTTCAAACAGTAATCTTCATTTTATCTAATAAAATTTCTGCGATTTAAAAAGGCCAAAAAACGCTATTAAAAAATAGTGGTAGAAGTTTAAAAAAATCGCACACGGGCAATCGTGCCGCCTTTTATAAGTAAAAAAAAAAAAAAAAAAAAAAATCAAAGCAGTGGTTCGGGAACTGCCGCGCGAAGTGAAAACTAAGTAACTTGTGAATTGTATCGTCGAGCTATTAGATTAATATTTTCGAATTATTTTTGGTTTGTAAAGAAGTGTTTATGATCTGTATTACATGAATCGGCACAATATTTGTAGCTACCGAAATTAAATGATTTAAGCCTTATATTAGGTAAAAATATTGATTATTTATGAAATTATTTTAATTAGTATCTTAAAAAAAAAAAAAAAAAAAAAAAAACCATGAAATTACGATTCAGGAGACCACAAAACGTGTAAATCAGGTGAAATCTCGAATTCCACTTTCGATAATATAAAAGTACTTTAAAATATCTTTCGAATGATGTATTAAAAATAATTTAATCATAATTAGAAATTGAAATATTGAAATTTTAAAATATTACAGCGCCATCTGGCGGTAGAAATTTCTGTAATCTACTGTTCGATTCGAAATCAACAAAGCTTTCTAATGATGTATTATGAAATTATTTTAATAGTAGCTGAGATACAAAAGAAAACCCACTCAGTACATCGCAAAACGTGTAAATCAGGTAAAGTCTCGAATTCCACTTTCGATAAAAGAAAAGAACTTTAAAATATTCTTCGAATGATGTATTAAAAATAATTTAATCATAATTAGAAATTGAAATATTGAAATTTTAAAATATTACAGCGCCATCTGGCGGTAGAAATTTCTGTAAGTTACTGTTCGAATCCAACTAAACAAAGCTTCCAAATGATGTATTACTTATGAAATTATTTTAATTTGTAGCCGAGACAAAGAAAACCCATTCAGGAGACCTCAAAACGTGTAAATCAGCTGAAATCTCGAATTTCACTCCGATTCTCATGGAAAGCCGTCGCTGAGGATGACACGAGTTTCATGATTTTTGTTCACCGAAAAGTGCTCAACGCGCCTAAAGACGTTTTCACTTCAAAAAAAGATTCTGAAAAACATACAATACTTTTATTTAAACGCGAAAACCAGCCAAATCTTTCAAATAACATCGAAACATACAGATGTTATTTTCTATAACAAAATACGTGCAGTATATAAACCATATTATTCATTATTTTTAGAAAACAGCTATTAAAGATGATAAAGACTTTCCAATACCATAAATACCAAATTGTCGAATAATGGTGTTGCAACATCAGTGCCTTCCCCCCATTCTTTTCCCTCTGTCACTGCGTCACCTGTCGCGACAGTTGGAATGCTTTTATTTTTATTTTTTATTCTCTTTTGGTTTCATTAGAATACGATGCACTTTCGAAAGTGGAGTGTTAAAAAAAAGATGTAGATTTGAAAGGAAAGGCACTTTTTCGGTGTCTTAAAATTTATTATGATTCTGTTTTATTAAAGAAGAAGAAAACTGAATATTTTGAATATACAGAAAGTTATTCATTATGTGAAGTAGAAATAATATGAAAATTGTTTTATTAATCGTCAAATTTTGTACATATATTTCATTGTACATAGACCTCCATCATCATCATTTAATTAAATATGTTAAAAGCAAAAGTTCCAGAAATATTATTTTGTGTCATCGATATTATCTTCTAACTCTCTACATTTTCAAGTCGGCCGAGAAAAGAAGAAAGGGTGAGTACCTTTTCGATAATTAGTTGATAAATAATAAATATGATTATAATTTTAAAAGATATTTATCGCTAGTTATAATCTAATTTAAAAAGAACCCATGAATATAAAGATTATATTAAATTAGTGGCGCCCCAGAACAGGGACGGCCGACTTGATTACTTTCTCCAACATCGAAATAAATAAATATAAATGTTATTTTAATTAAATATTTGAAAATTTGTTCTTTTGATGATATATAAATAAAGAGAAAAGTTTTGGTTTCTAAGAAAAAGTTTCGTTTTCGTTTACATTTGAAATAAATAAATGATATTTATATTATTAGTTTTGTTCTTGAAATTTGTTCCTTTGATAAAAATGAAACGAAAGAATATTTTAGTTTGGGTTTGTGCAATACTTTGTGTTTTGAATTATTGCATTATATATTAATATGATGAATGCATAACTTTGAAATGTTTTCGTTTGATTAACTACTTTGACAAGAAATTTTATTTGATAATTGATCAAATAATAATATTTTTAAAGGATTTGTTATTTATAATTAGCATAATGAGTGTAATTCAAAAACAAAAAAGAAGTGTTCTTAGAGCGCAAACCACGAAGTTAATAAATAAAATCGAAGGCAGGTTATTAGAAATTGATGTTGGAGAAGAAGAGTTAGAACAATATTTAGAAGAGTTAAATTTAAAAGATAGGGAACTGAATTCATTAGATGACGAGATACAGAAAAATATCAAAGAAGAAGAGGAAGTTTTAAAATGCGATGAATATAATTCAAATATTTTGATTTGGAAAACTAAAGTAAAAAGTAAAATGATTAAAATAAAAAATAGTAATTCTAACATTTTATCGACTAGCCCCGTAATAGAAAGTAATAGAACACCAAAATTAGATCAAGGTTATATTAATCTTCCTCGATTACATATTGATAGATTTATTAACGGTGATCCAACGGATTTCCAAAGATTCATTGATCAATTTGAAGCAGCAATCGATAAGAATTCAGTTTTATCAAATATTGATAAATTTAGCTATTTGAGATCATATTTAATTGGTACAGCTGCTGATGCAATAAAAGGTTTCACGCTAACAAACAATTATTACGCGGCTCTGGAAACATTAAAAGATCGATTTGGTAAAAAAACATTACTAATTAATTCACATTTAAATAAATTACTAAATCTTTGTCCTGTAAAAAAATCCAACGATATATTTGCACTAAGAAAATTACTGGACACATGTCAGACAGAAATAAGAAATCTAGAATCCCTAGGGATAAAATCAGAAAATTACAGCACGTTATTTTGCCCAATTTTCATAAAACTTTTACCACCAGACATAGTTTTAGAAATAACGAAAAAATACGGCGATGATGATCAGTGGAAAATTTCAGAAATGATTGAAATTTTAAAAACAGAAGTTGTTAGTCGCGAAAAAGCTACTGCACTAATTTCAAATGCCCAACACTCAGAACATATTTCCACCACATCAAATAAGAAAGAAAGTTATGAATCACCAAAAATAAACAAAATTCGTCCATCAACTGCAGCTGGCCTTTACAATAATAATTCAGGCAATAAACGACATTTCTGTAATTTTTGTAATAGCGAAAAACATTTATTACAGGACTGCAAAGAATTCAAATCTAAACAAATCAATGAAAAAAAGATTTTTTGATGAAACGTGGTCATTGCTTTGTTTGTTTCTCTAAAGGTCATTTGGCAAAAAATTGCCGCTGCTTTGTAAAATGCCGTATTTGTTCTTGCCGTCATCTCGATATAATGTGTCCAGAAAATAATTCCGAAAAACAAGTTACAAATGAAAATACCACCTTGTCCAACAAAACTTGCAATCAAGAAGTGTTACTCCAAACTTTAACGCTAAGGTTAATCAATAAAGATAAAGAGTACACTATCAGAGCATTAATTGATTCAGGATCTCAGAAATCTTATTTGAAGAAAGAAATAATAAAGAAAATTGGTTATACACCTACAGGGCAAGAAAAATTAAACCATAGTTTGTTTGGTGGGTTACAACAAACACATGATCATTTACGATATAGAATAAATTTAAGTGATTTAAATAAAAACTATTTGTGTAATTTTGAAGTTCTTGATCAAGAAAAAATTTGCGCAGAAGTACCTAAATTACGAAATGGGCCATGAATTAACGAAGCAAGAAGGCGGGGAATTCAATTTTCAGATTATGACAACTCAACAAAATTTAGAAGAAATAAAAATAGAGAAATTGATTTGTTAATTGGTGCAGATATGGGAAACTTTTTACAGGGAAAAGTAAATTACTCTCGAAGGGTTTAGTGGCCTTAGAAACAAAATTAGGTTGGCCATTGATGGGTAAAACTGAAGAATTTAGTTCCAACGATAGTACAAATGTTGTTTTATCTCTTCATGTGGCCAATGCACAGATTTCAGATCTTTGGTCCCTGGATACTTTAGGAATTTTGAATTCAGGAAATAAGAACACGAGAGAAGAATTAGACATAGCTGCTGAAGAATATTTTAACCAAAATATTAAAACTGTTGAAGACGGCAGATATGAAGTAAGCCTTCCATGGATTGAAGGCCATCCTCCACTACCTAGCTGTAGACCAATTGCTGAGCGAAGATTGAAGAATTGCGTGGAATCACTGAAGAAATCTGGAAGATTAGAAGCTTACGAAGCAGTTTTTGACGAATGGCTTGCAGAAGAAATCATTGAAGAAGTTGAGCCATACAGTGATAATCTAAATGAACATTTTCTGCCCCACAGAGCAGTTATTAAAGAAAATTCCACAACTAAAATTCGTCCGGTTTTTGATGGGTCAGCGAGAGAAAAGGGCTCTCCTTCTATTAATGATTGTTTGGGAAAGGGTCCCAACTTAGTGGAACTAATTCCCTCTGTAATTAATAGATTTCGCTTTAAAAAAATTGGGGTAATTTCAGATATTCGTAAAGCGTTCCTACAAATTCAGCTCAGCGAAGTAGACCGACCATATCTTAGATTCCTGTGGTGGGAGGAGGGTGATTCTTCAAATATTAAGATTTTTCAGCATAGAAGAGTAGTATTCGGCCTTACTGTAGTCCCTACTTGTTAGGAGCAACTCTAAAGTACCACTTGCAACAGGTTAACGATGAACTATAAGAAACTGCTGATAAACTAGCAGAATCTTTTTATGTAGATAATAGTGTTACTAGTGTAGAAAGTGCCGAAAAACTTGAAAAATTTATTTCGGAGTCTAAATATATCCTTAGTACTGCAAAATTCGATCTAAGAGGGTGGGAGCATAATATTATCAATTCAACAGAAGAAAATTCTACTCCCTCCAAGAAAAGAAATGTTCCAGTTTTGGGATTATTATGGGATTTAAACAATGATTCACTAAGTATAGATTTGCGAGAAAATCAAGAAGAAATCAAGACAGTTACCAAAAGACAAATATTGTCAGTAGCCCATAAAGTATTCGACCCCATCGGATATAGTTGTCCTGTAACCTTAGCACCAAAAATTTTACTTCAAGAATGTTGGCAAATAAAAGTGAGTTGGGATTCTGAATTACCTGAATGTGTTGGGAAAAAATTTGAGAAATGGAAAAGGGGACTACATAAGTTGAATGATGTTGCTATTCCAAGACTCCTTGTACCTGATCCGGTGAATACGGAAATGAGCCTTCATGTATTCTGCGATGCAAGCAAAGCAGCCTATGCAACTTGCATTTTTTTAAGAGCTGAAATTTTTAATGCCATTAGCTGCCAACTTGTGCAAGCCAGATCCCGGGTAGCCCCATTGAAGTCAGTCACCATTCCCAGGCTAGAACTTCTTGCCTGTACCATAGGAGCAAGACTAGCGCAAAGTGTGAAAACAGATCTAAGACAGCCAAGTATTCCTACACATTTTTGGACAGATTCATCAAATGCTCGATTTTGGATCAAAAGAAATGAAAATTGGGCACCTTTTGTTTACAATAGAGTGCAAGAAATTAGATCCCTCAGCCATCCATAGAAGTGGAAATACGTACCAGGGAGGCTCAATCCTGCCGATTTGCCATCAAGGGGCTGTACTGCTGAATTTCTCTTAAAATCCCGGTGGTGGGAAGGACCTTCTTGGTTAAGAAGATCTTCAGAATTTTGGCCTAACGAAGTTTTAGAACCTGATTTAAATGTAATAGAATCAGAGAGAAGAAAAACAATAGTTTCTGCAGCCAATGTATCATCGGAAAACAGACTTTTACGAGAAATGTTCCTCCTATAAAAAGATGTTAAAGGTCACAGCATGGATACTCAGATTTAAAGAAAATGTTAAAAAGCCTAAAGAAACAAGAGTAATGACCAATTTAACAGTTGAAGAAATTGAAAAGGCTGAACTTACGATTATGAAGTTTGTTCAGAATCAAGATTTAAATTTTAAGAAAAACTTATCCTCTTTGCGTACATTTGTTGATGAAATGGGAGTCATCAGAGTTCAAACTAGAATATCAATGCGAAAAGATTCAGAAAATTTTAGATATCCAGTAGTTTTGCCAGCGAACCATAACGTAACCCATAGAATTATTGAAAATGAACATACAGAGATGAATCATGCAGGAATACAAATTCTTATGTCAGCAATTCGAGAGAAATTCTGGATAATAAGATGCAGGAAAACCATTAGAAAGATTCTGTATAGATGTGTCTAGTGTCAGAGATTCTCTTCGAAAGCTGCTGAAGTGCTGAGTTCACCTCTGCCTGAAGATAGAGTGAGAGAAGCTGGTGTTTTTGAAATTATTGGAACCGACCTTTTTGGACCACTATTGTTAAAAGATGGCAGCAAATGTTGGGTAGTTCTGTATACATGTGCAGTTTTTCGAGCTATTCACCTAGAATTGACGACTTCCTTAACAACAGAGAATTTCATACAGACCTTGAGAAGATTCATTTCACGTAGAGGACGACCACGTATCATCTACAGTGAAAAAGGAACCAACTTAGTTGCGACAAGAAAGGAATTGAATTCTGTGGATTGGGCACAGATTGAAGAATTTGCCACTATAAAAAGAATTTAATGGAAACTTAACCCTCCGGCCTCTCCGTGGTGGGGTGGATTTTGGGAAAGATTGATTCGCATTATCAAATCAATGTTGAAAAGAGTTTTAGGAAAAACCCATTTGAACTATGAAGAATTATATACTACCATTTGCGACACAGAAAGTATGGTGAATTCACGACCACTTACATATGTATCTAAGGATACTGAAGATTTAACACCTCTCACACCTGAAATGTTTTTGAAAGATCTCCGTGAAACAGGTGTACCTGACTTGGATTTTATAGAAAGAAATAACCTGAGAAAAAGATTTGAATACCGACAAAAACTAAAAGACGATCTTCGCAAGAGATTTAGAACTGAATATTTGGGATCTCTTCGTGAATTTAACAATGTAAAGAAACCTCCTAACAGCAATATTAAAATTGGAGATTTAGTTTTAGTGAAAAATGTCAACTTCAAACGCATTCAATGGCCATTGGCAAAAGTGGTGGAACTCTATCCTGGTAAAGATGGACAATTTCGTCTTGCCAAACTGAAAACCATGAATGGTGAAATTTTACAACCACTACAGAGGATTTGCCCTTTAGAACTTAGTGATACAATTGTAAACAAGAATCAAATTCAGACCTCTAGATTTGGTAGAATTATCAAACCAGTGAAAAAACTTTAATATCTAAACTGACTATATAACTTTAAGTCCAAAATGACTTGAACATTTTTCTGAACTATTTTTATATTACATTGTTTATTATTATTTTTTTTATTATTTTACTAAGAATATTTTAGAATGTAAACAGTTTTCCTTTTATATTTTGTTGAGCATGTACAGAATCTTTCCATGCTCAAGGTGGGAGGATGTTGCAACATCAGTGCCTTCCCCCCATTCTTTTCCCTCTGTCACTGCGTCACCTGTCGCGACAATTGGAATGCTTTTATTTTTATTTTTTATTCTCTTTTGGTTTCATTAGAATAAGATGCCCTTTCGAAAGTGGAGTGTTAAAAAAAAGATGTAGATTTGAAAGGAAAGGCACTTTTTCGGTGTCTTAAAATTTATTATGATTCTGTTTTATTAAAGAAGAAGAAAACTGAATATTTTGAATATACAGAAAGTTATTCATTATGTGAAGTAGAAATAATATGAAAAATGTTTTATTAATCGTCAAATTTTGTACATATATTTCATTGTACATAGACCTCCATCATCATCATTTAATTAAATATGTTAAAAGCAAAAGTTCCAGAAATATTATTTTGTGTCATCGATATTATCTTCTAACTCTCTACATTTTCAAGTCGGCCGAGAAAAGAAGAAAGGGTGAGTACCTTTTCGATAATTAGTTGATAAATAAATATGATTATAATTTTAAAAGATATTTATCGCTAGTTATATTCTAATTTAAAAAGAACCCATGAATATAAAGATTATATTAAAAATGGATTCACTTGGCTTTCGGAAGAACTTTAATATTCCAAAACGACAAGAGAATTTATTTTCTTCACAGTCATGTTTGGAAAATGCATGGTGGAATGAGAACTTTGAATATCTTTGCTTGAACTAGAAGAAGTTGCTTTAAAGGCAAACTTTTGTCGATGTGATTTTTCTCTACGTTTTAGTAATGAGATCTGACCATAAAGAACTAGTCTTTTTACTCATATTAAATCGTACATAATCTTAACAATAAAAATAACAATAATTCAGCGAAACAAAATAAAATATCGAGAAGCTACAGACGGCAGCAAAATTATCGAAGCCCTTGCAATATTTCCTACTTAAAAGATGGGCACCTAATACTGTTTTGTTAGGCAAATATTTGTCGAGTCGAAATCTTAGTCTTGCACTGTTTATATATATATATTTCAAAAAAAAAAAAGTGTGTTGATGATAAAAATTAGAGATAAAACTAAAAAAAATACATATGAAAGGATTGCATGTGTGCTTCAATAATTTTGCTGCCGACTGTAAATGCGAATTTATTTGTCAAACTAGCTAACGTCACGTGCGACTACGTATTTTCAATTCCATTTTAGCTCTAGCACCTGAAAACAACAATCTATAATAATAAAAGAAGTCTGTCTGTCTGGGTGACTGAGCATCTATACGTTCAGCCCCTACTGAACGTAGAAGTACAGAAATTGACTAACGGATGCTCAGAAGCGTTCCCGAGGGGATAGTGAAAAAAGAATTAAACAATTTTAATTAGTTGCAGAGATATTAATTAAAACGTTAACCTATGTCAAGAGTCAATCAGTCAATTTTGAGCTTCAGATGCGTTTAAGGAGCGTTAAATGGCTAAATAAATTAGAAATATCGTTCCAATTGTTACAAATTCGGTACCAAATGAATGGGGTAATTTTTCTGAATCCAGGCGCATAAACTTTTTATTGACACGACAATTGGATTTCTTTTAATTAACTAAAGTATGAAATTTTGGTGGAAACATTTCATTATTTCTTTTATCATTCTAGACATAGTATCAGACTGATGTCTGCAGATGATATTTTATTTCAAGTATCTTTTCAGTTTTCGATGTACCACGTGATAAAAGTACTGAAAAAAAAAGCAGTTTCAGTTTTTCAATTTTAAACCGATTTAAACAGAAATGGTAATCGGCCGGTATTATTGCTCAACTGTAAAAAAATCTAAAAAATTAATTTTTTTTTTTTTTTTTTTTTTTTCATTCATCTGTTTATGTAAAGAGAGAAAAAATCTTTACTGGGGAGTTAAATGGCAATTTTGGAATTTTACAAACTTTAGACGGATAGATTGACCATGATAGATAAATTTTAAAGAAAAAAAAGTTAATCTAAGTTAAGAGTAAGGAAAAATATTAGTGCAGTTTTACATATTAGATTTTTTATGTATAGTTTTTCATAAATAAGGAAAAATCAAGGAAATTTATAGCTCGACTGCGCCAACTTTCATCCGATATACACACAAATTTAAACACGAGTAAGGAAAACAATGGTGTAGTTATAAACATTAGATTTCGAGATACAGCTTTTACAGAAGAAAGGAAAATTATAGCATTTTTTTAAACATGACTTATAAAAAACAACTTTTCACACAATATACACACAAATTAAAAATGGTATAGTTATGTACATTAGATTTTGACGCATGGCTTTTTCATAAACAAGAAAGATTACAGCGTAACAGCGCTACATTTCGGACGATATATACTTAAATTTAATCGAGTAAGAAAAATAGAGCAATTGATAAGGCTGTAATTTTCAATAAAAGCTGAGATATAGCCTCTACGTAAATGGTGGAATATGCAGAATAACAGTGCCACCTGGCGAGCTGTATGCACCCAGATATGATCAAAATTAATTTATTTTGTACATGCAAAAATTAAACTGTTACTGATTAATCTTTTCCTTTTTTGGTCTTAAAATGAAATATTTCAGCGGAACATAACAGTGCCACATGCGGTCCGATATACACACAAAGTTTAAGCTGTTGCCGATTTCATCTTTTTCGTCTTAAAATATACACAATTTATTTTTTATTTTATTTTCAAAGTGTAGAATTTTTAGGGAGGTAGATTAGGGGACTGTATTCATCTCCGGTTTGGGGGTTTGGCAAGGTTAGAATTTTCAAAGGTCGTTTTGCTCGGTGAACCAACAGACCGTTTCATATCATGAAACGGGGAGAAGGGGCAGCAGTCGCCACAGAGCAGAATGTTGATATAATTAGAATTTCAAAAGGTATTTTCATTGTGAGCGAAGAATCTGATGTAGGCTCTGAAACGGGGATAAGGCACAGTAGGCACAACCGAGCAGGAGTTTAATGCGGTGATATTTTTCAAAGGTCGCGCACCAGCTGGTCGCCGAAGGCATCTAGTTATAAATAAAAACATCTTTCCTTCTTACCTTTCTTTTTAACACTTTCCAACAAGGTTGAAAAGTGTTTATGACTTCAGTTTGTCCGTCTGTCTGTCCGAGCTCTAACTCCCGTAAATATTTATGGAATTTCTTGAAACTGATATATGTTATTCAAGTTCACTTAACGGACGTTCCCTACTGAAAACAGAGTTTATACCTCTACTGGTTTGTGTACAGGGACATCCGAAAGTATTTCAAAGCATTCTGTTCTATGAGAGGTATTTCTTTAAACCATATTTTCACACCTTTACTGTAGACATATCTGAATGAAATAAAGTATGTTATTCCAGTTCACTAATGGATGTTTCCTGTATAAAATGGGAGGAAATACCACCATCGGTTTATGTACAGGGACACTCAAAAGTATTGCGTTCTATGAGAGATATTTCTATAAATCAAATTTTAATAACTTTACTTTCCACGAAGTTTTAGGAAATTGAAATATGTTTTTATATGCACAAAAAAAATGCTTCGCATAGAATATGGTTTAATTCGTTTACATTAAGCGCTTTCAACATTTTTAAGTGTGAATATGATTCCAGTTTGTGTATCTGTCCATCTGTCTGCCTGCCCGCGTTCTAACTCCCGTAAATATTTATGGAATTTCTCGAAACTGATATATTTTATTGAAGTTCACAATCGGATGTTCCATATTGAAAATGGAGTGAATATCCCTTCTGGTTTGTGCACAGGGACATTCGAAAGCATTGTGTTCTATGAGTGTTATTTTCATAAATATTTTCCGTATAGAATGTTCCCCATTTAAAATGACATTAATAGGTCCTGTATAACTAGTTTGTTTACAGGGACAAAATGCCAATGCATTACGTTTCAGGACAGAATTTTTTAAAAGTTATATTTAAAAATTTTTTACTGTAAAAATCATAAAAATATTGAAATGTATTGATAGTACTCTAAAATAATGTTTTGAGAATATGGTATGATTAACTTTCTGATTTACAGGGTTACACTAAAATATTCAGAGAGATCAAAAGCTGTAATTATAATCTAATGGCTGCACTTTCTTTTGCGTTAAGCCTTTTTAACACTTTCCAAAATGCCTAAGAGTAATTTTAAAATCAATTAGTATATCTGTATATTTTTCAGTCCTTCTGTCTGTTGTGCGATAACGTAGGCAAAGAATACTAATAGTTATTCGATACAATTGCGTACAGTTGGAAAGTGTTACTAATCAATGCGTACTGCATTATTTTTCTTTCTTGTTCTCTTTGCAAGAGTTGAAGAGACAACAGCAGACTGTCTGCACCAAGCGCTATTAACTGAAACATCCTCGTACGCTTCGCATACTTTCTGACCTTAGCAATGGGATATTTCCCCTATTTCCAAAATAGTCTGTTTAAAATAATACATCCAAAGAAGTATCCGAAAATTGTAGGATAATAAATATATCAAAAAGTGTCATTTGAAAATATTATTTGACTGATATGAAATCTTTGAAGATATTAGGTATTATACTAACGCTGTGAGATTATTTCACTTATTCAGTCAGTTCTTATTTTTTTAGAATAATTTGGCACTCTGCCAGAGAACCGGAAGTATTACTTGAACATATCGTTTGAGTAATAGTTTTTTTATTTCCTGATAAACGGATAGTTTGGCAAAATGCCAGCGATGTGACTGTTCCCAATGCAAAGAAAAAAAATTTTAAACTTTCTTTATTTAATATGGATATGTCCGTAATACATTACTGTATTAAGAGGATAAGTATTATTGCTACGATATAGTCTATTAAGTGAAATAATTCCCATCTCTATGGGACACCCGGTATATACAAATATGAAATTTCAGTGAAGTATTCTATGAATCAAACTTTTTTGCTTTTAAAAATTCAAGCTACAGTAAAAACACTTCTTATATTCATATATGTATATAGGCTTATTTAGAATTTTACTTATGTATAAGTAATTGAAATTTAGACTGATATAAACGTTATAAATGAATAATGAATAATCTATAATAATAATACTAAATAAAAAACATTTTCATATATTTTTGTGTAAATTATAAATTACGTTTTATGATTTCTATTAGATTTAAATATTTTTGTTAGAACGGTCAAATTTCGTTATAACGAAAATTTTTATCTCTAAGCAAATTCCTTTTAAGAACATAATACTATTTCAGAAAATTTCATTTTTGACAACACAAATTCGTATTTGACTTTATATCATAAATCTCTAAAATCACCGAAATTAAGAGGCACCTTCATGCTGTTACAACTGAAAAACTAGTATGTTGTGGCCACCATAAGACTTTCTTCCATATTTTCCTATATACATATTCAATCAGTAACAATATTTAAAAAAAAAAATACGATTTTTTTTTTTTTTGTTGTTGTTAAAAGCAATACATGTTCAATCAGTAACAAGTTTTTTTTTTTTTTTTTTTTTTTGGTTAAAAGTAAAAAAAATCGATAATTTTGTTTTTAATTATCACAGATTGTTCAACCCTTCTTTTAAAAAAGGTATTGACGAGATCTTTCGAAAGATACCCATCAAATTTACCCCCCTACACACACACACATGCACAGAAATTTTTGCCATGTTAAAAATTTAGAAAAAATGCGATCACAGCGCCACCTGTTGAGCTATTGATCGCCAAATGTAATCAGCACCAGTTTATGTCGGGGACCAACTAAATACCAAGTTTGGTTAAATTTCGTTAAAAAAAAATTTCTTTGTTAAAAGTAAAAAAATAATCGATAACTTTGTTTTAAATTATCACAGATTTATGGTTCAACCATTCTTTTTAAAAGGTATTGACGAGACCTTTCGAAAGATACCCATCTTGAAACTTTGCCCCCCCCGGGGGGGTACTTCCCCTCCCCCCCCCACCCCCATGCACAATTTTTTTTCCTAGTTAACTATTACTATTATCAACGAGACCTTTCGAAAGATACCCATCTTGAAAATTTACTTCCCTGGGGAGGTACTCCCCCTAGGGGGGGGGGGGGGGGGGTAACCGGTGCCCCCACATGCACAAATTTTTTTTCCTAGTTAACTACTACTATTATCAATAATTCATATCAATTTTACAATCGCAAGTTTAAAATAACGCTCATTATGTACTTTTATACGAAATTTTGTCCTATACTGCCATGTTAAAAGTTTACATAAAATGCGATCACAGCGCCATCTGCTGGGTGATTGATCCGAAAATCTAATCCAGCACCATTCCATGTCAGGGTCCAACTATATACCAAGTTTGGTTCAATTTCATTCATTGGTTCGTGAGATACGGTGAAAAATACGAAATTTTGCGATCACAGCGCCACCTGCTGGGCAATTGATCCCCAAATCTAATCAGCACAATGCCCCGCCAGGGTCCAACTATATACGAAGTTTGGTTGAATTTCATTCATTGGTTCGTGAGATACGGTGAAACCACAGACACACAGACAGACATTTATTAAAAACTATCAATCCGTGTTCAGGACATCCCAAAACGTGTAGATCCGTCAAAAAACGGAGGGCGAAAATTTTCGCGAATCTAATACTTTCTCTATATTACACATAAAATAAAGTAATAAATACTGTTTATTGCTTTTACTTTCACTCACCCATATAGTAGAGAAAAATATTGTTTTGGGGTCAAATTTTCGAAAATGAGTTTGTTATATTTACACGTTTTGAGGCCCTCTGAATCCAAAAATCATGTTTTAACGGTTGGTGAGTGTGCCTGTTATCAGCATATCTCAAGAACAAATAATAGCAGCAAGTCAAAACTTGGTTTTCTAAATGTGAATCGCATAGGGATGCTACACGAAACTTTTTGTTGAGATCAAGCAAACAGTTCATGTGCAGGGACACCCAAGAGAATTCAAATACATTACGTCTATGACGGAACTTGCAGGTAAGTAGAGTTTAATCTTCTATAGACTGTACTAAAGCAAATGAGACGAATAAATATTTTTTATATGCGTAAAATCATGTTTCATGTAGATTTTGGTATGAAAATCACTCACTGTTCGTTTACAGGGCTGCACAAAACACAAAAGAACTAGATTATAGTGAGACAATTATTGATGGAAGTATATTCAAAGTTGATGGAAGTGTATTTTAGGTTGTGCCGTGTGTTATTAATATAAGATTATATTATTTACACCTTGTGGTGTGTTCATAACCTTCAGAAGATGTACAGGGCTGACAGTATTTAAGCCGTAACATTCTTTTATATTGTTAGTGAATGTGCTTTAATATAACATGCTACCATGTCCAGGAAAATTGCTCAGAAATTGAAATTAATTCCTCATAGACATATGGTAAAAAATGTATTTTTTTAAGCTAAATATTCACCACTTTTTTTTTTTTTTTTTTTTTTTTTTTTTTTGTATATTTTCACGTTTTGAGGTTTTCTGAATACCGAAGTCAAGTTTTTAATGTTTGATCTTTGTCCGTGTCTCTTAGAATAAATTAAAAACAAATAATTTCAGGCGATCCAAATGTTGTATTTTGAAATTAAAACTTTTGTTAGTAGAAAAGTTTGAACAAGATTGACAAGTTTCAAGGAATGTTTGCGTGTGAAAGTTGCCTGAATAATTTTAAATGAACTTTTTAATTTAATAACAGATTTGAATTCTATATAAATATAGGTACAATAATGAAAGGAAGAAGGATGTGTGTGTCAAAAGCCCCCCCCCCTCACATGGAAATATTTGTCAAATAATGCTGTTCCGAAGCCTAATTTGAATTGTTTTAACATAGGGTTACATAACAGTACTCGTTATCTTACCCTTTAATATCCAGTCTGTAATTATAGTATTAAACTTCAGGCTAAGAGAAAGTCGTGTGAGTTACACACCAGATTTACATAAGATATATAAAGAAATTTTTGTAGCATGTTTTCTGAAAAATTGTGAAAACGATATATAATTTAGGCTAACTTAAATTTGGAATGTATTATCTACATAATTTATCGAAGATCACAAAATACTCTCATTCTTTTGAACGTAAAAATAATAACACATCACCAGAACCGGTATCAATCCCAGAAAAAATGTCAGTTTCAAAAATAAGTCAAAGAAGACTTTTAGATTTTCTCAAAATTCTCGTGGCCCGGATGGTCGAGAGGTTTGAATCCACCACCTTTGTTTCCAGAAGCGCCAATGATGATGAGGGTTCTGGTCCCGTCCTTGCCCGCAGAAGACATTTCGTAGCGTTCTTTGAATAGAGTTGAGCTAATCCTATTCATAAAGATTAGCCCTCTCTATTCTATGTACGCTGCGAGATAAAGCGTCAAGATTTTTTACAGATTTTTTAATGTCTAAAATTTGCAAAGAATTCATTCCCGCTTAACGTACTTAACCTAAAATGTGTACTATTAAAATTACAACTATTCTAATATCTGATTTGTGTCGGGATTTCAAAATTTTGAAGCTTAATATATTTTGCACCCAGTCACCTACTAAAAGTAACTAGATATGAAAAAATTTAATATCGCTGAAAATAGAGTTTTTTTTGCGTTATTTCGTGATTCTTAATGCCTAATAATGAGAACTGCGTACAGTATTAAGTACTACTCAATGAAAATATTTTTTCAATCAATTCCAGGATATTACGGCGAAAATTCATTGAATGGTATGTCTCTTCAATCACACTTTACAGATTCTTACATTTCTTGGCCTATCTTATTTAACTGAACAGCTGCCGTTAAATTACGTCATTAACTCAATAATACTTTGAATTTTATAGATCGAAAAGAAAAGAAAATCTTGTCTGATTAGATACACAAACAGTCAAGTCAACGATGTGCTTCGGAGTACCTGCATTTGGTCGCAACCAATGCTTACCTCCAACGAAAAATAGGAAAAACATAAAAAATAATTTTCCATAAAATAAATGAAAGCCAAAAGGATGAATTTAAAATTTCGATCTCTGAATAAATCTCCGCGTGAGCAGAGACCAAAAATAAAATAAACAATAAAATAAAAGAGAACACTTCCTACAGTTTGTGGGCGAGTGCATTGCATTTTTAGATTTTAAAATATGGCCCTTCAAATAAAACTACGATATACATTATTGACATTAATTTACCGGTAAGTTTAAATGAGAAAAAAAATCACAACATACAACCAATGATAGAATTAATCACTGTCCTGTGCTGCCATCTGTGAGACAAGAATAAAAGCTTTTCAAAGGAAAGTTATTTTTTTATACCCGATATCACGAGGAACCGTAAAAGCAGGGCCGGCGCCAGAGGTGAGGCAACTGAGGCAGCCGCCTCAGGCGCAATGATGCTAGAGGCGGCATTTGGCGCATTTACATTGAACACAGAATTCATTATGAGAAGGAGAAAAAAAAACTATTTCGTGGTTTATATAGATTATGAAAAATTTTCGAAAATTCCACCCCGAAACAAAACTTTCTCTACCATATATATGGGTAAGAGAAAGTAATTGCCGAAACATCAGTGTAGGCCCTCTGTTGAGACTCAAAACGGTTTTGGGTTGTGTCTATTTTTCTTTCTGTCTGTCTGTGTGTTTGTCGCGCGATAGCGGCCGCAAAAAATCAGCTATTGACTTGAAATTCGGTACCATGATCCCCACGAAATTAACTGTATACTTTTGGGTGTGAATTCAATTTGTAGTTCGTGTACAGGGTCACGCCAAAGTTCTTTTTATTATTACGGCCTATGGGAAGAATTTGTATGTCGCTCGATAGCAGCCGCAAAAATCACGCTATTCACTTGCAATTTGGTACACATATTCATGAGTTCAACGGAATTAGCTGTACAGTTTTAGGTGTGTATTACATTTGTATTTCGTGTACAGGGATACGCCAAAGTTTTTTTTATCATTACGGCCTATGGGAAGAATCTGTATGTACCGCGATAGCCACCGCAAAAATCAAGCTATTGGACTTCCAATTTTTGCCAAAACGTCAGTGGAGGCCCTCTGTTGAGACTCAAAAAGATTTTGGGTCCCGTCTCTCTGTCTGTCGTGTGATAGCGGCCACAAAAATCACGCTATTGACTTAAATTTGATACACATGTTCATGATCCCCACAAAATTAGCTGTATAGTTTTGGGTGTGCATTCCGTTTGTAGTTCGTGTACAGGGACACACCAAAGATTTTCTTATCATCACGGCCTATGGGAAGAATTTGTATGTACCGCGATAGCGGCGGCAAAAGTCACGCCATTGACTTGCAATTTGGTACACATATTCATGAGCCACACAGCATTTTTGCTGTATAGTTTTGGGTGTGTACTCCATTTGTAGTTCGTGTACAGGGATACACAAATTTTTTTTCTTATCATTGCGGCCTAAGGGCAGAATTTGTATGTACCGCAATAGCGGCCGCAAAAATTCTCCGATTGACTTGCAAATTGACATACACATTCAGGCTCGGAATAGAAATAGCTATATAATTTTTTATGTCTATACTTTTTATGGATTTTGTACAGGGCCCCGCCAAAATACTTAACATTACGGCGTATGGGGTGAATTTCGTTTAAACGCATTTTAACATCATTACTTAGCAATCAAGAAAATTAAACTAGCGTACGTGAGTTAGATGCTTAAACTTATGTTGTTTGATGAAAATATGTGCTCTTAAGCTTTCTAATTAATGTACAGGATCTTACAAAAGTGTTCTGACAATGTCAGGTAGTCATCCAAACGATGTTAAATTCGGAACAGTTTTAATTTTAAACGCAAAATAAGCTGAATTGTTCTTACTGGTGTATACAATGTTTATGGTTCGTTTACAGAGACACACAAAAGAATTTCGTAACATTATAGCCTATGGACAAATTTTTAGTTAAGAGCGCACTTTAATGCGTTTATGCTGCATTGAACTTAATAGAATTAATATACATTATTATGATGCTTAAAATCATGTTTACTCTCAGAAAAAGGGTATGTATAGACTAAATAATTTATGGAGCCACACAAAATAATTCCGAGTAAGTACTGTAATTATTCAAATGATGTCAAATTAGTTTGAAAAATTAATGAGTTATAATTAATTAGGTGTATTCTTATAATTGGCGTTTATAATAACTGTGGCTACTTTTCCGGGATACATGAAAGAATTTCGTATTATTACGGTCTATAGTTGGTATTTCTTAAAAAAGTGTATTTTAACATGGTTACACACCATTAAACATAATGAAATTTTATTAGAATTTTAAAAGCATGTTTTTCTATTGTAACTTGTGGGCATAGAATTGGTAATTAGTTTACAGGGTTACGCAAAATACAATATATTAAAATCACACAATCAACTGATTGGGAAGAAAATCATATTTATTGAAATTTATTTTTCCGACTGAGTGAAAATAATGCCTGGACCGCGAGTCGAACCCCAGATCTTTGACTTACAAGCTCAAGGCTCTGCCAACTGAGCTATCCAGGCCGACAACCGGTGGCCATTACTCACTCAGACAAACTTTAGGCAGAAACATCTGGTCTGTCATGTAGATAGCTCGACAGAAATAAGCCGCAGGTAAAGGAAAACACCATTAAACAATGGGAGAAAGAATATATTAAAATCACACAATCAACTGATTGGGAAGAAAATCATATTCATTGAAATTTATTTTGCCGACTGAGTTAAAATAATGCCTGGACCGGGAGTCAAACTCCAAATCTTTGACTTATAAGTTCAAGGCTCTACCAATTGAGCTATCCAGGCCGACAACCGGTGGGCATTACTCGCTCACACAACCTTTAGGCAGAAACATCTGATTTTACCAGATGTTTCTGCCTAAAGGTTGTCTGAGTGAGTAATGCCCACCGGTTGTCAGTCTGGATAGCTCAGTTCGTAGCGCCTTGATCTTGTAAGTCAAAGATCTGGGGTTCGACTCCCGGTCCAGGCATTATTTTCACTCAGTCGGAAAAATAAATTTCAATAAATATTACGCAAAATATTTCCGATATGCTATGTATTTTTTTATTTTTTTTGCATGAAATTTGGTATTTATGAATTTCAGGGAAATAATACAAGACCGTCATTTATTAAGAATACAGATATATGACATACAGATAGGTATACAAAGAGAGATACAGCTGGGGGTTGATGGTGGCGGACGCCCCCCTCGGGAATGTATCTGATTATGGTAACAAGTCGATCGAATCAATATATACTGTTATAAAATAAGGAATAAATAAAAATGACCTATTGAATAATGTCTGATGCAAATAGGACGTTGAGGCTCCTGATCTGCAGATCCACTAGTTGCCGGAATGTCAGCGTCTATTGAGACTCAAAACGGCTTTGGGTTCCGTCTGTTTTTCTGTCTGTGTGTTTGTCGCGCGGTAGTGGCCGCACAAATCCCGCTATTTACTTGAAATTTGGTACACATGTTCCTGATCGTCACGAAACTAGCTGTATAGTTTTGGGTGTGCATTCCACTTGTAGTTCATGAACAGGGATACGCCAAAGTTTTTCTTATCATTACGGCCTATGGGAAGAATGTACCGCGACAGCGGCTGCAAAAATTACGCTATTGACTTGCAATTTGGTACGCATGTTCATGAGTCCAACGGAATTAGCTGTATAGTTTTGGGTGTATATTCGATTTGTAGTTCGTGTACAGGGACACTGTAAAATTTTTATTATCATTACGGCCTATGGGAATAATTTGTACGAACCGCGATAGCGACAGCAAAAATCCTCCGATTGACTTGTAAATTAGTACATACGTTCAGGCTCTGTATAGAAATAGCTGTATAATTTTTTATATGTATATTGTTTATGAATTGTGTACAGGGACACGCCAAAATTCTTATCAGTACGGCATATAGGGTAAATTTTGTTTAAACACATTTTAACATTATTACTTTGCAATCAACAAAGGGAAATTAGTGTGATGTTTAAAGTTATGTTTTTTTTTTTTTTTTTTTTTTTTTTTTTTTCAGAAAATATGTGCTTTTAGGCTTCCTAATTAATGTACAGGACCTTACAAAACTGTTCTGACGATGTCACGTAATCATCCAAATTATGTCAAATTTCGAACAATTATTCATGAAAAACGTAGAATAAGCTGAATAGTTTTTACTGGTTGATACAATGTTTATGGTTCGTTTACAGAGACACACAAAAGAATTTCGTGACATTAGAGCCTATGGACAAATTTAAGCGCGCACTTTAATGCGTTGATTCTGCATTGAACATAAGAATTAACATATATCATAAAGATACTTAAAATTATGTTTACTCTTAAAAAGTGGATGTATAGATTAATAATTTATGGGACCACGCAAAATTATTGGGAGGACGTACTGTTATCATCCAAATGATGTCAAATTAATTTGAAAAATTAATGAGTTATGATTAATTAGGTGTATTCTTATTATTGGCGTTTATAATAACTGTGGCTCCTTTTCCAGACTACATAAAATAATTTTGTACTATTACGGTCTATTGTCGGTATTTCTTAAAGGTGTATTTTAACATGGTTACACCCCATTAAATATAATGAAATTTTATTAGAATTTTAAAAGCATGTTTTTCTGTTAAAAAAACTGTGGGCAACGAATAGGTATTTAGTTTACAGGGTTATGCAAAATATTTTCGATATGCTATGTAATCTTTTTGCATGAAATTTGGTACAAATATTTATGAATTTCAGGGGAAAATTACAAGACAGTCGGTTATGAAGAATACATATATATGATATGCAGATAGGTATAGAAAGAGGGATACAGTGTTGGGGGGTGGGGTGTTGAGAGGGACGGCAGCCCCCTGAAGAATGTATCTGATTATGGTAACAAGTCGATCGAATCAATATATACTATTATATAATAAGGAATAAATAAAAATGACCTGTTGAATAATGTCTGATGCAAATAGGATCTGCAGATTCACTAGTTAAAGTTAGCATGTTGATTTTCTTATGCTAATAAACATTTGCGTAGTGATGATGTTATATGGGCGGCAGATAAATGCTTGCCTCAGGCGTCAAATGGCGCCAGGTCGTGAAAAGTAAAAAATAAACCTATTTTTATGCATTTGCGATTGAATTTAACGGTTGGAGAAGCTAGCGGAGTTAGGTGTTCCCATGTAGTAGAATACTGAACAGCAAAGCGTTAATAAATGAAAATAACAATAAGTTTAATATTCGAAATTGTAAAATTCGTTTGAAACGTTAACTAGAACTAAAAACAAATATTTGTAACTTGCAAAATATAGAAGATATATCAATTACCAAATAAAAAACAAAAGATATATATATAACTTAAACGTCTATTTGACTGCAATTTAAGTAATTGCAACGCGCAAGGAAGGAAAATCAAAAAAGATTTTTCGGAGCTAATATGGAATACTTTTAATAAAAGGTCACATACTATACAAGTTTGTATGAGAAACAGACAACTCTTTCATCGATTAATTTCAAACTACATTTAGTATAACGCTATTCAGAAAGATTTGTTTTGCAAGGAATTCTTGAACGCATTAAAATTACTCGCGTTTACGGGAAAGAAAGTTTCTCGCCAAATCGCATGCACTGTGTCTTTTGTTGCCAAATATCCCATATTATATTATTTTTTTTACAATCTGTTGGGATTCCGCCGATAAATTTGAATAATCTTGTATTACCTATGTAAGTAGTATGTCTAATTTTTTTCACAATATTCTGAGTATGCGCTTTAAGGAGATCTTCCTTGTTAGAAGGGCTGGTATTGCGGTATGGAAATGCGTTTTTATGTTTACAGTGTTTCAAAAAAACACATTAAAACATCTTAATGATATAATTCTGTCATAAAACTTTTAAGTAGATTTTAAATAACTTTCCAGTTATTACTTAAAACAACGTACTTTTTTAGTTTTATATCATATTTTATTCTATCAGCCACCGGTGGTTCATGCGACCTGAACGGAAATTTCAGTGTCAGTCACCCATGGCTGACGTGACACTCAACGTGTTAAAAATGACAAATTAACCGGCAGGAATGAGTTCAATGCAGGATGCTGTCATACTTATTTTTCCAACAATTTTTTTTAAAATATTTCTATCCAAAACAATTGTACTATATCATTTAACTAACGAAAAGTCAGTAAATGCCAGTTGTAATTCAAAATTGTTTTAGGGAGTGTGCGTGATTATGTTAGTGTACCGCAATAGTGGTTTGAAAAATCATTCAATTTGTTTAAAAATTAATATTTATGAGCATCCTTTAAGTAGCTGCATATTTATTAGTGTATTTCATGTCGGCATTTTGCGTACATCAAAAAATACACGTTTAAAACCTATGTCACACGTAAAATGTTCGTCTCAAATTCAGAACCCACCAAAATACTTTGTATTATTATAGTCGATATGTTTAATTTATTTTCACATAAATACACTGCACTGCATTCGATATAAGGAAATTTAGATACATTATTAGGATGTTTTCAAGAAGGGTTTCCGTAGAAAACATTTTGTATAGACCTGATACTTGGTCAACAGGGGTACATTAAATGATTCTGATATGTTACAGAATCATCCGTTTAACAATTTTGATGCGAATATGTAAGCGCTGCTTGAAATGAGTTGTTTAGGTATTCGTCTATATCTTACTTGTGATTCGTGCACAGTGAAACACACGACAGTTTCTTAAAATTCAAAACGTATGACGGCATATCTTTTAAATGCATTTTAAAATAGTTACACAGTATATAACATAAACAAATAAAAGATGTTAAAAAAAAATTCTTTATTGGGGAGAAAAATGTGAGCGTAGGTATAGTCAATCTACAGGGCTACAACACAATACGTTCGTGTTATTTTTGCAAGCGAGTCGTAAACAAACAAGAAAATTTTCACCGAGAATAAGATCGTCCTTGTTTCTTTGCGACTGAACCGATTATTGAAAAGAGAGTTCATACCCTCCGATCTCCTTCAGGTCACTTTCAGGAATGAGAAAATTTCTCCTTTATTGCTACCACCATTTTTATTCAACAATTTAAATTACTACATATTACTATAAGTATACCATAAAAATTTCCGCATAAAATTAGAGGTGGCATAAAAGGTGAAATTTTCTCATTCCTAAAAGTGACCTGGAAAAGGGCGGGGAATACGAAGCCTAGTAAATTACATCAAATTTGGCACAAATATTTAGGAATTACTTGAAATTAAAAAAGGTATATGTTTATATTTATAACGTTTTAATGTTTTGTGTACGAATAGGCACCAAAAATGTTCGTATCATTATATTCTACAGATATTTCTTCTAGAGAGTCATTTATTTTTTCATTTTCGAAAGTTTACAAGCCATTCAACATATGAAATTAATATACTGTCTACAGATATGAAATTAATATACTGTCTACTCTAAATTATGGTTTTCGTAAAAAATTGTGTGGGTAAAATGAACAAATTATAGCAAAAAATGTAATTTTTTGCAAATTTTTACGATTTTTAAAAAATTCAGTCTTTAACTGGTATAAACCTTTAGTATCATTCTATTATAGCAAAATTTACCTGAATACTGGTGTTTAAAATTGAACGAATAACATCGTAGAAGGAGGGCAATGCATAATGCTGTCTGTTGTAATTTCCCCCCAAATGAAGTTTTTTTCCTATCCAAAACCATTGTTGTGTAATTTTGTAACTAACAAAATGACAGTAAATGTTTATAATTAGGATTTCAGATGAATTTGCGAGTGAAAATGTGTTTACAGGGCTACACAAAAGAATTCCGATTAGTTATGTATTATGCGTGGTAAATATTGAATGTGTATTTATTGGTATGCTTTACTTATTTTGGTTAACCCCTTCGGTCCCCATGCACATTGTAATGTACATAACACTTTTCGTGCTGTATTTTATGCTGTATAGGTTTAAACTTCGTTTCAACACCTAATGTACCTACAAGTGATCATCTAAGATGAAAGAATAACGTCTAAAACGCCATCTGATTTTTTCGTGTTGAGTTATAGTGCTTCTTATGTGAGTAGTTTGAAATTCGAATGGCCGTGACAGCAGTAAGTAGCAAATATTGTTAGTTTTTCGTTCTTATTTTTTCAAATGAGTGTCAAAACATATACACATCACTAAAGTATGTATGGGTCTACGTAATAATGAAATTGTACAAAATATATTTACTTTGGCTTCGTATTATAACCTCTATAAAAAATATGTACATCCTGTCCCAGTCAGTGGAAACACTGTACAAAGTTTTCGATTTGAATTTTTTGCGAGTAATAGTTAGACATACAGTTCTTGAAAATATTTTTGCAGATTATTTTATTCTTCAAGATGAATAAGAAACAAAATAAATCTAATTTAGAAAACGAAAAATATGCAGATAAACTATTAGAATTGTTGGAAAATGGGGATGATTCGGATATTGATGACATAGAAGAAAGTGAAGATGAAGTTGGTGAAGATTAAAGAGTAAGAAGAGAACGGGAAGTTGAGGAAATCGAAGACAGTAGAGAAGATGAAATTTTAAATCCAGAGCCCACTACAGAAGGTTTTCGAAATAAGAAAAGAGTACGATGGAGGAAACAAACACCCGATGTACCAAAATTCGAATGCATAGAGAATGACAAAATTGGCGATTCTATTGTATTGGATCCTATGTAATATTTTTCTAAATATATAACAGATGAAATTTTTGAACAGATGGCCGAATGTACAAACATATACGCACTTCAACAAGGACAAACTCGATTCAAACCAACAAATGTTATTGAAATTGAAACTTTATTTGGATTACATATTATGATTGGATGTCTAAATAAGTTCCCACGCATACGAATGTACTGGAATTTCGTATGCACGTTTCCAAAAGTTTAATTTATAAGAACAAGCTTGTAAATGTAAAGAAACGTGGTCGTCCTTCAAAAAGTGAAGAAGAAATTACACCGGACAGAAAAAGAAAATTTCGTTGCTGTGAGAAAAGACCAATAAGAGAAATTAAACACGGTAATGTGGACCATATGCCCCAAATCGATGATAAAAAAGAAGCAACACGATGCAAGATGCCATTATGCAAAGGAAGGACACATTTTTATTGTGACAAACGTCGTATCCATTTGTGTTTAGTAAAAGAGAGGACTTGTTTTGAAAGATTTCACAGAAAATAATAATTATATATATATAACTTCTTATTCAAAAGCAATTATTTATAATATAATAATAAATTACTTATAATTTTTTTTCATACAAATTTTTCATTTAAGATAATTTTTTTTCATACAAATATCACTCAAGATCTCCTATGCTACAAATTTTGAATAAGGACCATATGTCCATTAAAATGTACATTTAAAAATTATATATAAATGAGTAAATATTTTTGTAAAAAGTATATTGTTGCTTTCATTTACATGAATTAAGTTAATTTTAGTATAAAAATAATTTTTTCCTAAACGACAAAAAATTCGGGTCTAAGGGGTTAAATGTATATTTAACAGGATGCTGATGTGACAATAAACTCAATTAGAAATGTATCATTATGAAACTTATTAATCATTTATTGTACACTGCCTTTCCATGAATGATCGAAGACTTTGTTTCAGACTTTTCGTCAAATATGTAAAAACGAACTGCTCGAAACCTCTTGAAACTTAAGAAGTGTGAAGACTATGATATACTTCATACATTTCAGTGAAAAAGTTTTACCCTGAAACAAAACAAGGCCCATTAAAAAAAATTATGCTATTGATCTCCCTGTAAAAAGTAATACGTGAAAAGCGTTCTGGAGATGTTATTACGATGCTTCTTATTATCTGCATACATTTTTATGAAAACTGGACATAACATTTGACACGCTATACTGCAATTAGAATGCAAAAATATTAAATACCTAATGATATATGAGCACTGTTGCTAAACTTAACAACGTATGCACTAGCTTTAACGACATTTCATTAGCATAACTTAATAACAAAAGGTATTCAACTACTTCTATGAAAACCCTAAAGAAATATCGTATAAATTCAAAAAGCTGTACGTAATGGAATAAATTAATATTCAGTTCCTTTTATTAAAAAAAAAATCATAAGGGAGATTACTCACATCTTTATTTTGAATCAGTGGTAATTCAGTGTCGTTGATTGTAAATAAATATTGATAAAACCTTCTTTTTCATTTTTGAAATATTTCGTACGTAACTTAACTTCAGTTCATTCTAAACTTTATTTTACCTATTAAAGAAAAGCCATTTAATATTATTATTTCCTTTTAGCATACAAAATCCGGCTTTTTTCCCACCTTTTTCGTGTAGTCTGAGTTTTTTTTTATTACCAAATAATGGCACTGTATGGTTTCTTATATCCAATGCTTTTGTAAAACGTAATTACAGCATGACATAGAAAAACAATTCCAAAATTCAAAGGTCGACAGAGCATATGGTACTACGAACATAAAGCGTGTAAAAGAGCACTCATGGCCTAAGATTGAATCCGAAAAACGTACTGGAATAATTTGAAAAAAAACACCTGTTCATTTACCACTAAATGATATGAATAAGTAGCTATCATCTTATAGGGTACCTATATAATATTTATACATCCAAATACATTTTTTAAGTAATATATATACATGAAAAACCATTCTTATCAAATTTGAAGTTATTAATATTTCATTAGTACATTTGTTCTTATTCACGAGGTTTCATAATATTTTTTTCCTTCACTTTATTTCTCTAGTGCATTTCTACATGTTTAAATCTTTCAACATTATTTTTCTCAGAATTGGAATTTGACAATTTTATTTATTTTCTTACTTTAACGTTTCAGTCAGGACTGATTGTATACCCCTTATTCCCATATACCTTTTCCATTTGTGATTTATAGTTAGAAGCAGACCGTGTTTATATCTGATAAAGACTCTTTCCAGATTATTGCCTTGTATATAATTTTTGATGGCGTTTTTTCATAGTTTAAATTTCTGATTTTGTTCTGCGAAAGTTTCCAAACATTTTTACTTTCTTCTATATGTAATATAGAGAAAGTATTGGATTCGCGAAATTTTTCGACCTCCGTTTATTTACATGTTTTGGGATGTCTAGATTACGAATTAATAGTTTTTAGAAAATGTCTATCATTTTTTTGTGGACGCTGTATCTCACGAACGAATAAATGAAATTTCACCAAACTTGGTATTTAGTTGCACCCTGACATGAACTGGTGCTGATTAGATTTGGGGATCAATAGCTCAACAGGTGGCGCTGTGATCGCATTTTATGCAAATTTTTAACATGGCAGCATAGGACAAAATTCCGTATAAATGGGCATAATGGAATTATTTTAAACTTGTGATTGTAAAATTAATATGAATTATTGATAATAGTAGTAGGTAACTAGGAAAAAAATTTTGTGCATGTGGGGGCATCGGTTCCCCCCCCCCCCTGAGGGGGAAGTAAATTTTAAAGATGGGTATCTTTCGAAAGATCTCGTTGATAATAGTAGTAGTTAACTAGGAAAAAAAATTGTGCATGTGGGGGCATCGGTTCCCCCTTTCGGGGTGCAAAATTTCGAGATGGGCATCTTTGGAAAGGTCTCGTCAATACCTTTAAAACGAATGGTTGAACCATAAATCTGATAATTTATTTAAAACAAAGTTACCAATTTTTTTTTTTTTTTTACTTTTAACAAAAAAAAGAAAAAAAAAAAACCTTAGAATTTTTTTTTTTTAAACGAAATTTAACCAAACTTGGTATTTAGTTGGTCCCCGACATAAACTGGTGCTGATTACATTTGGGGATCAATCGCTCAACAGGTGGCGCTGTGATCGCATTTTATCTAAATTTTTAACATGGCAGTATCCCAGGTAGCACAGCGGTATTGCTCAATATTGGCTCAATGTTGCCCAACCACGGCAAGCATTGGCGTCAGTCGGTTGTTTCTTTTCAATATTGGCCAATATTACCCAATGTTGGAATGACAGTATTGAAATTCGGAACTATTGACATTTAGCTTTTTTTAACCAAAATTGTTATTTTTCGATACGTAATGGGCAGAAATATGTTTAACAGTATTTTAAGTTCTATAAAATTATTAATAGAAGTATTTTATAATGTTGTAAAAATGGGAATATTGTTCAATATCGTCCAATCTCGGCAAAGAACGGTAAGAAAGATAAGGTCTGTTCTCCGAATTTCTTGCTCAATTTTACGATGAGCTCGTCATTGAAAATATTTAGCATTGTTAAAAAAAATTCTTGAAGGAAAGAAAAAAAAAATCTGCTGGTTGATCTTGTGATCTAGATCGATATTGATGGATATCTACCAATGTTGTTGAGCATTGATACTACAACTTTCTGAAAACTCTAATAGCCAATCAGAGAGAAGCAAAACAAGCACCAGCATAAGATAAGAAGCGAGATGGCGGTGTATTTGATCTTCCATGTTTGTAAAAAGTAAGTAATTTTAAATATTGTTTCCGATATAGAATATAACATAACTGAAATTTACAATATTTAAAATTATAGATGTATATTGATTAAAAGTCTTAGATAATATTTGTGATTCAAAATCAAAACTTTATATTTTCGTACTCCGTGTAAACATGATATTAGTCTTAGCATTGTAAAATTTGATTATCATTTATCATTTTAGTTAAGAATTAAAATCTGTAAAATTTAAACAAATATTATTTCATAATTTACTACAGAATAATAATTACGACCGAAGTGGAGATGACATTTCATATTTTTGTAATGGTTAAAAGATTTATTTTCTCATTTTGCTGTTTGATGCTTGGTTTATTTTTTTATTCACTACTAAAATTTAAAGTTTTTTTCTTAGGAGGAAAAAAAGAATTTTTTAATGTGTATGCATTTACTTGAAAGTAAACAATGTCTGTAAATTATACAATGCTTTTTTAAAAAGGGATTCTTGTCAGAATTGTTTGATTTAATAGTTATTTTTCAAAATTGAAAAGTTAATATTTGTCATAACTTTATTGTTGTATGAAGAGTCTCATTATCATGTCGACATGTAAAACAGTAACAAGAGCCCTCAAAATTCAAAGACTTTATTCGTGTCATTCACTAAAATAAAAATAAAAGCTTGCAGAATAAATTAGATTACATTTGATTACGGTTAGGTTTTTAGCATGTGGCATTTTTTTTTTAACAGTTTACATAGTCATTTAAAAACTACATTTATATTCATAATTGATAAGTATTTGCTTGAATTTAATGAAAGATATTGTTTTTAAGCATATATATATATATAAAAAAAAAAAAAAAAAAACTCTTTTTTATAAACATTGTCATTACATTTTGTTTTATACAAGAAATAAAATATTTTATGAACCACAGCTTCTTATAAAAATTCATATTTTACTTACTATGTAAAGTGTAATTGTTATATGTATACTATGTACAAATAATGTATATGTATACTATGTAACAAATTTACTATAATCAAGTTTAATATAGCATATGATTGTTAGTTATTACTACGAAATTTATTTATAACCAAGCTAGTACATATGAGGCATTGCAAATACAAAGCGCAATCTCAACAAAAGGAGATTTTGAGAAAAACGCATTTGAAAATAATTTTTTCTGCGTCATATGCTGGAAATATGCATCGTCCATGCATGTTTTGAGACGGAAAAGACCTGATGTCGAGTTCGCCCTTCGTATCCACAATGCCTCATGAGATTTTTTTTTTTTTTTTTAATAGGCCACACACATGCCTTTTTTTTTTTTTTTTTTTTTTTTAATTCATACACTATTAACATAACTGCAAAAATTTAAATGCTTTCTGGACATGCAGCAATTATTTCATATTTATTCCTAGTATTCAGTCTAGTACTTTGCTTTTGAGCTTAATATTTAGTTTAATTGCCCACAATATGTTGAATATGTAAATATCCTAAAATGATGAATTACTATTTTTATTTTCTTTATCTAATGACATTTTTCTTTCTAAATTTATTAGTTGATGTAACATATGAATATTTATAATTTTATTAATGACAAAAAATTACAGATAAAACGATATAATAGTTAAAATTATTTTTGAATTCAGTTCAAATTAACATTATTTAATAACTTAATAATGCATTACTAGCCTTATAACTTTCTTATGCACATAGCCAAATAAAATGTTAAACATTGGAAATTAGCTTTAAATGTTTTTTTTAATTTAAAATAGAAAAATAAAATAAAAGCCTGAAAGTATGTGCATGAGGGCAATCAGTTAAGAGGACTTTCTACTTATTGTCGGCAGAAGCCAAAGCCAGTGTTATTCTATGGAGAATTTTGCTCCATCATAACTCATTAACTAATACATATTTTTAATTTCCATTTTCACATTCAGAAACTTCACAATTGTTAATAAGGTTATCCCTTTCTAAAAACTAGGACCCCTTAGAAAGCCCCCCCACGGAGGGCATTCCCCCTCTTGGCCTAGGACACATCAGGAGTCAATCGGCCATAAAATCCTACAACCAACCCTTTCTAAAAATTATTATAATATATTTTTTGAAGTTATAAAATGTGAATTTTCACAATGTATAATTTTGCATTTTTTTTACTTAAAAATGAAATATTAAAAATAAAAATTAATGAAATCAGTGTCTAAAAATTTATTTATTTATTTTTCTATTAAGCATTTTATTTTAAAATATTAAAATGCGAATTTTCACAATGTGAAATTTTGTGTTTTTGTCGTTTAAAAATAAAATATTAAAAAATAAGTAATCAATTTTTAGAAAGCGATAACCAATTTAACAGTTCTGAGATTTCTTATATTTTGCTTTAATGTTTATCTTTTTTATAAAGTTTTATTTATTTTTTACACTTTTGTCGATTTCATCCTTGAATTAAAGAACTGTTATATGAAAGTGCATTAAATTTTATTGTGGCTAAAATCTTTCATATTCAGAACTCCTAAAAATATTCCATAATTGTAGTATTGAGTTTTCATTAAAATGATGTAAATTGTAATAACAGGATTACTGTGAGTTAACAAAAATTTGTTTTTTTTTTTATAGTGAATGTTACCTAAGGCCTGCCGCACACCAAAGAGGAACTGGAGACACGGCCCAATCGACTCGAGTTTCACACCGAAGCGACAGACACATCCTGCGATGGAAGCGTTTTTGATCACGTGTGCTTGTTGACTTTTGAGATTTCAGGTATTATTTATTATAATATAAGGAGATTATAATTTCTTAATCTATTATAATTTCAAGTAAAACAGAAAAAAAATTAAGTGTAATTAAGGAGAAAATAATTATTAAATTTAAAAATTTTTTTTGTTTGTTAAATTAATCAAATATTATATTCTAACTAAAAACACTTAATTTTTCTTTGTGATTTAAGGGAAAGTAATTATATTTTTGTGGGGGGAAAAGGGGGGTTAATGTTTTATTTATAATTAACATTTGATAAACATCTTCTAATAGAAAAAGCTGATTGTTTGCTTTAATTGTGTTACTATTGTTGTGAAAAAATAAATAGTCTATTAAATTATTAAAAAAATTTATTTCAACCTGGGGAAAAAAAAAAAAAAAAAACTTTATTATTAAATAAATAAATAATTTTTATATCACACTTTTTATTTAATATTTTATTTATTCAATTTTTTTTTATTTATTTATTTATATCTTTTAATTTATATTCATGTAAGTGAATGAATAAAATAAAAGAATAATTTAAGAGAAAATAATTATTAAATTTAAAAACTAATTTTTCATTGAAATTTAATTTTTCCGACTGAGTGAAAATAATGCCTGGACCGGGACTTGAACCCCCAGATCATTGACTTACAAGGTCAAGGCTCTACCAATTGAGCTATCCAGGCCGACATCCCAGTCAGCATTATTCACTCAGGCAACCTTTTTGGCAGGAACAATCTGGTCTATCATTTAGATAGCTCAACAGAAGCCGCAGGAAATGGAAAACACCATTAAACAATGGGAGAATGAAATACAATTTTTAATAAAATCCCACAATCAACTGTGGAAGAAAATCATATTTATTGAAATTTAATTTTTCCGACTGAGTGATTGTGGGATTTTATCAAAAATTGTATTTCATTCTCACATTGTTTAATGGTGTTTTCCATTTCCTGCGGCTTATTTCTGTTGAGCTATCTAAATGATAGACCAGATTGTTCCTGCCAAAAAGGTTGTCTGAGTGAATAATGCTGACTGGGATGTCGGCCTGGATAGCTCAATTGGTAGAGCCTTGACCTTGTAAGTCAATGATCCGGGGTTCGAGTCCCGGTCCAGGCATTATTTTCACTCAGTCGGAAAAATTAAATTTCAATAAATATGATTTTCTTCCACAGTTGATTGTGGGATTTTATTAAAAATTTTAATTTTTCATTGTTGAATTATTAAAGTATTTTAACTTAAAAAATTGTTATTTTACTTTATCATTTAAATAAATGAATAATTTAGGGGAAAATAATTTTTATATTTCATTTATTTATACCTTTATTTTGTTAATGTTTTATTTAAATTTTTATTTAATGTTTTATATCCTGTTTCTAGCAGAAAACAAAGCTTGTCTGCTTTAAGTTATTATTGATATGCAAACAAATATTCTATAAAATTATTACTATTATTTTTTTTTTCAGCTAAAAAAGTGTTTTTATTTATTTTTTTTTCTTTATAATTTAAATAAATGAATAATTTAAGAAAAATAATTTTACATTGCACCTTATATTTTTTTTCTTTATTGTTAAATTTAAATTAATAGTTTCCAGTTGAAAACGTTGCTTTTAAATCTGAACAGTTTTTAATAAAAAAATTGCAAAATGATGCAAAAACCCAATAATTTCCAAGATGTTGTACTAAATTCCTATATTTGATCTTCTTCCTTTTAAATGAATATTTTTTCTCTATTTTTCCTTTTTGTTGTTTTTCTATAGAATATATCTATTTAAAAAAAAAAAAAAAGAAAAATAGTAGAATTTAATCATTATCCTTTTTCTTAAATTATTTTTCTACTTAAAAAAAAAAAAAAAAAAAAAAAAAAAATCTCCGGCGAGGGTCGAACCGAGTACCATTGTGACACGAGTTCAACCCTTTACCCCTAAGCCCCGCATCCCTTGCTAGTAAACTTGTTCTGTTTCTTTTATCGGAAACAGTCAAACGGATGAAATTCAAGAGCGATATTTTAATATATAATGGGGGTTATTGCATAAAATTGTTACCCTATAATTTGTTTTCATCCGTATTTTTTTTATTTTAATGTTTTTCCTTTCTGTCTGAACTTAAATTGATTGTTTGCTGTATATTACACGGACTTGAATTTGATATTGTCATTGTAGGACTCAGCGTAGTCACTTTTGTTTTAATAGTATTATTTATACAAAGCAATCTTCGTAATATGCAATCGAAGAAAAATATTGCAAAGGATTTTACTAAATATTTCTATTAAAGTTATTAGTATTGAAAAAAGCGACTGCGTTGAGCCCAGTGTTATTTAAATTTACCCACAGTTGTCAAATCTCTATCGCCGCCATGTTGCAACAAGTGCGAAAAGTTGTAGCTTGCGCGATTCGAGCAACAAACGGGAGACACACGCTCGACTAATAAGACATGACGCTTGTTTCTCTGGTTTGCATATGCAGTAAAGTAAAAGTTAGCGGCAATGCTAGGGATTGTCTCTTATGTCGTCCAAGTCACGCTTGTTTCTTTGGTGTGCGGCCTGCCTAACATAACATGTCTTTCATACACTTTAATGATAACAAATTAACTAAATAACAACAAAATTCTTAATTTAATGGATTAATGAAAAATTAAAAAAAAAAAATCTATACAATAAAAAAGTTATAGGAAAAGATTTCAGAAAAAATTTATACTTTTGGATTATGTACTGGAATATTGCAATCCATTTGAAAGTTCCATATTGAATTAGAATTTACAATTATTATTTTAAATAAAATTAGAAGTTTTATAGCTTTTATTGAAACTAAATTTTCTTTTTTGAGAAAACATTCTTCATTGGATGTAGAATCTTTTGTGATTAGAATTACTTCAACATTTTTCAATACTTTGATATTATAATTTTCAAAATATTGTATGGAGAAATATTTGCATGAAATTTTAAAATGAAAGTGTTTTTTTTTTTTTAACTGTCTGGACAAATTCTAATGCAGCTCCTTTTTTATTTGATAATTCAAAATCAGTACATCTTGCTTTTGGATTTAGTATAAAGATAAGAAAATGATCTGCTATTAATTACCATATTATAACAAATACCATATTCATAAATTTTTTAAAGACCACTTTGTTACAGTTTTGAATAAAACAAAGTTGAGAGCAATTTTAATTACACAATTTTCACTTTATGTCTTATACAAAATAAATGTGCTTTCCATTATCATTTATTTTATTTTACTTAACTGCATTTAGCCTTAGACCCTTTCATTTAGAATTTTTTAAGATAATTAATATAGAGATTTTTCTTCTACAATTTCTAGATAATCCCCCCCCCCCCAATATATAATAACTTTTAAAGCCAGCCAATGCCAATCACACATACAGCACATAATTAAAACCTTCTCTGAAGCAAAATTATAATTTAAATAAACTGAATTAAAAGTAAAAGACATTTACATAAAAATAATTTATAAATTTTAAAAAAGGAATAAAAATTTTGAATTTTTTGGAAAAGAAAAAAGTCAATTGATTTTTATGGGGGGAAAAGAAGTTGTTTTGAACTGTGGTGACTGATTATAGAAACACACAATTATTTTGCCGCTAATTTATAAAGATACATTAATCTGAATTATTTTTCTTTATAGGTTGCATTTCTATGTTAATCGATAAAATTTGTTCTTTTTTTTTCAAAGATAATTCTGATATGTTTGCAGTAATTTTGCGGCCAATTATCAAAATGTGGAATCATCTTACCACTAATTGTTGAAATTTAAGTAATGGCAATTAATTGCTAATATAGGCTATTATTTTACTACTAATTGTTAAATTTTGTATGTTTTTCAAAGATGAATACAGAAAAATACTTTTCTATCACAAGTAATTAATAGTAATGCTGCACCGAGTAGCACTTTGGCCGAATACCGAGTAGTTGTAAGTAGTGTTCATGTTATGCATTTTTCAAAGGGTGCCACACCCTACCCTATTTTGTTTCAGTGCCGATGCACCCTGCCCTTTTTTGAAGTGAAAAATGCATCCCACCCCTTTTTTTTCAAGTACAAATGCACCCTTCACTTTTTACAAATGAAAATGAGCCCTGTATTTTCCCATCTGCCATATCGTTATTTTTAATAGATATTTTATTGTTTTCACCAAGTAACATATAGCTATAAGTTTTATGTGATGTGAAATCAAACTTTGCAGCATACTTTTGCACAAACGCAATCTGAAAATTCACTTCTAGGTGTAATCTATGTGTCGTCAGTCTGTTTCTTAGTGTGGCCGCCAGAAAAAAAGATTTTTAGCTGCAGTTTCAGGGACCATTTCTGTTCTGCGTTCAAAGCTGGTAGATGGGAGGTGCCGGGTTCGATCCCAGGTCGCGCTCATCGACCTAGCCGTTCGGAGTTTTCCGTGGTTTCCTCCGAAACTTGCGTAAATACGGGCTAGGACCCCTTAGAAAGACCCCCACGGAGGGCATTCCCCCTCTTGGCCTAGGACACATCAGGAGTCAATCGGCCTTAAATCCTACAACCAACCAACCAACCAGGGACCATTTCTGCATATCCAAGAATAGAATAGAAATGCCTGTTACGGAAATTCTATAACAAAATAAAAACTATAGAAATTATGTGAAAGTACTGAAATAGTCACTCGATTCTCGTACGCAGAGTTCAAGTACATTCTGCATTACTCCCTATTTTGTGCTGAACTGAAGCGTAATAGTTTTCGCGTAAAAAGTCATTTTATAATTATTAATTTCTTAAATTTGCACTAAAACTAACCTACTTGAAAAGAAATAAGTGATAATAAAACAGAACTTTGACAAAAGTTTTTTCAGAGTATTTGGACGAGAAAATTGCACATATTTTGGGAACCAGACAAAAAAATTATGCATATTTCAGCAAACATACACCAAAAAAGCAAAATTCTCTCTGATTTTTGGCTTAATATATGTATTTAACATTTGTGGCATCAATTTTCTAAAATAGCACAATTTTTGTTGATTACAGCAGCAAAAATAGTTGCCTATTTAATCTTATTTTAAAGAAAAGGATAACTGATATGAAAACAAACATTTAAAATACCTAATAAAATCCCTTTCTAATTACTAGCTAATTAATTTCGGACATGTCCATCATCAGAGCCAAGTAATTTTTCTCGACGTCGTTCTTCTGGAGGAAACCTCATTGTTTACTTTGCCGGGGAACTCTTGCGGTCATTGTTTCGCTTCACTTCCTTATTCTGTAGTAGTTGTTGCCAGGTAGTTGCCTATCTTTATTTAGTAAAGTGGAGAAACAATCGCTTATTTAAGCAATTAGCCGTGATAAACGTAAATTTTGTTAAGTGCGTAAAACAATATATTTCAACAGTCCACCACAAGATTATGTTGTTTTGTAGAAAATTAATTTCTTATGTCAGCACGGAATTTGAACGATTAAATACATAAATTTTATCACTGAAACTGAAATGATACTATATTTTGATAGACTTTCGTATCGCATATTTCAGCAATCACGCATGTAAAGCAATTTTTTTTTTTTTTTTTTGAAATAACTGTAATTTCGGTATTCGTATTTGAAAGAAAAAAATTACAAAATTTAAGTTAGTTGCCATTACATAAATTTCGAGAATTAGCTGTAAAATGATTGATTCCATAGGGAATCCATCTGTAGGTAATTCCATCGGGAATTATCTTTGAAAAAAAGAGGACAAATTTTACTGATTAACAGATAAATAATGCCTATTTCAGTAAATAATTGGGATTAAAGTAACATTATTAATTAGCGGTGAAATGGTTGCGAGTGTTACAAAACATTATGAATTTTGAAAATCATCTTTAAAAAAAGTGCAAATTTTATCGATTAATGCTGAAATAATATCGTATTTCCGCAACTAGTTGTGTTTAAGCAAAACTTTTTGATAATTGGCAGTGAAATGGTCCCTTATTTCTGAATTTTGAATTGGGTCGCAAAATTGTGTATTTTGGGATTTAGCTTTGAAAAAAAAAAAATAAAATTCATCGATTAGTAGCAAAATAATTGAGTATTTAGAGATTCAACTTTGTACAAAATGCGAATTTATCGATTAAGGCAAAATAATAGCAGATTTCAGTAATCGGCTACAAAAATATTGTGAATTTCTGGGACATTTGTTTTTGTATAAACATTGATTTGCATTATATTAACTTGGACACTAATTATATGAAAATGAAAACCATAAGCTTCCTAAAATAGCAGCAAATATTTTAAAACAATTTATTGGAAAAGAGAAAAAGTGTTTTCTGAATTTTTCAGGTTTGTTGAATACTGGTTAACCAAGAGTTTACTGAATTTAATTATCATTAGAACATATATATATATATTATCTGCTTTGTTTTTAAATCATTTTTATGTTATGACACTTAATTTTGTAAGAAAATACATGTCATTTTTTGTATTTTTCTTGTAAAACTGTTGTAGGTTCTGAAGTGGAGAGTAGGCACCACCGAGCAGTGGTTTAATATGGTCTGGCTTTTAAAGAAACTCAAACCAGCTGGTCACCGAAGGTAGCTTGTTACTAATAAATATTATTTTAATAACACTAATTTCACGCTTCATTTATTTATTTTTCTTAACAAATTGTATAGTTTAATGTTTGTATTGTCATATAGCGTTAGTAATATCTCTTGTTTATTCACTACAACAGTGTATAAAATTTCTAATAATAATAATTCTTTACAAGTTTTTTATGAAGTATTGTCTAGTCATATTTTAATAGATACTAGTGAGCTTCGCCCGCAAGCGGGTCACTATTTTTAAATGAATCACTATAATGAATGAATCCTCAAAATTCCATATTCTCACTCATAAAAATATATATATATATATATATTCGATCGAGTAAAAACTTACACCGGGTCCCCACTGCTGTCGGCAACATAGACCCGTGTGCACTGCGTGCACACAGATTAAGGGATACCAGGGGTGAAACTACCTAGCATGCAAAAACCCTGAAAACTGATATTTGCATGCAGATAGGGAAGATTTAATAATGAAATATCATATGGCTACCTGTATTAAATGATATTTGGAGAGTTCTTAATGCAATTATATAAGGCAAATTAAACATTCAAAATAAGAAATTTCTGTAAAAACAAAATAATTTAAATGAAAATCAGAAACAGCAGAAATTTCAAAAACCCTGAATTCAGGGGTAGGCCCTGAAAAGTTTCACCCCTGGGATACGCATACTTATTCCCCACCTTTCATGCCTCTCCTAATTAACCTACATATACAGTAAAACCTCGATAAGTCGTCACTAAAGGGACCAAAGATTTTTTGACGACTTAAGCGAAGTGATGACTTAGGCGGAGTGGCGAATTTCGAAAAAAGAAAAAAACTTTGAAATATACTATACTACATATTTTCATGAATTGCAGTAGGATTCGGTGACCAAAAACAGTATTTTCAGAAATCAGTACATGTAAATGAATGAGCAGAAGATAAAAAAAAGAAAAAAATACAGTATAGTTACCATGTGCATTTTATTTTTTTGCTACATTAAAATAACCCAACAGTGTAGATTGATGAAGGTGCTGGCTACTGGAAATAACTTTCTTTTCTAATACAGTTAAGGCTTTAAATTCTTAGTCTGTTGTACCTTGAATGGATGTAATGTACTCTCGAACTTTCTCCAGGGCTTCAATTGCTTCCGTCTTGTTGGGTGGGGTTTTATCCACATTCTCGACATTGCTATCCTCACTTGAACTGTTTTGTTTTTCTTTTAAAAATTCAGATGTCAAATCTTTTACAGTCGCTTGTGAGCAGATTGCAATGTCGTTATCAATGTTGACAAAAGCGTTAACGTCATTGACCCTGCACACTTTTTCATTTTGCGATTTGCAGCAAAGTCTCTAATAGTTCCACGTCGATGATGTCTTCATCGCTGAAGATTTCTTCTGATTCGGCGTCTGCTATGAACCCTACATGTCGGAAACAATTCAAATCAGTTTGTGAAGAAACGGAACTTCAACTTTTGTCTGCATAGTTAATTTCATCTAAAACTGAAACTTCCAGCTTTTCTTTTCTATCCAATGCTTTTATCAGGTCCTTTACAAGCATTTTTTTGTACTTTCGTTTAAAGTCACGAATTATCCCTTGATCTAAAGGTTGAAGAATTGATGTTACATTTGGAGGAATAAAAACCATCTCGATCGCTTTTAAATTTTCGGGTGTGGTGTAGGCGGTACAGTTATCAACAATGATGGCAAATTTTCTTTTCTGACGCGAAAACTGAGAATTCAGTTTACGAATATGTCGTTTTCAAATCGTTGTAGTCATCCATGCCTTTGAATTTGCTTCATAATAAACTGGAAGGGATTTAACATTTTTAAAGCAGCGTGGCTTTTTCCTTTTGCCTATCACAAGTAGTTTTAGTTTTTCAGTTCCATTTATATTTGCTTCAAGCAGAAGCGTCACACGTTGTTTGCTTGATTTTCCAGAAGTGCACTTTTCACCCTTAAATGACAGAGTTTTATCGGGCAAACGACGGTAAAATAAGCCGGACTCATAAAGATTAAAAACATTTGATGCATCAAATCTAGATAAAATGTCCTTGAGAACACTGTCCTTCCAGTCTTCTACAGCATCAACATCAACAGCTGCTGCTTCTCCGCAAATCGTTTTAAAAGAAAGGCAATGTCTGTCTTTGAAACGTTCCAGCCAAACATTGCTGCCGCCGAAATCTTCAATGTTCAACTTCTTAGCAATTTCCATGGCTTTTTCTTTTAGCACCGCGGAAGAAATTGGTACATTCTGGGCTCTGGCATGTTTTAGCCATCGAACTAAAACCTCCTCGATATCGTCAAACTTAGATTTCCTCATTCTCTTTCTTTTTCTTTCGCAGTCAGCTTCTTCAATGATTTGTTTCGATGAAAGAACATCGTTCAACGTAGTCCTGGGGATATGGTGTTCTTTGACAAAAGCTGTTTTGGAAACATTTGATTTTTCAAAAAGTGCAATTAAGTCTTTTTTTTCTTTAAAAGATAACGAGGTAAATTTTCGTTTCCCTGACATGTTAAAAGCGTAATCGCACCACGAAATTACAAGAGAGAAAATAGCTCTTATAGCGGGGCTTACTCACTATGAAATGAAGTCAAACTCAGGAGAAGTGAAAAAAACGCCTACACTCGACAAAGTCGCAGCGAGAAGTGTACTTTGAATGGTTAGCAGCGATAAGTACGATGCATGTGCATAGAATATTCCAAGAACTGAACTCCACAAAAGGGGTATTATAAGGAAAGGAATGCTTAACCTATAGGTGTGTTGCTGAAGTGATAAGCAGGCTTGGCTTTCTTAAAGTGAAGTGGAGGAGGGGAGTCAAAAGGAATGCTTAACAACAATAGGGACCAACAGGTTTTGCTGATAAGACGCGCATAATCGAAAATTGTTATCTTAATTTGATGGGGCGGGGCTGGAAAGACAGCATGGTGGCATGCAAAATCAGTGTTGCCAATTTGTGGGAAAAGTCGCTAAATGTGGGGGATTTTAAAAGCTTTTAGTGACAAAAAAATGTAAGTTTAGGATTAGCGACTTTTTTAGGGGATTTTTGAATTAGCTTTCAGCCATTTTTGTGGGTGACGAGTTATCTGAGTAGAATGAAATTCGGTGACGGGTAAAAGAGGGTTGTTTAACATTATTGTGTATGAGACCTTGTTGGGACCAAAAGAAAACGACGACTTAAACGGAGTGACGACTCATCGGGGTTATACTGTACCAATTTTGAACACTAACTCAATTTCTATTTTTTGTCCAACTAATCCCTCTTTCTGCCTCCCCTTAATAATGTAGCACTTTCGAAAATATCCTCATTCAATTGTAGGTCCAAAAACCTATATATACCAGTTTTGAATGGTATAACTCAATTTCTATGCCCCCCCCCCCTGCTCCCTAATAATTACACTTTCTAAAATATCTTCATTCAACTCTTAGGCCCCCAAAAACTATACATGCCAATTTTGAACGGTCTAACTCAATTTCTAATTTTTTGCTCTTCCTGCCCCCCCCCCCCCCCAATAATTTTACACTTTCGAAAATATCCTCATTTGACTTTTAGGCTCCCAAAACCTATGTATACCAATTTTTCGTTCCCTGCCCCCAATAATTAAAAATATCACTGGAAGGAGTTTTTTTATTATTATTAAATAACAAAGGATAAATATTAAATTTTTTCATTATGCTTTGAAAGAAAATCAGAATTTGCTTGTATGGTTCAGTTGGGACAATTTTGAATAGATTAATATTAAATTTAACAGATTATGTTTGCTTGCTACAGATATATGTTTTGCACTTATTGATATAGCATAAGTTTTTACATGATCCTTACATTAAAATGGTATGATAAAATTCATTCAAGGTATGAAAGTTTTTTGTTTTTTTTTTGGGGGGGGGGGGGGAGGGATAATAAAATTTTCACAAAACATGACAAATATAAATCCTGAAATTAAAAAAAATTTATTGTGTAATATAATGTTTTTATTTATATTGAGTAACTATAAATAAAAACATTTCGGCTTTGGCTGAATAATCATTGCATCTCTAAAGGAAACATCTTTATTTTATTGCTGTCCAATGTAAGAGTTCTAGGCCAATGGTACTTTGAAACCTTGCATCCTATCTAGAAAAAGAAAATTCATATGATTTTATGTTCATGTATATTTTATTTATAATTATTTTTCTTTCTTTTTAGGAAGTGTGAGAAGAAATTGTAAAAAAGTTCAAACTTTTGTCTTTAACAGAGTTTCCCCCAGACAGTTTTGGGAGGGTGCTGCCTCCTGCCTGCCCTTTGACTGGAAAAATTCTTCCCTTATTACTCTTCATACAAAAAAATTTCACCTTTCTTGTTCGTTATATAAAAAATTGCACTTATACTGCCTTTTGTAGAAAATAGACTTTAAATCGAACATAAATGCTAGAAATATAAATAAAACAGGGATGCCGCTTTTCCACACTTCTACTGAGCGGCAGATTTCCACTTTTAATAAATTTATTCTGTCTGCCTCTTCTCAAACTAATAATCGTCGATCCATCATACAATTTCCAATCTTTCTCTATCAATAACTAACATAAATATCAATGTGCACATTAAACTTAATTTACTGGATTCTAGAACCTTTAAAAAGATAGGATTGCTCGATATTTCTCATATACATAGTTATATTGTCCTCCTTCACCCAGTAGCAGAATTTTTTCTGTCAATCTGTGACAACTATTTAGGCATTAGAGAATAATCTGTAGCACTATAAGTAACACAAAAAAGGCTTGTGAGAATCAGTAAGTGTATTTCTGTCATAAGTTTGCATTTATTTAATACTAGCAGGTTTTGCCTGCTTCGCTGGTCGCCGGAATTAAATGAATCTTCAAAAAATTTTAATCACTATTTTTATTTTTATTGTATTAAAAAAAATAATAAAAAAAAGTTGTTCAAGTAGCAACTTAATATGAATCTCCAAATACCAAATTTGGATTTCCTGTAATCATTTTGTTTTTAAATTATGCTGATAACAGATATAGAGATCAACTGCTAAAAATTAGACTTTCACATTCGAGACACCTCAAAACGGATACTATACAAAAAACCAGAATTTAAAACAAAACTAAAAAAATACTTTGTTTATAGTTGGTATAAAAAATTAATTATCCTTGTTAATGTGGGGAAGACGGGAGGGGGGTCATAAAAAATATGAGTGGGAGATATTGAACAATTCTACTTCAATACATGTTTTAGAATCTAATATAGTAAATTGAAAGAATTATGGATGGAGAAAAATTGGAAATTGCAATACTACTGCAGAGCAATTGTTTGCTGTTCATTAGCAGGAGAGGGAGAAAATGGCGGGGGGGGGGGGGGAGCAGCAAAAAAAAAGTGAGAGATATTGGACAATTTTACTTCTTTATAAGTTCTGGAATCTAATTAAATGAGATTTTAAGAAAATATTGACTTTTATGTTGTGAATGAAAGCAGACGGAAAATCACAATGATTCCGTGAAATGTCTATCACTGATTGTTAGCGAAGAGGAAGGGCGGTGCTAAATAATTACGTAAGTGAAAAATATTGAATAATTCTACCTCTTTGTAGCTTCTAGAATCTAATAAATTGTGATTAAAATGAACGTTGCCATTTATGATGTGGATGCAGAAAGATTAGAAATTGCAATATTTCCGATCAAAATTGGGAGACTTAAAATTTCTACACAATACTGTGTTGAAAATAATCTGCAGACTGAAAAAAAAAAAAAAATCTTCGACATACGTTTCGCATTTTCTACTGTGAGGTCCCTCACCCCCTTAAAAGTAGTGATCAGCCATTAAACAACCTGACGAAGCTCTGCAATGTTCATTCTTTTCCCATTCATAACATAAGTGTCAGTGTTCATGATAAACTTGTTTATTAGATTCCAGAATTTTAAAGAGGTAGAAAAATTTCCTTATGTGTAATTATTTTGTTTTAAATTATGTTAAATTAATGTTATTGCTGATCTACAGACTATGGTTTATTTAAAAACTTCTAAAATATTTTTTTATTTGTGATAAAGCATCATTCTTTTATATTGCTTAAAATATAACCTTTTGACTGCAAAGTAACTTTTTAAATTATTATATTCAAATTATATTTTATGTATTATTTTGTTATATATTAATTTACAGAATTCGCCTATAAAATTACACAATAATTATCACAAATTTTACTTCAGGCGTGATTTCCTCTTTCTTCGAATTTTTAGAGTGGCATCCCTGATAAAACTACTGTGCATGATGATCAACATTTGTTCATACATTAGTAAATTTTTTCTAGTATCAAGTGTGTCCTTAAGGATCCAAAACTGACTTCAAAAATCTAAAATGTGATTTTTTTTACTAGCAGCATCCTTTCATTTTTAAACCTGGGAGAAACTCTGCATTAACAACTGTATTAGAAGTCTTTGCAAGAGCTCCAGATTGTGATAGCAAGTAGGTTAAAATAAAACGGAAATCAGATGTAAAAATATCTGAAAATACAGAATTTTTGTAATTTTCAAAAACATAATGTAAAATCATGCAAATAAATTTAATAAATTGTTTTATGGAAAAAAAAGTCTTTTATTTTATTTTAATTTTTAATGAATTTTTTTTCTATACTCAGTAAAGATATATAAAACTAAACCTACTTGAAGTTTAAGTTAAACTTCAAATAGGTTTGTCTTAATTTTTATTTATTTTTCAGTTTTGAATAATAAAAATTTTTATATTAATTTATGTAATAATGCTATTAAATTTCAGACATTTTAATAAAATATAATTAAAGAACTTAATCGTATATATTAGTGTTAATTCAAAATAAGCAAACAAATGAACACAAAATAGAGGAAATTAGAAATGCATGTAAAGCATGTGAAGTAAAAACGTTTAAATTATTTTCCTAATCAGTAAGCATTTTTATGTTTAAAAAAATAAAAAAAAAAAGATGCTTTCCGAATAAAATTTTTTGTTAAGGATATTCTGTATTAAAATAACCAATATTAGTAGCTGAAAATGATTGTGAAATTTCCTTCTACATTATTTATATTTATAAAATTCAAACTTTTTTAGGTATAAAATAAAATGCAAAAAGATAAAATAATCAGATATTAATTTATAAACAGAAGTTTTAATTTGTGAATTTCTCAGTATGGATCATTATTATTATTTTTAGATATGCATTTTTCATGTTTTTTGCCAAAAATAATGTGCATTTAAAGTAAAAATATTTAGTTTGAATGGAAAATCTGAAAATAAAATCATATGTAATTTAAAGAATGGATTTTAATAACTACGGTTAATTGGAAACAAAAAAAAAAGCGTTCTTTGTTTTCGCTTGGTATGGGACAAACTTTTTCTTCAGCTAGGCTAAGATTTTTTAGTCATGCCAGTGTAGGTTCTTATTTCATAAAATTCTATATGTAGATTACAGCTTTTTCTAAGGGGTTAATTGGGTCTTTATCATTTCGGATTGTTCTGGACGATTTTTTGGTTAGTCTTTATCAGGGTAGTAACAGGTACATGCATGTAGAGATGTGATCCTGATGTGAAATCAGGACGCAAGGTGATGTTTTGAAATTACAACAGAAGAGAAGAAACAGTCAGTTCATTTGTGCATTTAATGAAAGCTGTGTGTAAACGATGTGGTAAACCATGTAGTTGAGTGTAAACTGTAAATCATGTAATAACATCGAACTAACGCGAAATGTGGACTAAGGTGACATTCTGCAATTACAACAGCAAAGAAGAAACGATCAGATTGTCAGAAAAATTGATGAAAACTGGGTACTCAGCAAAAAAGTTTGTGAAAAGAACTCAAGGTATTTGGATTTGGTGTTAAGAAAATTTTATATTGCAAAGAAAAACCCCTGACAGATCATTAACTTCTTCTGGGATGATTTATTTATAGTAAGAAAAAAATAATATAACCTTTTTGTTTTATTACGATTCATTCATTTTATATTGATACAACTTAAAAAAAAAATAAATACTCAAAAATCCATAACATCTACATTTGTGACTGATGAAAATTATTTCATACATTCTGGGTATATCAGTTTTCCAAATATCTTCAAAATGTAATGAGTTTGTTTGTCTTACACAATTTCTGTTGTGACATCTTGAAAGATTATTATTTTATTTGTTATGATAATGACGCCTATACCATCAAGTTCTGATTTCAAGATCAACTAAGTTCAGCTTTTGGATTTTTTTTTTTTTTTTAATTATTTAGTGCAGTTAAACCATAACATGTGAAAAAAAAAAATTATTTTTTTTTTTTTTAATTAATTTTTTTTATATGTAAATAAATACAATAAAGAATTTGCACGTTTTCTGATTTTATTCTTATAGAATATGAAAAGGTAAAAAAATAAATACATACATTTTCTTTATTTGAAATCTAATTACTGATTTATAACAATTTTAATATCGCACTATTTACTCTATCGAGAAAACGCAGTATAATATATTGTGACGTCACTCTTTATGACAACAAACGGGAGTAATCGTTGTTTACATTCGATTTTGTGCTTTGCTTCTTGAATCAGTGAAATAGGTTTTGTATTTTATAATAATGACGGATATTAAAAAATCATAGTATAATTATTGTATTGTACCACTCTGCACTAATACAACGGCTGAATGCTTCTCAAAAGCTATTCTTTAGTATTCCACAGGATCCTATTAAACGAAAACATTGGACAACCTCCACGAAAAGAAAACAATTGAAAATAATAAGGAAAAATGATGATAATGTCATTAAATGATTATAAAATGAAAATGAAATGCTCAGAAATCACATAAATGATTGATAATTACGAAAGTTAAAATGAATTGCTGCTTGCTAACAAAATGTAAACATTGAGGCATCATGAAGTGTGACGTCAGACAGCGTTTTGAAGTCACATGATTTTTGGTTAATTTTAAAGTTATTTTTGAAATTAATGAGAACTTTATTTTTTTGCATTTTTAATAAACTTTTTGAAATTTTTGAGCCTAAAACTACCAGAAAAATAAGATTTTGTACAAATCCCCCATGTGTGCAAATTGTCCATTCTTCTTATGTAAAAGAAAAAAAAAAATGAATGTGTGAACTTTTTTGGAATCAGCCTAATATATGTTTAAAGCTAATATAAAGGTGTCTGTTTTCACATAAAAACTAAAAAAAAAAAAAAAAAAAATCATATAAAAAAAAAATTTGAAAAATCTATTACAAATATCAAAAGTTTAAAAGGATGTTGTAAAATTACAGTCAGCTGCAAAATTATTCGAGCACTATCAATAATCCTTGCCAAAAAAAAGTACACTTAATACAGCTTTGTTAAATAAATCCTTGTCGAGTCATGTTCTTAATCAGTCTGAGAACATGATTCGACAAGGATTTACTTAGCAAAACAGTCTTAAGTGTACTCTTTAAATACAGGAATTATTGGCTAGTGCTCGAATAATTTTGCAGCCGACTGACTGTACATGCATTCTTTTATCTGAAAAAAAAAAAAAATAATAATAATAATTGTACATGGCATACAGTTGGTAGCAAAATTATTTGAGCGCTAGCAATAATTCTTATATTTAAAGAAAAAATGTACAATTAATACTATTTTGTTGTGTACTTTTTTATATAGGAATTATTGCTCGCACTCAAATAATTTGTCTGCCATCTGTAGTTTTTTTTTTTTTTTTTTGCAAATAGACAAGATTTCTAGTTAATATGGACCTGTACACATTACATTACAACACTAGCCAATGTCGAATATCAATATTGCCCATTACTGTTGTGATTTGCAATTTTATATTGGCCAGTGTTGTACACAATATTGTCGAGTATGGGATACCAACATTGGCCTATATTGGAAAAATTAAGTGTTTTATATTGGCCAGTCCAACTTTAAACGATATTGGCCAGTATTACATGCAATATTGACCAATACAGATTACCGATATTGGCCAGTATTGTAAAAAACCTTGACATTTTTGCACTGGCCAGTCCAGCAGAGTCCGATGTTGGCCGATATTGAAATAGTCTTATTTCCGACTTTGGCCATTATTGTTGTGCTACTTGGGATAGGACAAAATTTCGTATAAATGTACATAATGAGAGTTATTTTTAACTTGCGATTCTAAAATTAATATGAGTTATTGATAATAGTAATAGTTAACTAGGAAAAATTTCTGTGCATGTGGGGGCATGAACTACCCACCCGGGGTGGGGGGGTAAATTTTGAAGATGGGTATCATTCGAAAGATCTCGTCAATACCTTTAAAACGAATGATTGAACTATAAATCTGAGATTTTAAAACAAAGTTATAGATTTTTTTTAATATTGTTACTGATTGAATATGTATTATTTTAACGAAAAAAAAAAATTAGAAAAAAAAATCGTAATTTTTTTTTATTTTATATTTTTACTGATTGAATATGTATAGGAAAATATAGACGAAAGTCTTGTGGTTGCCACAGCATACTAGTTTTTACTATTTTTAGCGTATTTTAATTAAAAACATTAAAGACGACTGCAGTGATGCATAGTATATGTAAACATATTTAGCACGCATTCTGTGAAAATGTGTTTAGTTTTGTATTGAAATTACTCAAACTTTTCTATTTTTAATCTGGTAAACAGTGAAAATAATATACTAAACATTTAAGCATTCTTTTGTGCAAATGCATAATATAATTTAAGATTTGTGCAAAGTAAATTTCTTTAAATTTGGTTTACAGAAATACCTCTCATAGAACGCAATGCTTAAAATACTTTCGGGTGTCCCAGTATACAAACCAATGATGGTATTTACTCAATTTTCGATGGGGATCATCCGATAGTGGACTTTAATAACATATTTTAATTTCATTAAGATTTGTGTAAAGTAATGGTATTAAAATATGGTTTATAGAGACAATGCTTTGGAATAATTTCGGGTGTCCTAGTACACAAACCAGTAAAGGTGTTCACTCCATTTTCAATAGGGAACATCCGATAGTAAACTGGAATAACATATATCAGTTTCAAGAAATTTCATGAATATTTACGGGAATTAGAGCGCGAACAGACAGACAGAACTCATTAACACTTTTTAACCTTGTTGGAAAGTGTTCAGAATGCTTTTATAAAATTAATTTTTTACAAACAATTTTCATTTTTTTTTTCTGTTAAATTTAGATACCATCAAATAGATAAGTTTATCTAAAATTTTGAAGCACGAGTTTATAATACTCTTATATCTTAGTTTAACATAATCCTACAAAAAGTCTATAAACTAAAGTAACGCAAATTCAGTAAAATAAATTGTAACGTTCTTGTAAAAATACGTAATTATTAGTCACAGTTAAAAATGATTTTTTTTTTTTTTTTTTTTTTATGATGAAGCAAATTAATTATGGAAAGCTTGTTAGTATTCTACGACTAATATATAATTACTTAATATTAGAAATGTAACGCAGGTGCATAGATGTGTAGGTATTATACTCATTTAATAGTGATAAAATATCCTGTACTTCAATGAACACTGATATTATCAAAATGATGAATTAATCGTCACACTGACATTATCAAATTATGAATTAACAACAAGCACTATTCCAATCAGAACACCTGCATATATAGAACACGCATGTTGTATGTGTGCAGGTGAGAAGTTATTATAATTAGTCTATTTGGAGGAATTCACAACAATCTAAGGTTGAAGAATGTTTCTCATAATATGTTCTGGAAGAAAATGAATGCACGCGCATTTAAGAATAAACTAATTCTTCGAAATATTTTTTTCTTTTTAAAGAGAAAACTGCATGAAAGAAACCATGAAGTGCACATGGTTTGATGACATTAAAATGCAGAAACAACTTTTATAAATACATTTCGAATCATTGTATGTTACAGGATTTGTTCTTGAACACTGAACTTTGCAATCAAAGAAATTCACAAATAATAAACTATCAGGTTGTGTAATTAAAAATAATCCCTATGCTGTTTTATAAAATTAACCAGCGGACTTACAATTACAGAAAAAATTGATAACTAAACATACACATGACATTTTTGTAAGAGTATAAGGATTTAAAATATTTGTGGGTGATTTACTATTTCACAAGTTTATGTCCTTGAGTTAATTATTCTGTCAGATACGTACTGAAACATCTATATAAATTATTCAAAAGAATATGATCTCGACATTTCAAAAATTACATATTTCTTTTCACATTTTAATAGCAACAATTTCTGAACTCTAATATTTAATAGATTTTTTAAAATTATTAATATGGCTCATTTCAGTGAATCGTAATGTAGTTGTCAAATATTTCGTTTTTATTTTTACTTATTATATTTATTTTTTCTATTGGAAGACTTCGTGTCACTACTTGCGCAAAAAATGTAGATCTAAAGTTATATATACGTGTGTTTGCGTGTTAAATAAAATGTTATATTAACTTATGATTGTTAACAATGATTATTTTGAAAACGTTTCTTTTATCCTAAACCGTTCAATAAAGAAGATTATTAAATTTAAATAAAGCGAGCACCAAACTTTAATGTTATAAAAAGAAAACTCATTCTTTTTTAAAGGTATGCTTTATATATTTTTTATTTTAACTGGATTAATAAATACTGTTTAAAAGCCAAACGGAGCCTTATGTATTTCTCACAGTGTTAAAAACTACTTGTAGGTGTGACCGTTTGGATGCATATTAGATTATTTTTAAGGATTTGGTATTAACGTACTAGAAACAAATATATATTTTTTTATAAAGTTAAATTACTGAAAATGTATTGGAATTAGGTACATCTTTTTTGTACTAAACAACTGGAATATTATAAAAACAAATTCGTAGCACAAAATTCTCAAGAATAACAATCCCAACAAACGAAACAAGTAAATATTGCATTTTTTTTCTCCCCTCAGAGTTTCTGTGCACAATGTAAATTCTGTTATTCGAAATTGTAAAAATTTTACTTAAGAATAATTGTAAAAAGAACAAAATTTTATACATATTTTGTAAACACACATTTGTCTAGTCGAAGAAAAAAAAAAAAAAAAGCTTTTTGAAACTAAAAACACTTTCTTTTTTGGCTTTTGCTTGTTTATATATTTATATATTTTTTTTCTGTAAGAAATTCAATTTAAATTTAAGCGTTAGTAATTTACTTCATGATATTTAATTCAAATTATTAACACTTTCCAACAAGGTTGAAAAGTGTTAATGATTTCGGTTTGTCTGTCTGTCCGCGCTCTAACTCCAGTAAATATTTATGAAATTTCTTAATACTGATATACGTTATTCACGTTCCCTATCGGATGTTCCCTATTACAAATGGCGTTTATACCTCTACGGGTTTGTGTACAGGGACCCCCTAAAATATTTCAAAGCATTGTGTTCTATGAGAGACATTTCTATAAACCATATTTTCATACCCTTACTGTACACAAATCTTAATGAAATGGAAATATGTAATTCAAGTTCACTATCGGATGTTTCCTTTATAAAATGGAGTATATACCACCACTGATTTGTGTACAGAGACACACAAAATATTCCAAAGCATTGCGTTTTATGAGAGAGGTTCCTATAAACTAAATTTTATTAACTTTACTTTGCAAGAAGATTTATGAAATTGAAATGTGTTATTTATAAGCACAAAAGAAAATGCTTTGCATAGAACATAGCATGGTTGGCATTAGATTTACAGGGTGATACAGAAATAATCAGTTATATAAAGAGCTATTAATAAATATTTGCTAAATTTGTGCTTTCTTTTACATTAAGCGTGTTTAACACTTTCTAACATTTTTAACACTTCCCAACCAGGGTGAAAAGTGTTAATGACTTCGGTTTGCCTGTCTCTCTGTCCGCGCTCTAACTTCCGTAAATATTTGTGGAATTTCTTGAAACTGATATATGTTATTCAAGTTCACTATCGGATGTTCCCTATTGAAAATGGAGTTTATACTTTTGCTGGTTTGTGTACAGGGGCACCCGAAAGTATTTCAAAGCATTGTATTCTATGAGAGGTATTTCTATAAATCATATTTTCATACCTTTACCGTACACATATCTTAGAGAAATTGAAATATGTTATTCCATTTTACTATGGGATGTTTCCTGAAAAAAATGGATTAAATACCACCACTGATTTATATACAGGGGCACCGAAAATTGTTTCAAAGCAAAGTGTTCTATGAGAGGTATTTCTATAAACCATATTTTCATATCTTTACTGTGTATATATCTTAATGAAATTAAAATATGTTTAATGTTTAAGCTAACTATTGAATGTTTCCTGTATAAAATGGATTAAATACCATCACTGTTTTATATACAAGGACACTGAAAAGTATTCTAAAGCATAGCGTTCTATGAGATATGATTCTATAAATGAAATTTTAATAACTATTTTCCACGAAGTTTTAGGAAATTGAAATATGTTATTTACATGCACAAAAGAGTGCTTTTCATAGAATATAGCATGATTAGCATTAGATTTACAGGGTCACACAAAAGTATTCTGTTATATTAAGAGCTATTATTAAAAGTTTGCTAGAATTCTACTTTCGTTTACATTAAGCGTTTTTAATAATTACTAACATTTTTTTAAGTGTGAATATGATATAAATTTGTGTATCTGTCCGTCTGTCTGCCCGCGGTCTAACTCCCGTAAATATTTATGGAATTTTTTGAAACTGATATATGTTATTCAAGTTCACTATGGAATGTTCCCTATTCAAAATGGAGTTTATACCTCTACTGGTTTGTGTGCAGGGACACCTGAAAGTATTTCAAAGAATTGTGTTTTATGAGATATTTTTCTATAAACCATATTTTCATACCTTTACTGTAAATATCTTCATGAAAATTGAAATATGTTATTCAGGCTCACTATTGCATGTTTCCTATATAAAACAGATTGCATACCACCGCTAGTTTATGTACACGGACACTTAAAAGTACTCCAAAGCATTGCGTTCTATGTGAGATATTTCTATAAATCAAATTTTAATAACTTTAATTTCCACGAAGTTTTTGAAATTGAAATATGTTATTTATATGCACAAAAGAATGGTTTGCACAGGTAGCCAATAAAATAGGTAATTTTATTGGCAATGGATCTGGCAATTTACTTATTCAGTTCGAAGATAGTCGCAAATTTGAAACAAAAGAAAAGGGTTAATGAAACAAGAAATGAAGACATCGATGATACTAAAGTTACTAGAACAGTTAAATGAATATGGATGTGTTGCATGGCAGCCATCCTTGCCTGATGGGCAACATTTAGATATTCCAGAAGAACAACGGCAAAATCTGCTGATCATTGTCGCGAATTCATTCTTCTGCTTTCAGAACAAATGCCTTTCCAGACAGACGGGCGCCTCTTTTTCGAGAAAGGTGCTTTTTAGAATCAGAAGCAGAACAGAACAGAAAGGACCTTGGATGGAGATGGGGCTACGTTAAGAGCGTTGTGTTTACAGACGCCCCGGTTCTAAAACAGAACTAGTGAAACCTTCAGAATTTTAACTAAGAATAAACATTTATCAGAATTGAAGAACGTTAATATTAAGATTTAATTTAATATTTAATTGTAAATACTGTACATAGTTTTGTTCTAATTTCGTTTTTACATGTATGCTAACAAAGCATTAAAATTATGTTTTCTCATCTAAGAAGTGCTACGTTCATCGAGTTTAGTTTCTTTAATGGATAACAGTTGCCCCATCCACATCCGGACTTTTGGATTAGAAGTTTTCAGGTGAGACCCATCCATATTTTATTATTTTAGAAGTGAATATTATTTAGAAGAATAAATATTTTATTAGAAAATTTAAGTAGTAACTGTAAGAATAGAGTTAAGATTTGAAATATGCTGTATCGGGTAAGTTAGAAGAATACGTTTTAGATCAGAAATCTGGTACAGTAATATTTTGTGGCATCCCATTCACGGGATGTGGGCAGCTATATAGATATCCATTATTTACAATTGAAAAGATAGATAATATTATAAAATTTTAAATTTTGTATTTATCATGGCTAATTTAATTATAGCTAAAAAAGAGAGAGCTGTCATAAGAGACAATATTAACAAATTTTATAAATAAATTACAAACATTATGCGACGATATAGATCCAGATGCTGTAGATTTAGAAGAAAGTATTGAATTGTTGAATGAAACTACTATAGATTTAAAGAGTAAAGATTCAGAAATTAATAAATTAACTCAAGAACTCCAATTAGAAGCCAAATTAGAAACGGCAAATGAATACCATGAGAAAATACTTACTTGACGATTTCAAGCTAACAGAAAATTAAAAGAACTAAAGAAAAGTGAAACAAGTATTTCATCAACAGAAACTGAAAGAAGAAATACTTCAAAAGAAGCAATTCACATCAAATTACCACAGCTAGATCCTGTTAAATTTAACGGGAATGCAGCCGAATGGCTGACTTTTTGGTCGTCATTCGAAACGGCTATTCATAACAATGGAAATTTAGATCCTGTAGATAAATTTAATTATTTGAAATCATTTTTGGCACCTGATCCCTTAAAATGTATAGAAGGATTCTCTGTTACCGCGAGTAATTACATAAAAGTAGTAGATATTTTAAATGAAAGATATGGAAAAGCAGACCTCTTAGTGAATGTACATTTGAATAAATTACTAAATATTGTCCCACTAAAACATTCAAGTGACATTAAATCGCTCAGGAAAATTTACGATGAAATCCAAACTAACATTAGAAGTTAGAAAGGATTGTGTTATTTATGTCTTCAACCTTCGCATTTAGCTAGACACTGTATCAAAAACTTTATGCAAGTTATGTAATCGTAGACATTCAGACATCATGTGTAATGGAAATAAAGATTTGAAACAGGAAATAAGTAATTATGACAGAAATGATCAATCTAAGTTGGCGTTATCAAATCATAATTTACAAGCGAATGTTTATTTGCAGACGTTAATAGTAGCAATTTCTAACAGGGATGATAGTAAATCATCATATATTCGGTTTATTACTGACTCCGGACCAATTTTAATACCTTTTTAACGCTTTATTAAACCTATTTTTTAAAAATATAGTGAAATTCATATTTTACGCATATTTATTACTTTGGCTTGCTTTCATGTATGCGTGGATATCTATATATTAATTTGAAACATGTTTTTGCCTGTCTCCACTATATTGAGAGAACTACTTCGTGTAAAAATTTGGTTGAGGTGTCTAAAAAAACGTCTTGGTCTGTAGATGTGCTATGAGAAGGGAAAAATAAAAAAAGTCTAACGGTTCCCCCCCGGGGGAACCGTTTCCCACCCGTTTGGGAAACCGATTAAAAACACGTTTACGAGCTTAACTAAACTACAAATTACTTCACGGTGAAGAAATTGTACATATGGGGACTAGAGTCGAATACTAAAAAATCACTTTCTGTTGCATACAATATAGTGCGACCCCTGGTGGTGAAAAATGGAACTAGGTGATTTTGCTGCAGACCCTATCATGTTACATCTTATTTTAAAGGTCTTTGTATTTCCTGACCGTTGGTGATGTTCGTACAGAACACACTGCGCCCCCTGGCGGTGGAAAGTGCAACTAAAAGATTTTGCAGCTGTCACCACCATGTGACAGCTTATTTAAAAGGTCTTGAAAATGCAAGACGGTTGTTGATAAAGGTCTTGAAATTTCATGTTGATTGGGGTGTTTGTATATAATATAGGGCGCCCCCTGGTGGTGAAAAGTGGAACTAAATGATTTTGTAGTGGGCCCCATCATGTTGCACCTTATTTTAAAGGCCTTGGTATTTCTTGACCGTTGGTGATGTTCCTATAGAACACACTGTGCCCCCTGGTGGTGGAAAGTGCAACTAAAGGATTTTGCAGTTGACACCACCATGTGACACCTTATTTGAAAGATCTTGGAAATGCAAGGCGATTGGTGATGTTCGTATACAACATACTGCGCTCCCTGGTGGAGGAAAGTAGATTTTGCAGCGCCTGCGTAGCATACCTGCTATACGGTGCCGCAGCCACAGGCAGCGGTAACACGAGTCAGAGGTTCGTTCGGTTCAATGTTAATTTTTGAGAATTTTGTCATGGTATTAGCGGCTTGCATATACGTGCCGCAGGCACCGGGTCACGAACCCGAGTTCCGTTCTGTTTAAAAAAAAAAAAAAAACTTAAACAGATGATTATTTTTTTCATGATGTTTTCATTTTAAAACAGAAATTCAAACAAAATCGAGTTAAAGGTATAAAATAATACAAATTTAAGGTTCATTTAAGGTATCATGGGTCCGGGCAACGCCGGACAGGTCAGCTAACATATAGTCTTAGTATTAAACGAAATAGAAAATAAAAGATAGCGTCTGCTTATTTGAAGTCTGTTTGACGTCACATTGACAGTACTTTGTAGAAAGTGATGCCATATACAGTATTTCTATTTATAAGCATTTTTCAGACTTTCTTTTTTTAAGCGAAATGTCGTAAATTATACTAGATGTTTTATCATGAAACACATTTAAATAATGTTGCGACGGTTTTTGAAACATTACGATCAATAAAGTGACTGTCTAATTCGACGGGTTCCAGCTAGTGAATATTTTATATCAAAATCTCCAATAATTAGGAAAGACATTCTACCTTTGCAATGCGCAATTACGAAAAATTATAAAATTACAAAATTATCAGATACCAAACCTCTGTTCTTCCATGCTTTTACAATTCCCTTTTAAGAATCTGACCTGAAATGATCTATTTTCCAATAAACAAACTTTTAGAAAAGAAATTGTTTTAAAAACGGAATCTTGTGAAAACTCAATTCTACAGTTCCAACTACGAACTTCCTCAAATTTGTTATTCGTGGTTTAAGTAAAGAGAAATAAATCTAGAACACCTATTTTAATATATTAATATTTTTGTTTTTATTTGAAAATGCCATTATTTGACAAAATTTAACATTAAAATTACAAAACTGAATTTTTCAAGAATTTCGTTAAATTATAAATATTAAATACTTATTTATTGTCCAAATTAATGTAATTTACATGATGCTCATATATTTAACTAAAAGCAAAATATATACTGAATTTCTGTTCCTGTTGTTTAAGTCTTTCGTCTACATAATTTCTCAATTTAACATGATTAACATGATTTTGTTATAAAAGCCAACAATATGAAATTGGTGATATTTGCCAAAAATAAATTCAAAAACTGGCGTACAGTCAATAGAAAGAAATTAAAACTTCTTCACACACCATAAATTTTAAATCAGCACAACCGGTTTCAGTCTTGCTTTTGCCTCCAAGGCAGTTGCACGTGTTTGCACCTGATGAAGAAAGGCTACGTCCTTTCGAAACCGGTTGTGCTGATTTAAAATTTATGGTGTGTGAAGAAGTTTTAATTTCTTTCTGGTGATATTTGGCTTCTTCCATTTACCCCTCCCCCCTTTTTTTTAACTCACAGAGAAAGTTTCAATGCTTGGTTATGTTAGATAGTGTATTCTAGCGAGGGTTTTTTTCCCCCCCACATATTTTAGTTTGCTTTCCACTCTATTAAAATAACTGCAAGTATAATAAGAAATAGGGATAAACCTTTCAGAAATTCTACAAATATACAATTTAAGTTTATTAGCACATTAAGATGACTTGAGATCATTTTTACCATGTAAATGATCAAAACAGATGCCAGAGAAAAAAAAGAATAAAGAAATTCACACAAGTAGCTATCATGACAGTGAGAGATGTATATACAGAGTGAGGCATTTAATTCGTGCGTGCAATAAGGGCTTACTGAATCTTGTATGCTTCATTTTTCTCAAAGTAGCGAAAGCTAGTATTAAACACGCACATACATATGTATATGCAGTTAGAAAAATCTAGTATAATGATGCATTGTGTTATTTTAAATATTTGGAAAATGTTGACCACACTATATGTAAATAACGCTCCATTTTGAGTTTTTTTTTTTTTTTTTTTTTTTTTTTTTCATAACTTAAATGGTTTATGTTTTTTTTTCTTTTAATTTCATCATTGCCATACAAATATACATATGTAATACACTGCAGCGCAAATATATTTTTTTCCCCTCTTTTTAGAGCCGGCATGGGAAGAAGAACTGGCAATTTTAATTTCTCTAGCTCTAAAAAAGACCTATGTGAATAGTTAAAAATTCAAATTCTTTTATTACCTATTTTTTAAATATTACATTTTTACACAAAGCTTACTTTTTAATAATACACTGCTTTTTGAACTATTTTAAATTCAATCTTAACTGATATAAGTTTTATGTAAGCAAAATGTTTAATGTATATATTTTTCTTTTAATTAAATATTATATATATATATATATATATATATATATATATATATATATATATATATATATATATATATATATATATATAAAATTTTATTCAGACTGCGTAACACTTTTTGGTATAGTATATTTACAAACAGGGAGAGATATTTTTTTCTTTTTTAATGCAAAAATTGAATAAAGTAATTAATCTTTCGTTATTAAGTCCTCTTAAATAGTGAAGTAGCTTTTTTAATTTCTATTGGACTAAATATTATCAAGACAATGTTAAGCAAACATAGTATATTTTGGAAAATATTTACACTCAACTTTCTATATAGTTCGAGTCAACTTTTTTAAATTTTCATATTAAAAGTTTAGTGTATGAAAAATGTAGCAAGGCATTAATAAATCTGCCGTTTAAGATGCACTGAATTACATCATTTCAAATTCTGCCAAACGTAATATTTACAAACTTAAACATTTTATCCGTGAATTTTAATATGGTATTGAGTTATGACTAATCATATAAAGGATGCTTACTAAATATTCCCTTTCCAGCTTCGAGTGCAGAACCTCTCGACTGCCTGTGGAATCTTTAAATATTAGGTATTTTTACATGGATAAGTTGTGGGTGTCGGAGGAAGAAAGTGCCAAGCCACATTTCGTTAATCTTTATTATAGGTAACCCATTATGAAAAGTTTCGATTCGTGTCGCAATTCGATTTTATTCATGATTTTTTGGTAACCTATTCGTCTCAAATAACATTAAGGAAAGAAAGCTTGAAAATAGAATATTTCAAAATTGTGATCCAAAAATAGGTATAGTAATAGACCCACAACACAGTCAGAAATAAATTAAATAATGACCATTTCCGCCGCATCTGGTTCAAATAACGGATTCATAACGATCCACACAATGAATCCAAAAATATTCACATAATAGGTCATTTTTCACGACAGCATGACCATCCATTTTAGGTCATATTACTGGAAGACGCCAAGAAACATAATAAAATTATCATGTGTAATATACATCTAAAAACACATTTTATTAAGCAAACCATGTCATATTTCTGTACATGAAAGAGTGTCCATCTAAATAAATAGGAAAGTTAGTGTTTAACTTTTAACAGATTTTATAAAACCCACTTTACAAAGACTTCTATTCAGACGTGTAACACTGCAATCGCTTGAATACCGCCATTACTTCTTCTTGACTTGGTGCAACTAGTTTATATGTTACTCGGTGTATAGCTCTATTTGTTTCGAAGTAAACATATCTGCATCGTTATGTCCGCTAGGATCATTTTAAGATACCTTTCCCTAGTTTTAATTTATTTTGGAGAGATATCAGCTAACTTTAAAAATAAATAAATTAATTAAATTAAACGCCTTTTTTAATATATTCCTATTTTATAATATCGATTAAAGATACAGTAAAACTCCATTAACTAGCGATAGTTCAATTTGTATTTTTAAAAAAGAATTACACCAGCGAATATTGTTTATAACGGTTTAGAGAAAAACAATGCAAAATCATTTTTGTTTATATGTGAGAAAAATTTCTAATACAGATTAATATATATATTTTTTTTAATTTTATATAATAGATAATTATATTGCAAGTTATTTTATGGCGAATCTTTAATAATAAATATGTATTTTTTTGTATATTACAAATTGAAATTGCAGATTAAGAAAAATATTGACATTTTTGTCGCTGACGTAAGACACTTCGTACAATAAAGACTTCAATACGAAACATCCTTTGCGTTACTCATCATTATAAGGAAAAAATTACAGTTATCAATTTTTAAATTGACTACCTTGTAAGACAATTAAGTTACTTGTGCCAAGAAGCAATATGTGCTGTATAATGCAGAGCTACCAATATTTCATGTTTCCTACTAAGCGTTGTCAGTACGCGCCATTTTTCATACCACTGTTTTGGAAGAGTAATATCCTCCTCCTTTAATCGGTAAAAATTACTTTAAAAAAAAAAGTGGTATGATAAAAATGCAGATATTAATACTACACAATATAATAGAAATGGTGGCAAGTACGATAATAGCCAATTCAACATATTGAAAATTCACTTAATTTAGCTCGTTAATAAAAATTTAAACTTAGAATTCAATATTAAACTTAAAATATTTTCTAACTTAAAGAAACTTTGATAAAAATTAATAGTTCATAATACGATAAAAACGCTAAGTATTTAACGTTAACTAAGAATTAATATTTCCTGTTAAATAAATATACAAGAATATGCTTGTTTAACCATTTAAAATGTTACTTTTGATATAGATGTACTGTCACGTGCTGGGATAACAAGAACATGTCAGTGCACTTCTACCAACTGCATCGGATGTTTACCAGATCCCAAAATAAACTATAAAATGTATTGTAACTTGTATTATAAAATATTTCATACATCTTTATTACAGGCTTACAAAACGAATACCTTTAAACACGCTTAAATATTTAGAACGTTTGTGAAACAACTATCATAGAAAAGTTTAAGCGAAAAATATTCCTTATACTCTATTGTATTAATGTATTAACAGTGCTTGTTAAACGTTGATAGTTAAACGTATTTAAAATAAATTATGTTAAACATGTTAGTTGCAATTATATCTTACGTACCTATACGATATGGGATTTGAATTGCGATCTTTGTCAATATACAGGTTGTTCGAATAAAATTGTTCGCGTCTTAGTTTTTTTTTATTTATCAGACAAAAGTTAACAGTGTAAATTTACAAAAATATCCAAAATCAGGTGTGAAAGAATCCTATCCACCAGTAAATTTTCGAAATGTTACATTTTTTGAAAACATAGTGTAAAATTTTATATAAAAAATACGGCGCGTCAAAAGAATCCCAAATGCACTTTAATTTGAATAGAAAGAAAAACAGTTGCCTGCCTATGCATACCGTGGCACGTATGTAGCTTTCAATTTCATTTTACGCAATTTGCAATAGGGACACCATAAATAAAAACAAATGTATATAAATACACTGCTCAAAACAATTGGGCTATATTATAAGTTGCGGGTAACAACCATGTAATCGCCAACCTTTCACAAAAATTAAATAAGAGATTAATAAAATTATACTTTTAAAAAATTAAAGAACACGCTTTTATTGAAATGTGAACTAAAAAGCACAAAATAGCTATCTTTATAGTATTAAAATGCAGGATAAGAAGAAATTGTGTCAGTGACACCACATTACGGGATGATTATAAAATAATTTAGAATTAAACAAAAACCATTTTTAAAAAAATCTCACCTGACTGGGCTCGAACGTTAGACCTTTAGGTTCGTAGACCGGAGCTTTACCTCAGTCACAGCGTTCACGTAGGGAGTCTTTTTACAATATAGATTTTTTGTTTGCTCCCAGAATTGGTTACAAACATATATACATACAGGTGAAGCTAATAAAAGCATTTTAAAAAGGAAAATTATAGCATTTACAAAGTTTGGAACATGCAAATTTTTTCTGTGTCATAGAAAACGATGCGTTGTAGATAAAGAGGGAAAAGCGACCTCCAGCTTTCTTTTTGTATGAGAAGATTAATATCAATTGCACGCGTTCAAGGTGATCTTCATTTGTGATCAAGGTGATCTTCATTCTGAAATCTTCATTTTGTTGCAACAACAAATTCAAAGGGCTACTAGTACCAGAGTTTCTACTCAAACTGTTCGAAACCTATTCCACTAGTGAATTTGTATGACAGCAGACCTATAATTTGTATTTCGTTGACAATGGTTTGTAATTCGTTCACGTGTTACTTGCAGAACGTGGGCACAAGACCATCTCTGATGAGGGACAAGATGAGTGGACCAAATTATCTTCATTAAGGAGTCTTGCTTAAGTGTTCAACCTCCCAATCGATAGATTCTCATCTGGAAAGAACCTGGTACCTGAAATAATGTTTCTGTACTTGAAATTGTCCGATTTTGTGAAGGGGGAGTGAGGGTCTGGGCAGGCATTTTTATCATTGGCCGTATGAACTCATACATTATCAGGAACAGAACACTAACGGCTCAGCAATATAGAGATAAATTTCTCAGACCTATTGTGGTCCTTTACGCTGCAGAAGTCGGGGATGAATTCATTCTCTGTTTAGGAATTTCTAAGAAGATAGGTTGCTAACCGCTCATACGCTCCCGAAACAATTCAATAGTTGGAAAACTTTTCTTCTAGAGTGGAAGAGGATACCGCAGTCTCTCATTGATAACCTCACTGATTCCATGTCTCGTAGGTGTGCGACATTGCTTCCGGTTAGAAGAAACTATACACCTCATTAAATTTAATTTCTATTTGAGAAATCACATTGTTGTGTAATACGCATGAATTGTACATTTTTGTTTATCAAAAAAATGTTGTCGATAAAATTTAATTATTCCTTGTTCGTTGCTTCTTTTACATCTCCCTTATCTTACAACACCTATACATATCTATCAACTAAATATTTCCTCTTCTGCAGTTTACATCGAAAATCATATCCCGTAATTATTTGGGCAATGTAAACATTTTAATGAATATATCTTATAAACTAAATAACTCATGACTGCTTTTAACAAAATAAAATTTAATAAGAATTATAGAGAACATATTTAGAGCTCAGCATCTTGCGTGACAAAGATTTTAAAACATTTTAGTTAAACGATTTTTTTAAGTGGTTGCATTACATAATGTTTAGACATTATGCAGTTAAAAAAATTATTTTAAAATAAACATTTTGAAATTAATAAATTATTAAATTTCTAATAGCTTGCAAAGTTTTTAAATTAGGATATTCATCATATTCATTTAATCATTAATGATATTTTAAACGGGGTTTGACTTCTTTACCATGAATTTATTTTTCATAATACACGTTTACGTGAAATTATGCCCTATTCTCCCATTTTAAGAAAATCTTAAATTTCGAATAACTTAAATTTTAGTTTGAATATTCATAGCCAACAATGCTCATTACAGTAACATAAATGATATTTTAAAAGTAGTCGACATTCCCATAATGCTTGTTTTTGCGAAATTTTGCCCTATTCTGCTATGTTAAAAAAAATTGTAAATTGCAAGTAACTTAAAGTTACTAAAGTAGAATGCTCATACTTAATGATATTTATACCAGCATCATAAATAATATTTTAGAGCTAGTCTGACATCTTTACGATATTTTTTTCTTCTCAAGCAGCATGTAAACGTTTCTGGACGATTAACCCCTTGAACTGAAATGACGAGTCCAGCTCGTCATGAATTTCCAGACACTAATTATGTTCTTATGTGTTTATATAACAATAAACATTCATATAAATGTGTGAAACAAATTTTTTTAATAACAAATTATTTGGGCAACAAAAACCGTAAGTTTCTATATCAATCCCTCCTCTTAAAACTAAGAAAATTAAATTGTCTGCAGGAGCAGAGCTGACTGAAAATAAATTGCAGTTCAAGGGGTTAATGACAGTTGCAATCTCTTCAAACACCCTATTTCGTGTTAAAAGAATGTTTCATTAGTGTTACTGAAAACAGTCTGAAAACATATTCTTTGTACCATACATAAAGCGTACAATTCCAGTTATATGACACGTTTAAATGTAACATCGTCAAAACATGTTCCGCCTCAGTGCAATTATTTAAAATATAACATGATTTTAACTAATTATAAAAAGGAATATTAAATTCAGTCCATATGTTCGCCAGATTTGGTAATCTCGAAATTTTGCTAAGATATGCAAACACTTTCTAAAAATTGTATTGCTTTCAGGATATCCCAAAAAGTGTTTTTTCATCGAAAACTAGAAATCGAAAGTTTTAATGAATCCAATATATTCATTTTATGTATACGGAAGAAAGTAAAAATATATACTATTTCAGACTTATTTAAATTTCACTGCTTAATTTCTTCATTATTTATATACACTGAAGCATAAGACCCGAGCGCGTTAATTGGCCTCAATCCTACCACCATATATATTAAAACAAAGTAAAATTAATTTGCTTTTCTGTTTAATTTGATAGCTTAAATTTGAAAAATTAATACTAATCTCATATGTTTTTAAAATGTTTTATAAAATCTAAATATTTGTTAAAAGCAACCATATCTTTTACTTTATATTTTAATTCTATATTTTTTATAGAAATTTGTTAAACATTTTTAACTAGATTAGTTTTGACCTATTACTATCCTGGTAATGAAAAAACAAATTAAAAATTAATCAGCGATAGATGAGAAAAAAAAATTTTTGATACCGTTATGAAAACGAATGAGAATTGCTAATTTAGTTTAAGTGTATTTCGACGGACAGGTGGCGCTTTTATTTCTAACCTTCTGGATTTTTCACATGGCTACATCTCAGCATTTTTTGATTAAAATTATAACAAATTCCTTATATAAAATCTTTATTGTGGGAATATACAATATTTTTTTTTTGTACGTAATCAAATGTAAGTGGCGCTTTCATATTGAATAATATAGAAAATTTTTAGCGATGGCCATAATATACCAGTTTAAATTTATGTAAAAAAACCAGTTTAAATTTATGTAGTTTTGACCTATTACTATCCTGGTAATGAAAAAAATTAAAAATTAATCAGCGATAGATGAGAAAAAAAATCATTTTGATACAGTTATGAAAACGAATGAGAATTGCTAATTTAGTTTGAGTGTATTTCGGCGGACAGGTGGCGCTTTTATTTCTAACCTTCTGGATTTTTCACATGGCTACATATCAGCATTTTTTGATTAAAATTATAACAAATTCCTTATGTAAAATCTTTATTGTGGGAATATACAATAATTTTTTTTTGTACGTAATCAAATGTAAGTGGCGCTTTCATATTGAATAATATAGAAAATTTTTAGTGATGGCCATAATATACCAGTTTAAATTTATGTAAAAATGTATTGGATTCGGGACAATTTTCAATCCATGTTTTCGATTATTTTAGACTTTTTGAGAAGTCCTGAACACAATTTGACTGTTTTTAGAAAATGGCTGTGTGTGCAAGTGTACACAAAATTTTGTTGACGTGGTATTTCATTACTTAATAAAAATAGTTGAACTTGATAATTACTTGACACTGATTTAAATTGGTTTTAATATACATCTGGGGATCAATTGCTCAAAAGGTTAAGCTGTTATCTTTTTATTTTCCAAAATTTTTCTTATGAGAATATAGGACATAATTAAGTATAAATGTACATAATCAGGATTATTTTTAACTCTTCAGCGTGACAGTAATAAACAACCATCAAGCATTTTGGTGTACATGTATCGGGTATCTGTTTTCAGTCCCTTGTAGGAAGTTCCCCCTGGGGTGTAAATTTTCCATGAGAATCTTTCAAAAGAATTCTTCGATCTCTTTAAAACGAATGGTTGAACTGCAGATCTATAATAATTTAAAACGAATGTATATATTCCTTTTTAACAAAAAAAAAGAAATTCCTTGATGTTAGTACAAACTTAACTTTCTTTCCTCATTTAATGTCTTCTCCGAGATGAAAATCGCCTATATTCATCAGGAAAATTATCTATATACTAATACGCAAACATGGAATTTGCCGTACTTGAATTACATATTAATTATAGTAGTAGAGTAATGGAAGTGGATCGTTCGAATGGTATATGTGAGTTTGATATTTTAAGCATTTAAAAAATTAATTACTATTTCAGCGGATCGGGAATCTGTTTCATGATCTTTTAATTCCATTCCCCGACTAACCTAACGTAGGTTATGGTCTATTCTATTCTGTCAAAAAATTCAATACCATGTTTTCACCTGATTCACATGTTTTAAGGTCTGATGAGTCCAAAAATAATGGTATTCGGAAAGGGTTCAGCGTGGTAGAGAGAAATTTTCTGATTACAGGGGTCGATCCAGGCAAAATTTGGGTCCCATTCGCGGCCCCTTCACAAAATTCCACATAGTAAAAAGGGACCCTTGACAAAATTCAAATTCATAAAAAGGGACCCTTCACAAAATTCAAATCTATAAAAAGGGACCCTTCACAAAATTCAAATTTTATGCAATGAGTCCCTTCACAAGATTTTGTTTTATAAAAATGATCCTTTTATTAAATATTTTCATATTTTCAGTATTAATTTTAATTAATGCCTTAATTTGGCTCAACGAAACTATTAACTTGATATTAAACATTACATAAAGTGATTGTGAAAGCTGAAGATTTTTTACACAATATTTTACTTTTTCACAAAAATATTTTATATTGCACAAAAATAAAAATTTCACAAAAATATTTTGTTTTTCACAAAAAAGGGTCCCGAAAATTAAAACCTGGATCGACCCCTGGATTATCAAAATGTCCAGAACCAATAAATATATAATGCCGAAACTTCAAAACTGAGACATGTCTATTATGTAGATAATTTTTTCGAAAATTGAAAACCGGAAGTAGGTGCGTAAGTCAGTATCTCATAAACAGCTCTATCGATTCTTTTAAAAAGGTGCTATATAAACACCCTATTGCATGTCCTTTCGTATATATTAGTTGGTTAGTTCAGGAAAAAAGATAGGCGTCCCACATAAGTAGTTCATTTTAAGATCTCGCAAGTGCGTTCCTTTAAAAAAGGTTGAACAGTTTTTTTTTTTTTTTTTTTTTTTTTAACTCGCCATATTTAACTTTTAGATATTTTCGTATGTGATTGCTGTTTTCGGTCAACATATGAACTGGCTAAGTTTTGGTAAAAATCTGTTCTCAAAATTGCTACATACGCCACTCTTTAGATAAACGTTCGCATGTATCGCTAATACACAAAAATTGACAGTTTTCCTTATAAGGCAGGTCAATTTTTGATCTCTGAAATTTGTGTTTCAATAAACGGCGCTACTTATTTCTTTAACTTACTACGTGTACTTGGTTTCATATTTCTTTACACGTGTATCAGTTTTCTCATCCAGGGAAGTTGTTACGTGTCCGATTTGTTAGGCCAATTTTATTTCTTTTGACTACTATGTGTCCCCGAATTTTTTCTTTCTTAAAATCGCTTCTTTTAAACAATGGAAAGATAGAACCAAAATTAAATTTTAGAATCAGTTCTACATTTAAAAATGATTATATATATAATTGGGTTGGCGAAAATGTTGTGGCGTATTTTTTACCACCTGCGTGTAATTTTACCTGCTAGGTCAAGACAAGCATGTAGAATGCTGTACGTGGAGTCTTATTGTTTAGCGTACCTCTCGTGGGATACAAGAGGACTACTTTCAATACCCTTCATCAGATAGTTGCGAAGTACAGTCGGTAACAAAAGTCTCCGAACACTAGCAAAAATTCCTACATAAAAAAGTACACATAATACAGTTTTTAAATAAATCCTTGTCGAATCCTGTTCTTAAGTCAGTCTATAAACAGGATTCGACAAGGATTTATTTAACTGTATTAAGTGTACTACTTTTATGTAGGAATTTTTGCTAGTGTTCGGAGACTTGTTACCGACTGTACAGATTGAAAAAAAATGGCAGTGGATAAAGTGCTTTTAAGACATTTCATTTGGTATGAGTTCCAAAACGAAAGTAACGCTTCGGTTTTTGCATGTAAAATTTTATATGACAAATTGGTAAGTGAAGTTTTAAATCTCCGGACTTGCCAAAGATGGTCTGCCAAATTTCGTTCATGAGACTTCATTCTCAAAGAATATGTTCATCTGTGTGGCCATTCAAGGTCAAAGATGACATTTTGCAGTTCATGTTGGAGAATAACCTACATCTAACCATTAGAGCAATTGCAAAGAAACTCTGCAATCACCATTCGACGACTAAAGAACACATGAAACATATTTGTCTTGAAGCAGAGTATTCGCTAAAACAATTGACTGAGAAAATTTTAACTTATCGTGTGAGAATCTGTTTACCAATCCTGGTTAGACGTAATGTGGAGCCGTTTTTGGACAAGCTCATTACGGGAGAGGAAAACAGGATCCCTTTAGAAAATATAGAGAGAAAAAAAGTTCGCTGCAAACCTGGAATATCCGCTACAATTATTACAAAACCAGATCTTCGTCAACGGGAAGTGATGTTCTGTTTGTGATGGTTTAGTAGAGTTTCAGTATACTACAAGCTACTTAAACAGGGTCAATTCATCAATGCATTCATCAAAACACCTACTGTAAACAGCTTGATAAATTGAATGCAGTTATGAAGGAAAAGTAACTAGTATTAGAAAAAAGAAAAAGGAATTCTGTTTCATAGAGATAATACAAAACCAGGTACTGAACGGCGGTACTACAAAAGTTTAATGATCTTGGATGGGAAGTTCTTAGTTTCCCATCATATTATTATCCATACTTGCCAACCATCTCATTAATAAATGGAAGATTTCTAGTATTCGCTTTTTTTTTTCCCACAACAGTCTCTTTTAGAATAATTTCATACTTATTTAACCGTAATAAAGTGTTGTGGGAAAAAGAACGTGTACTAAAAATCTTCCGTTTCATAATTAGGATGTTCGCAGGTTATGATTATGTATTATAATTTTCTGAGAGGGAAAAAAAATACTTCTTTTGAAGCTGTCTTCCATTGCAGTTGCTGAATATTTTAGGTCCAAGAAGAAGAACTTTTACGTAAGAGAGATCGACAAATTGCCTGAAGGATAGCAACGAGTGGTTTCAAATAATAATATATTATAATATTAATTAAAATGTGAATAAATATTATTAAAACTAGTTTAAGAGTTTTATTTGAAACACGATGATACTTTCCCGCCAACCTAATGTATATATTAATTACGCATTTTGTACATTTAAAAACATCTTTGTTATGCCATTTATGTATTTTGAGTGTATTTTTCACTTCAACTTTCTAGTTGCACAGAAAGAGAAAAATGAAAGGGATCGGAACATACTGTTTAGCCTTTAGTTTGTTTTACATTTAATTTTAGTTTTACTTACTATTTTGTTATGTAGTTTTTATAATCTATTCCATGAATTTTTCTTTCGTGTTTTTTTAGTTCTGAAATCTGTTTGCGTGCTTACAATTTATATTTCTGTCGCAGGGACGCACAAAAGATCCATTATGATCCATTGTCAAAACATATGAATTTGGAACTCAAACGATCTATCATACTTTTCACTTTTGTTTAACCCTTTAAGGCGCACTACACTTTAAAGTTGGAATTTCAACAAAAAAAGTTGCAGGCTATCTACTTAGGTCTAAAGGAGTACACAGGTATAATTTTGTAAAGATAGTACTTACCGTTTTGAATCTGTGGGTGTTCCATCAGCTGGAACAGTGCGCCACTAGAGCTCAGAAAAGTGCGTCTAAGTGAGCATCGCAGCGAAGCGCGTAAATGAGTAAATGATTTTGCATATGAATTAAAAAACACTGTATTGTACCTGTGTAGCAGATTTCGCATGACCCAGGGTTTACACACGGGGAGGCCTGCTACTCTACCACCCCCCCCCCCCCCAAAAAAAAAAAAAAAAAAAAAAAAAAAAAAAAAAAAAAAACTTGGTTATGTGATTTTTTTATGAAATAATTTGATATTTACAGTTAGTATACATATATACAAGTCCTATGTGCAAAAATATTTACAATTAGTCTATTTTTTAGCTTCATGACATTTTTAGAAGCACGTCACACCCTTTTGGTAGAAGTTTGGAATGTATATCTCTAGGTTGTTTATTAAAAACTCTCTCTCGCAGCATCTGATAGCTTGACGTCATTCCCTCCAAACAGAGGAAAACAGAAAACGTGAACACAGCTGTCATCTCTCATCATTGCTTTCGGTTGCGTAATGAAAAGCGCTAGTGTCGCAGTGTTCCAGGAGATGGAACACCTTATTTTATTCAACAATTCCTCGTATGTTTCCTGTATAAAAAGTTAAAAAATAATATAGAATAAATAATTTAGAGTACAGTCCATGATATAACATAGAAATTTTTTTTCAAGCAATCATTTTTGCATCACAAAAAAAATTTACAAAAATTCTTGTATATACGAGGATTTATAATAACGCGTCTCACAAGTAAACCTTCTCTCCTTTGATACCGGTTATCCGGAAACCCATATATTTTCTGAAAGCTTATGTCTTAAGTATAAAAACTGTGAAATCTTAGGGGCAGAGGGGCAAGCGTTTAGGAGATATAGGGCCCACAAAGTATAGTAAAGTGTGTATATAGGGACATATTCCCACAATGATGTCTCTATTTCTTGTATGTTCCCGTATATTGCTGTCAAGTACTAACGTGTTGTATGTCTTCTTACATTGCTTCTTCTTACATGGATCCTAAAGTCGTTGTGGCTGCCTTGGTCTCCCGATTCGGAACAAGCAATCGGTCTCCGAACATCCAGGAATCGGAGATGATAAAACATATAATTACTCTCCTAGAAAATGATATGGAGATTGTGGAAGGGATCCGGATTAGGATTTGCTAGAGGCGATGGAGAAGAATGGGACGAGGATATGGACTTCGAAGATGCTGGTGTCTATAAGGAAGAGCAATGCTCGTCGCAACAGTCACCGTCTCCACTTCTGTCGTGATGCATTTTGGCCAAATACGGCTAATGACAAGAAGAAAATTCTGCTTTTAGTGGATTCATGGTGTTCTAATTAAGATCATGCATTGTCTGCTTCCGAAGTACTTGATGGTAAAGTCCTACAAAAAGAATTGGTACCTGAAGGATTTACAGGAAAGATTAAGCCTTATGGATATTCATTTTTTCAGACATTACAAATCTTTTGTTCGTTACATAATGGACACAATCCTTATCGAGACATACGAGCACATCTGGCACCGCGATAGTTTTCTGGCCCTGCAGTGCTTTTCCTTATATCAGTTCAATGCTCCTCGTTTCAAGAACTTGATTAAGTACGTTTTTATAAAAGCGGATACTTGGACGATGAACCTGGAATGTGGATTGAGCCAATGGATTACAGCTTCGATTCATTGACAAATGATGAGTTTGCAAATGGGCGGCTATCGCATTTGTAAAATGTGCCAATTGTGAACTGTCTCACTGTTTATTTGATGAATTGCAGATTGATTGTCTCTTGTAATGGATTTTATTTAAAGTCAGTAACAACCCACATTTTCCGCATCCCAATGTATACTGTTTCTTTTCAGCGAGTTGTTTCGTCCTTTATATTGATATCTCCACTTTCTTACCATATTATTAGTTCATATAACTACGTGAATTGAACATTTTTAGCGACTTGTGGTGTCATGTTTCCAATACATTATGTCCTTTAACTCCTAAACGCTTATCCCTCTGCCCCTAAGATTTCACAGTTTTTCTACTTGTGACATAAGCTTTCAGAAAATATATAGGTTTCCGGTAAACCGGTATCAAAGGAGAGAAGGTTTACTTGTCAGTTAAATATCATGGATTGCCTTGTGTAGGGGTGTCATCTATGGGTGAAAAGGAAAGTTCAAAGTTAAAAATAAACCTATTTTTATGCATTTGCAATTGAATTTAACGGTTGGAGAAGCTAGTGAAGTTAGGTGTTCCATGTAGTGGAACACTGAGCGGCAAAGGGTTATTTATTGAATTGGTTATAAATTTGTTTAAACGTCTGGTTAATGCTAAATTCTTAAAAAGTCGTAGTATTTTGAACAATTAACTGGAGCACTAACAAAATATGATTTAGCATTTAATGATTTCCCCGAGGGTATATACATTGTTTTAGTGAGAAACACTTGATAATGTCGTTATATTTCAATATTTTTCTTTTACAAAAGACATTTACGCTTAATTAATAAATGAGATTCCATTACGGAGGAGTAAAATAACTTTTTTTTTTTCAACTTTCTGTACCACATTTCAGTTCTAAATATCCAAGAGATTTTTAAATTCAAATACGTAGATAATAATTTTCTAAATCAAATATATACTTATTTGAAATTTCGGTTAAAATTTGATTATCTATGCTATTTTCGATATACACTTACTGTACAAGATATGTAGAAGCACATATGCATCTAAATTTCTGTACAAGTAACAAATAGCTCAGTCATGTTACTTTGACATCAGAAAATGTAATTAGTATTTGTTATAAACAAGGTAGTACGCAGAGACATGACTTAAGTGACAAAAATACAAACATTATAAATGAATATATACATTAATTTTCTTCGTCTTTTTGATATACATTAATAATAAGAGGCTATGCATTTTTTAAAAATTTTGAAGAGTTTTTCGCGTTAAAAAAAATAAAAAAAAAATCATTTTAGTGGATTTTTCATTCAAAATCAATATATTTCGGATTAATTAAAACTGTAATTACAAAGTTCATTCCCTTTCTTCTTAATTCTCCCCTTGCTGCTGTGTTCGTTTCGAATGGACGAAATAAACATTTTTGAATATAGCAAATTGAGTCGAATCCGAGTCCATTCGGACGGTTTTATTGCATCGAAACGGCGCATTTTTTTTTTTTTTTTTTTAAATATATAACCGTACTTCTATTTTCAACTTTTAAATTAAATTTATGTTACAACTCTTATTGTTTTTCACACGAAATATTGTACATAAAATAAGAATTTTCATGCATGTTGATTTTAGGTCGAAATGGACCCGAACAGAACAGTGGGGTTTAAGAAAATAAAAAAACAATTTCTTTCGTATCAAAGAATGAAAATTATTGAATAGTTAGAAAAAAAATGCAATTTTTGATAATTTTGGTTTTTGAGTATTTAACCACTATTACAAAATTACGTAAATGAATAACATTTCTATTTACTTACCCTTAAAAAAATTCAGGTTTAACCAAATTTTTGTACTTAGTAGTTGTAATCTCAGTTTTCATTTTTGGTGAACAAATTCACATAGAGCACCAATTAAGGTCCCGCATCACTCGTCGTCGATGGAAGCCGAAGCTAATGTTATTCTATGGGAAATTTTCTTCACAAATAACTTATTAACTAATACATATTTTAAAATTCTGTTTTCACATTCAGAAAATTCCCGACTGTTAAACTGACGGACCTTTTTTAAAAAAAAATAATTTTATTTATTTATTTTGCAGCTGCAAAATATGAATTTTCAAATATGTGAAATTTTTCATTTTGCAATTTCAAAATAAAAAATTAAAAAATACATTTTTAAAAAAGGTCCGTCAATTTAACAGTTGGGAATTTTCTGAATGTGAAAACAGAATTTAAAAAATATGCATTAGTTAATAAGTTATTTGTAAAGAAAATTTCCCATAGAACAACACTGGCTAGTGCTTCCGGCGACGGTAAGTGAAGAGGGCCGTTAATGGTAAAACATTTATCCATTCTTTGATTGCAACTTCAGCACTCAAATTTGGTTTAACATAAAGCAAATGTTTAACCATGTGATTTCGCTTGTATAAGATAACATTCACATGATTTATATTTGAGGAGCAAACATTCAAACAGTGCTTCCCCCCCCCTTCGGATACAATTTTTCAGACAATACAAAAACTAATAAATTAAAAAATAACTAAACTTCAAACCTAATAATAGTTTGTTTAAATGTACTACTAGATAACAGAAAAACATGTAGACATATCTAAGAAGATATGTAGACCTGCTTTTTATGTTGTTTAAATAAAAAATCACAAACCCCTTTTTTTTTTTTTTTTTTTTTTTTGAGAAAACACGATTTGAATGTTTGCTCTTCGTTTTAAATGCGTTAAAATGTGCTCTGAATTTCTCTTAAACCTTATATTAACAAATAATTTTAAAAAACTTCAATAAGTTTTTCTTTTCTTTAAGAATGCATGCAAAATATAAAGGAACATATTTAAAAATGTATGCAAGGCAAAAATAAATTATCTTTCAGAAGTGATCACCTTCACAAGAGCATAAAAATATGTATTTTATTCGAAAAATGTCTTTTAAAGAACACAAACTTCAAAAATAGATGTAGTAAAAATTCAATAACTTTGATTATGCACAGTGTGACAGATTTTTTGCAGTAATACCTAATACGTATTTTTTTTTTTTTTTTTTTTTTTTTTACAAATAATTGGAAAAGAATTTATTATTTTATTTCAGAAAATATTGGAGCACTTCAAAAAATTAACAAATGTATTTTACTACTTTTAAGTTAATAATTTTACATTTTTAGATCGTATAAAGCATTCTGGAGATACTTTTTTAATTTTGAAAATATTCCTAAGTTAAAAAAAATAATAATAACTTGTTTTAAACAAAATCAGAACTGTAAAATATTTTTAGAATCACCTTATTCATCTTATTTCTCTTTGTGTGAAACTTAATGCTTCCTGGATTTCAATCACTTAAAATGTTCAAATAAAAATACACACACAGATTATAGCAGAAAAGATGTTTAGATTATAGCAGAAAAAATTATCTTTGTTAATTTTTTTTAAAGTGCTTCTTAAAAACTTAGTATATTTCTTTAAACACTTGACATAAATATTTAAATATTAAGTTTAAAATTTTTTTAATTAAATTTTAAATTATACGTTAAATAAATAAATAAATAAAAAATATTTCAGAAATATTTTATTTATTTGGAAGGATTTTAAAAATGCTCCTTAATATGTTAATTCTTTCAAAGTTTAATAATCAAATACATGTATACAAAATGAGAATTTTCACATTTATATATACTTCATTTTTTAATATTTCTAGAATTAAAAAATTTAATACACAAATGTCTTTATTAGATATTTTATTAAAGTTTTTCTTTGAAGATGCTGGAGCATTTTTACAAAAAACATTAGCAATACTGTCATTTAAATATCAACTTTAAATCCTTTTATCTTCTAAGAATTTATTTTTCATGCCTCAATAATTTTTTCATTTGTTTCATAACATATTGGAACATTTAAAATAATGTAAGTTTTTAAATTATTTTTCTTCTTACTTTTTGACGTAAATAATTATTTTACAAAGATATAACGAAATTTTGAAAATAATTTGAAGAATGTAAAATGATAAAAACATAAAATCAATTTCACTTTTGTATGTGTTACAGTCGTTTTATCATCAACTTACTTTTTTCATAAACATCATAAGACTAATATAATGACTCAATAAATATTTACTTAACTAAACAATATTAGGTGTACATCTTATGTAGAGGAATTATTGCTAGCGCTTCAATAATTTTGCTGCCGACTGTACATGATACAATGGAGCACTTTACAAATAACTAATATATTACTTGATTCATCAATAATTTCGAGTTCTTCAGATTAGAAAGTGCTTATAAAATAATGTTTTCTTACATTTATTGCAATGATTTTGTAATTTGCTCCACAGTATATGGGATTGCTTGTATAATAAAACATATATTATATATTTACATTCTACGTTTACATAAAATAACTCTTTTCCGTCTTAAATCCCTTTGAAAATGCTTCCTTATATTTCAACTATTCTTTAGAAATAAGAAAACGGGTAAAGACTTTTTTGTAACTAAACAGGGTACATTTGCATATTTCATTGAAAAAAGAAAGCACGATTTTCAAACATTATTATTTGAAATTCATTTTGAGTTAGTTTTATAGATAAACTGAAGTATTATGAAAATACTGTACAAAAGGAACATTTCATAATTTTAGATAAATATTGGAATCTTTGAAATGTAAAATTAAAGGCTAATGACTTTTATTGTTAAATCATGACAAGTAAGTCATAACTTTAATTTTTACGTTAAAACATTTTAAATCAGTCGAGCTTTTTTTCTCGACGTATCAAAAAGCTCCGAAAGATATCTTTGATAAAAAATCGCATTTACAAGGAAACGTGTTTTTATTTTAAAAAGTGAGAAGAAAGCAATATTTTCAAAAAAGATACACAAATAAAAAACATAGCTTTTTTTTAATATAATTTTTTTGTAGTATTATAATTTCTTGAGATAGTAAAGCATTTAAAAAAAAAAAATACTTTAATGAGATGTTTCAATATCTAGAATTTTACATTGTTCAGAAAATAAAATCTATACAAAGACTACTGCTTTTATTATTATTTTTTTTGTTTTTATAAATTACAGTTCATGTAATTCTACATACTTCAGATTATGAAAATGTTTCGATATTAGTTTATAATTTTGTATTTGCTTCTTAAGATTACGTAAGGGCTTTTGTAAAAAAAAAAAAACATAGTATTTTAATTTATAAAAATAATTTTACATTTTTAAGGTTATATTTAAAAAAAAAAACATTTATGCATTATTGCTCTTTTACAGAGTTTTTTCACAAAAGCATATATTTAATTTTCTATTTAACATAACTGTTTTTAATAAGACTATATCAAGAAGATATTGGAGCCTTTTTACATACAAATAGAATAATTTTCTCTATGTCTTAACTAGGTATAGGGAAAAACATAACAGAAATAACTTGCATACTGGAGTTTTTCAACGAAAAAAGATAAATTTTGCTCCATAAAATAACTAGTTGTATAAAATGAATATGTAACAGATTAACTCATGCATACAGCTTTTCAACAAAAACAGATAAATTTATATAGTAAATAAAAATAAATTATACATATATTTTATAAATATAATTAGGTATGTAAAATATACACATATATAACAAAACTAACTGATGTATATTTGAAATTTTCTACAAAAAATTGATAAATTTTCTCTATAACGTAACTAAGTATATAAAAAAATATATAACAAACAACTCATATTGGAGTTTTTTCTGCAAAAATAAATTTGCTTTATCATAATTAGGTACATAAAATATATGTATGTATTGGGTCATAAAGTATGAAATTGGAAGTTTGAAATTGAAAATTGGCTTTTTTTTCCCCCAAAGAAAATAGCATCATGATTAATCAAAGCATGCTTTCTGCTGTATCAACACACTTTTGTCATTTTAATGATAACTGTTTTATGCATTTAGCATAAAAGCCTGGAAAGTGAGAGTCAATGAATTCACGGAATGCGTTTTGTACAGCATGTTAAGACGTGGATGTTTTTCCAAAGTCTGGTCAATACGGAGTATGATCAATAGTTTCCAAATCCAGCTGCAATATTTTTAATTGCATTATGTTTGCAGTATGTGGATGGGCGTTGTCATGTAAGAGAATTGGTCGGTCTCTATTCGCTAATCCTGGATGTTTTTCTGCAAGATTTTTCATCATCTGGCCCAACTGGTTACAGCAGGCCTCTGCCGTGATGGATTCACCAGGTTTGACTAAGCTATATTGAATCACTCCATGACAGGTCCACCAAACAGACAAAGTTTCATTCTATGGATGCTTGGTTTAGAACTGTGTTTCAGTGTTTCATCTTTATCCAGCCACTGTGCGTGCTCAATGCTTACAGTTGTCGTATAGGATCCATTTTTCGTCACACGTAACAATACGATGCAGAAAAGGTTCGCCTTGCTTCCGTGAAAGTAGAGAACAGTAAGCATCGAAACGCTTTTTCATCTGCTGTACATTCAAAGTCGTGTGGAACACCTCTATCAAGCTTTTTTTTTTTTCTTATTTTTTACTTTTTTGATTTGACGTAAATGATCCAGTATAGTTGGGAAAGAAATGCCAAAAGTGCTGCTAATTCACGTGTGCTTTGAGACGTATCACTTTTCCAAAATAGTTTTCAGTTCGTAGTTATTCACTTTAGTTTTGGGTCTACCATGAGGCTTATTTTGAAGGCTGAAGTCAGGAGAACGGAATTTTGCAAATTAAAATGACACTGTGCTATGGTTAGTTGAACCATCACCAAACACATTAACTTTACGAGCTATCTCCGAAGCACTGTATCCACAGCGAAACTCATATTCAAAAATATTACAAATTTTCAACTTATCCATGGTTCCACAAAATATTTTCTACAAAATGTTATTTAAACAATTATTCCAAATTTAAACGTGTGTTTGGAAGAACAATAATGCAGCTTGACAGTGCTCGAAAAAGAAACGAAATATCTGTATAAATGTCAGAGATACTTAACGTCAAAACTCATACTTAATAAAACTTCCAACTTCATACTTTATGACTCAGCATAATAAAAATAACTCGTACGTATTTGAACTTTTCTATAAAAATAGGTACATTTATTCCACAACATAACTAAGTATATAAAAGAATTATATAATAAAAATAACTCATATTAGAGCTTTTCTAGAAAAAGAGAAATTCGTTCTATAACATAACTCAATACAAAATAATAATAATGTATAATTGAAAAAATTATGCACATTAATTTTTTTTTTTCTTCACAAAAATAAATTTGTTTTATCGCATAAATGAGTATAAGGAAAATAAATAACTAGAAAAAAATTATTGTAAAACAATTCATTGCAAAACGTATAAGGTAATATATTTCAGATTATGAAATACTAAATTAAGGACCATACACTATCTTCAATGATTTGCTTTGTTACAAAAAGTATTAGTAACAAATACTATATGATAAAACGTAACAATTTACAAAATAATTTTTAATGTTATATAAAATTTTAAAATCAATTTCTTAACTTTTGAAATGAATATGTATATGATAAAATTAAAATGAAAGTTTTAAGATCAAAAAATCCAGCAGGGGAATTAGAAACCAATGCGCAAAATTTGATGCAAAAGGAAATGCTAAACTTAAATATAGGAATAAATTAACAAATGAATGAAATGAAACCCCAAAAGACCCAGAGTGAGGCCCCTCATCAAGGGTGGCCCCCACCGTGTAGGGGTGAAAGACGTTTCTGAAAGGATAGTAGCAATTAGCTAATAACTAACCTTAGCCCTCAACTTCTCAAACAGAAAACCACCGTTAACTGAATAGAAATCTGACATATATAACGTAAAATAATCTGAAAAAGGCAAAAATACATCAAACTAATTTATATAAAAAATATAATATAAAGAATTACTGAATGTATACAAGAAATCAAAATATGAAATAAACCCCCTACCTGATAAACAAACCCTCTTCGGCCGACGGGGCTACTCGTCGGTACTTAAATATCGCCCTTGAATGAGGAAATAGAACAAACCGAAAGAAGAAAACAAAGGAAACACTCGGTTAAAAATTGGTACGGGTATAATTTTACATTATCAGGGTGATTTTCTGCTAAGAATCTTGCTCTATATTATAACTGAGTACAGCGGAGAAAATCTAACAGAAATTAGCACATTGTCTGCTAAATTTTTTATATCTCATTTTATATTATTTATTGAAAATTTTTAAATTTTAGTAAAGAACATCAAAGGATTACAACAAATCTCAAGTAAAGTGTACTATTAAAGACTGTTCCATTTTTGGGACAGTGACAGAATACACTGTAAAATATTGTCTAAAACAAAACAATAAAATATTTAAAGTTATAAAACATGATAATGGCAGGTAATATGTTAACGGATAAAAAACTATAAGTTTTCAAAAACATACAAATAAATTTTGCTCAGAAATGAAAATTCTTGAACGTAATGTTACATAAAACACTCATGATAAGCAGTACATATTTCAAAGTATTAACCTTTTGCATTCTTAAGATTCTTAAAACACTCATTCTTGATTTAATATTTATTATAAATTGATATTTATTATGATTTATATTTTTAAAAGTATTTATTATTAATCTATAAAATTATTTGAGCTTTCTTGTAAAGTATTATACATTTAAAACAATTTTATTTTTTATATTACAAAATATTTATGAACTTTTAATTTTATATACTATATCAAATTGAGTTTTACATATAGGTAAATGGGCTTTTGATATCACCGAGTATATGAACACTATTTCATTATTAAAAACAATTTAAATAATGCAAACTTTTAAAAAGATTTATCATACTTAAAGTTTTATATTAATAATTTGCATTCTTTAATTTCAAATACTTTTTTCAGATTATCTTTACAGTTATTTTATTTATGGTTTTGTATTTTATTAATGATTATTAAAGCATAAATTTATAAAATTGTATTTTTATAAAATACTAGAACATTTAAACAATTCTATATTTTTCCAATTACAATTATTTACAAAATTTTCTATTTCATTTAAGCAATTTTTAAATTGCTCCTTTACATAAATATATTATTTTAAAATAATTGAACAAAAGAATACATAAATGTTTATACTTAAATACATAAAATTCGAAACATAGATTTAAATATGCAAAAAAAATTCTTTCAATTTGAAATTTTAGTAATATTCAATGTTTATAGATATATTAAAATGTTTTAAGATAATTTTTTTTACTGATTTTTTACAATAATTATAAACGTTGCATTCTTCATATCAGACCTATACAAAAACTCATTGTTACAATTCTATTGAAATTTATATAATATTTCTGCATTCTTCAGTTGCAATACATGAAAAGAAATCGTTGATTTTGTCCAATTGTTTTGGGTTAAAATAACTTTATAAAAAAAGTAATAATAATAATGAATATACTTTTTAAAATATAATTTGAAAAGGATAAAAGTATAAAAATTGTGCCTTAATCTCTTTTCCTAAAAGGTTTCTAATATTTTGAGATAAAGCCATTGTAAGGTAAGTGTGTCCAGTGATTGACACTTTTAGAGCAATTTCTAATATTTTTAATATTTTAGTCAAACTATTTTTGGAAATCTTAAGTTAATATAAATGGCATGAAAGACTTTCAGAACCACATATATGTTAAAATATATGCATTTGATAATTATTATTATTAAATTATGAATTTTTATTTTACACCCACTCTGTGTTCCAGTAAATGATACTGCCAATTTTCAGTGATTAGCATCCAATGCTCCAGTGTTTGACACTGCTAGTTTTTCATTTTACCAGTTATTGGCAACCTATGCTTCAGTGTTTGACATACAATGTTAAAATTCTTATATGTAAAAAATGTGCTTATATTTTTCTTATTTATTATTTATTTCAGGAAAGTTGTCAATTACTGGAGCATGTCAATCACTGGAGCACTTACTCTATAATAATTTACAAAAAGTATTTAAATATTAAAATTCGTATTCGAGTGTTTTATAAAATAAGGATTATAAAACACTGAAAAATAAAAATATGATTTTGTATAAGTTCTAAAATATTTACGTATGTTTATAAATTATTACATTTCAAAATAATTTTTCAATTCTCAGCGTATAAAATTACAATTTTTTTCAATTTCCATGACTTTGATTATGCTCCTTTAAATTCATAGTTAAATACATTACACATAATCCAGCACTCAAAGAATATGTAACTTTTTTTTTTTTTTTTTTTTAAAAACATTTTTTGATGAATGGAAAAATTTTAAGACATTTTTCCCATTAAAGTTTTAATAATTTGAAATGTTGAAACAGATCTACAACTATCCGTTCCGAAAGCATTTACAATATAAAATTCACAGAAAAAATAAAATTTTCTTCGTTTTTATATTAGTTCTACAACTTACTGTATTCCTGCCATAAAACATGCATATAACATATATAAACACAATTAACTTATATTACAATCTATACAATAAATTTACCACTGTTTAATTATTAAACATTTTAAAAGATGATTTTTTCGTTGACTTTAAAAATATTCTGGCATATTAAGGATTTTCAAAAACATTGGGAAATCATGGTATAATATATATTCTTTTGACAAAACTTAATACATTTATGCAATTATATACAGTTTTTTTATATCCATTTATATAACTATATAATAATGATAAATTTGAAGGATGCAAAATAAATTTTTAAATACAACATCCTACTCTTATAAAATTAATAGTCTTTGAATGCTCTACTTTTTTCAATAATTTATTAGCATATATAAACTCTTAATTTATTAATTTTGCATGATTCAGAATATAGCATAAATTTTAGAAAAGAATTTTTATAATTTCTATATGCTATAAAATTGAGTAATTTTATTTTAATAGAATAAAACTTAACATTATTTTATATTGCAATTTTTAATTATCTTATTTTAGTAGATTTGTTATTGTTGTTTCAAGTATTGGCGATTTACTAAAAAATAGGAATAATACACTCCGATATATAAATGATTACATAAGAAGTAAATAAAACGTATCGTTGAATATTTTTGTAAAAATATCTTTACACTTTTTTAATTAAAATTTCACTAAAAATAATGCTATGCTAAAATAATCCATTCAAAAGAAAACAAACAAATATAGAAAATTTTGCATTCTTCCAAATACTAAATATTTTAATTCATTCAAAAAATTTTATATTTGCCCTAAACAAAAAATGGGGATTTTACACAAATTTACACTATATTACAATCTAATAAACTTTTTTTTTTAATTCGAAATCACATATAGAATTCTTTTTCATTTAAATAACTACTTTTTATTTTTCACAATACATAATATAAATATATACAAATTTACTTTTTAGTAAAAATGCGTACATTTAAGATATTTAAAACAAATATTTTTCATAGAAAATGAGTTGAAGAAAACGAAATCTTTAAAGCATACAAAAACTCACATTAAACAGCTATATGAATTATAAATAATTGATTGTGCGTTTTAATAAAACATTTTTACAACAAATAATTGTTCTTAATGCGTAAGTATTTGCATTGTAACATATTGCAGTATTATTTATTCTACTGTACCATTTTCTTATATCAGCTCGTCAAATATTTCAGATAATAAATCACTGAGAGTTCTTTATATTTAAATATACAGATATATGCTTTATAAGTACATTTTGAAAATATAAAAAAATATTTTATTAAAATTTTGAAGAACGCAAAAATATTTTAAAAAAAAAAATAATATTTTTTGAGCTTGCAATTTCAATAATTTTGAACGATATTTTTGAAAGGATGAAACACTTGACTAAATTGTTCCCTAAAAAGATTATTTAAGATATTTTTAATTTTGCAGTCTTCAATTTTTTTTTATATGTAACATTTTAAAAAACTTTTTAGTTCTGATTTTATATTTGTTTCAACATTTTTGTATATTTGTTTTAATATTCATATAACTGGTACCGATTATAAACCAATTATGAAGAATGCAAAATTTTCAAAAACTTTTTTTTTTCCAATTCAATAGTTGTGATTTCTATTACAATATTTAAACACTTCTACCATTTTCTATTAAAGAAATATTTAATTTTATACCTTCGTAATTTGACACAAATGTTGTGTTTGCTACATATGAAATTACTGGAATATGTTATATCTTCATATATCAACTTTTAAGCAATTAATTTTTATACATTTAGATTACTTTGAACCATGTGTTGTGAAAGGTTTTATGAAAGTAAAATATGCATAACTGTTCTCTGTTATATCAAAGCACATATTTATAGCATATGACAAAAATATTAGATTATAAAATATATTTTAAAAAACGCAAAAATTTTTGAAAAAAAAATCCAATATTTTTTTTTAATTGCCTACTGAAATATTGAAGCAATCATACAATTATCTATTAAAGATATTTGATTATATATATATTTCTAATTTTGAAGTCTTCAAATATATTTAATTCCTTTTCTAATTACTTTATAATTTCTCTATACAAAACTGATGCATTTGTGTACATCATCTGTTTAATCTTCATATATTGTCATACATTTTTTTTCATTACTTCTCGCCATTAGATATTAAAGATTTTCTAAAAATAAATGTGTTATTTTATGTTGTAGCACATTATTCATAGATACTATGAATAATGTGCTTCAATATAAAAAGATAAATATTCAATTTTAAAATATATTTTGAAGAACGCAAAATTCTCATAATTACTCACACACATATTATATATGAAAAGGGTGTTCCTTAAATGATGCGGATTTAGGGATTTTTTTAAAACTAAACAAACACTTTTTAGCTAAATATCAGCTTTCTAGAATAATGTTAGCGCGCGCTGAATTGACGGGAAAACCGTAATATCTATATTAAGATTTTCTCGTCAATTCGGAACGTGTTAAAAGTATCCCAGAGAACTTATATTTTGCTAAAACGTGTTTAGGCTCAAACAGAAAAAAAAATTAGAAGGTATGCGTATCATTAAAAAAAAAAAAAAAAAAACCTTATTTAAGAGATACCCTAATATGTGTGTGTGTTATTCGGTTATTTTAAAATGGTTCTAATGAATTTAAGTACTTTTAAGAAATCTCTGTTAGAGAGATTCTGATTTCATACATTTGTAAATTTTGTAATCTTAAAATATATTTCAGAAAAATATTTTATAAAAAAAGCTTTCCTTTTTCAAACGATTTTGTATTTCCTCCATAAGCAATCGGTGCGTGAAATATCAATTCAGATTAACTTTGATGCTGTGTTCATTTCAAATGGACATTTATACTTTAATTTACCAAATGGAATTCGAACAGACCAAAAGTTTTTTTTTTTCTTTATTTCAATATATAAACCGTATTTTCACTTTTTTTTATTAAAATTTAAGTAACTTTTTTTTTTCCCCCAGGACGTATTTTATATAAAACACAAACTCTCATGACACGTATGTCTATATTGGGTCAAAATGGACCCGAACACAGCAGCAGAGCTTTAAAGAACAATTAAGATTCTTTATAAGCATTTAAATTCGTTTACTCCCTCACATGCTAAATCATAAACATAAAATATAAATAACTTTGTTTTCATGTTACTAAAACCTTAGTCGTAATATTTTACGAAAATATTTAAAATATAAATAATATTTTAGAGAATTTCATATATATAATTCAATAATTTGAATGTACGTATTCAAATATTTGAGCACTTTTACAATTGCCTATTAAAAATAATTTCAATATCGCAATTCACAATTTTGCATTTTTTTTCTTAGAATTTTGTGAAGTTATGCATATTTTATTAATTTTATTTTTAATAAATTATATAACTAATTATTTTTTCCAGATTCTAAAAGCACATGAAAAATAATTTTAACCCATTTTAATGACTTAAATATTATACTTTAATTTACTGGAGCTGTCTTAAAAATAGATAACTGCTTTATCTATTTTGGTAACTGAGCAGGTACCAAAAATATAGATAATTACTAAAAAAATTTATAGTTAATTATTAAATATAGTTAATAAATTTTAGGTAGAAGTGTTTTCAAGAATGCAAAATTTTCCAAATAAATACTAATCACTTTTTTTTCTTTTAAAATTTTTAACTATGCCTCTTCTAAATATTCAAGCACTTTTAGAATTAATATTAAACAAGGTATTTCAGTTTAAATATTTATAATTTTGCAGTCTTCAAATAATTAAAATTTAAGAATATTCATCATTTTTCTAATAATTTTTTAATATATTTTATTATATGATAGTGCCAAAATTTTATAATATGCCATGCAAGATTGCTCTTTTTCATTTGGAGCTTTTTACATAATGATAAAATATTTACAAAATGTGGACTCTTTAGCAAAACTGAACACAATCACAAAAACGTAAATTTTTTTTTTCATTTAATAAAATGATTTAAAGTATACAAAAAATTTTAAAAATTTAAATTCTTTTTTTTTCTTTTAATTTAAATCATATTTAATTTTTGTACGAAACAAAGCATTTATGTAATAACTTATAAAATATATTTAAACTTAGTTTGTAATTATGTAATAACTTATAAATATTTATTTTGCATTTAAAATATAAAACATTTAGATAAAGAATTTTTTTTCTAGTGATATTGTATTTATTCTGAGATATTAAAGCTTTTTTAAAATCAGTTAACTCTCGATTATCCACGATTTCTATTTTCCTTTGATTTTTTGCTACTATAAATTACAATGGATTTAAAGTATATATACAATTTAATTTAATTTTACAGAAAATAAAATTTGAAGGCAAAATATCTAGGAAAATACATAAATTAATACCACGGATATTTCATTGCCGTGGAAAATCCAAAGTATTGTAATTCATTATAATTTTATTATTATTACAGTCCATGAGTGATCTATTTAAATATCAATAAAATTTTGAATCTTACAATTTATGATCCATTTATACAAGTTCATTTTTATTTCATTAGTTTTACATCTGTTACTTAAAATGTGGGTTTATTTTTATATATGGATTTCTATTTATGTATTAAAATATTAACGTATATTGTTGGATTATAATAAACTGATACACTACATTAAATTATAAAATGCTTTAAAAAGTTTATTTTTTCAAATGGCATTAATTTCACTCAGCATAATAAATCATTTTAACAAATGTATGCAAAACAGCATTGTGCATTGTACCAATGTACTTTTGTGTACATTGATACATACATATTAAATCTATCTATTAAATATCTATTTGTATATTAAAATATTAACGTACATTGTTGGTTTATAAAAAAAACTTATATACTACTTTAAATTATAAAATGCTTTATTTTTTTTTAATGGCATTTATTTCATTCAGCTTATTAAATCATTTTAATACATATATATAAAAACATTGTGCATTGTACCAATGTACTTTTGTGTACATTGGTACATACACAAAGATACACATTATCTTTGTCAAGAGAATACATTTGTAATAATAAACTAATAGACATTTCATTTTGTTTTTATGTAAGAATATAAGATTTTAAAAGATGCAAAACACACACACACACAAAAAAAAAAAAAACCACATTTTTCAAGTGATATTTTATTAATAATTATAGATATTTTATTAAATTTTATAATTTTTGCATCAATGCATAACATATATTTTAATTAAATATAACATTTATTTAGTTTCAGTTTTATGACACATTTGAGCATTTCATTAATATAACATATTACAGGGCAATTGCTTCACATTCAACAGTGTAAAAGAAGGTTCTTTATGGAAATGAATTTTAAATTGCTCCTTGACAGTTTGACATGAAATTACTACAGATACATTTAAATTTTGTTAATATTTGTGCATACTATAAAATGTTTCTAAGTATCCTTACTTTCCCTTATCTTTCCTTACCAGTCCTATCTTGAGAAATAAAAACACTTCTATTATTCAAGCTCTGAAAACAATTATAGTCTTGCTAACGTACCGGATTTAATATGGATTTGCCGGCTTGGTTGGTAGCTCATATATTATATATAACTTTAATATATTTCTTTCTAACCCGTTATTTTCCAAAATTTTATATCTAATTTTCTCTTAATTATTGAAATTTATCAGTTTTAATAAGGAATATTAAAAGTTTACATTAAATTTCAATTAACTACTTTCGATCATCCCATTTTGGAGACAGCAGCACAATGCAATGTCTAAAATATTTTAAAAAATTACCCCCCCCCCCCCCAAAAAAAAAAAAAAGATAGTGTTAAATAAGGGGTTAATATATTTCTTTTCAAACAAATATCAGGGAAAGTAAAGATGCATAGTAACTATACATTAAAGTAAATTGATTAAATTTATATATACAGTCGAACCTCGTTAACGTGAACACTGTTAATGTGAATTACTTTTAATATGAACTGTCTCCACAATCCCCGTCAAAATGAAGATTAGTTTAGTTATATTAAAATTAGTTACTGATAGTATGAACTACTGATAACATGAACAATTTTTTTTTTTTTATCCCCCTTGAGATTCACCTTAACGAAGTTCGACTGTACTTCTCATCTCAGTGACTTTTTATGTGCTATTCAAAACACTGAATTCGTAAATACACAATATTTTGTTTTTTATGATACATGACATTAAGAAAACAAAATTAACATTAAAACCACTGACGATTATTTTTAACATTATCTTGATGATAATTTTACACTTTTGTAATATACCCTATGCATACATCATTTAAAGTAAGATTTATTTTTCACATTGTAAAAAAAAAAAAAAAAAAAAAAAATGTTGACTTTATTTTACTTAATCCTATCTCAATACTTTTAGAATAAAATTATCGAAATACATTTGATTTAATTGTACATTGTAATTTACTTTCATTTAATAATAATGTAACTAGAAAGCATTTTCATTAGAAAAGAGTTATTTTTCTCCTTGAAGTATAGGAGTAATATTGAAAAATATTTTATTAATAGCGTCAAAAGTTAAAAATAATTTTTTTTAATTCGTTGAAATTCGTTTGCATGATCTTGTACAATCTCGCATTTTGTGTTTAACACGTTCACGCCGGTGTTTACATAGTCGTATCAAAAGGTATCCGAGAACTAGCCAATAATTCCTATATCAAAAAAGTACACTTAAAACTGTTTTGTTCAATAAATCCGTGTCGAATCTTGTTTTTAGACTGATTAAGAACAAGACTCGACAAGGATTCATTTAGCAAAGCAGTATTAAGTGTACTTTTTTTTTGGACAGGGATTATTGCTAGTGCTTGGATACCTTTGCTGCCGACTGTAGTTGTGACCCACCGGTGCGTTACGTCGGCGTGAACGTGTTAAACACTAGGATGAAGTGGGATAAGTAATTTCGTCTTATCCCGCTTGTCCAAAAAATCATGGGGCAAGTCGAAGCACAAAACACAATTTTTTATATTATTTAAGGGGCACATTGTTACATTATAATGAGCATATATTATTTTTAAAGCCAGTTAGTTTTTTTACAAAAATTTTTCATAATTGTAAGTATACTATAATCAGAGTAAGATGAGGTCAAAGGCAAACTATGACAAAATGTGCTTACACTTACCCCCACTTTACCCTGCTGTAAAATTCCTATTATCTGTATATAATACATGAAACATTCATTATATTATTACATATCACTAAGAAATATCTTTTTCAGTAATTTTAAATTTGGATGCACTAAATACTGTTGTACACCTATAATCATATATGCCAACGTTCTAATTAATATTTCGTTGTGTTGTTAGTCCCGCCCTTTTTTTTCGCACCAGTAAATTTTTAGAGTAATATACTCCAAATGCAATTACGATTAAATAAGAAGAAAAATATCCTATAAAGATACTGGTGTGAAAAAAGCGGGGCTAACAATACTACGGAATATTAGTATGTTGGCAAGTATGTATAATACGTACCCCGCAAGAAAATAACTCAAAATTGCAGTACTAGAGAAAAATCCGCGTGATAATGATAAAGCAATAACTAGTCCACACAATAAAACTGACACAACTGTCTCTCAGTTTGATAAATTGAGTGAGAGAGAGAGAGATGTCGCGCTTTTCGTACCATTTGAGGCACTACATACGCATTTTTCAATGATATAAATTCAAAAGTTCCCATTTCATTTTCACTTGAGTCAATTTTCATGACGGGGTACGATCTATATATCAATTTAAATTATGTTAAGCTCGAAAAGATCATTTTGGTACTTCATGATCAGTGTTACCAGATCAATAATCACCAACAATTTTTTATTGTAATGTTTGCCTAATCATTTCGAAGATTAATATATATATAATTATTAATCAAATTATTGGTAATTATTAAATAAAAGATCCACCAGATCTGGCAATACTGATCATATGTTCGAGTGCTTATATATCACGGGGAGTATATTCTATTAGTAATATATAAACTAATAGATACTCTTTTTTTTTTTTTTTTTTTTTTTTTTTATTGAATTGGAAAAATCAAAGTATTAAAATATTATTTTAAGTATTTTTATTGAGAAAAAACACTTCAATAATTCTTCAAAGAAGCATTTTAATAATTTTACATCCTTTAAGACATAAAATTTATTTAGAAAAAATAATTGGGTTTTTTTTTTCTCTGACTTAATGAATCGATTAATTTCAATTATACAAAAGCTATAACAATTTATGTATTAAATTTCTATTCAAGGATTATTAAAGAAAGAAATTTACTTGTTACATCAGACATTTGAAATATTGTTTCAGAAATTAAGGAAAATTTTGTATGACAAATATATATTTTCATTTAAAAAATGTTTTTCTTCTATTTCAGTTATCTTCTACTGAGAAATTAGAGCACATTAAAATATAAATATGTAACAGATTAATTTCTTTAATTAAAAAAAATAAATAATTGTAGTAATGTAAAGAGCTGTTGCTCAAAAATAAATGTTTTAGAAATTTCCATAATTTAATAGATAGCTAAAATACTGATAATTGTACAATTACTTAAGCAATTTAATTATCAATAATTTTCCATTCTTTGATTTTTTGTTTTCAATGTCTTAAGCCATTTCATAATAGAACTGTCCATGAAAATAAACGACGCCTCTATATGTTTAATATTTCTTACTTCAGATTATACAACGATTTCGATAAAATAATTTGAGCGATTTTCTCCTGTGTATTTATAATATTTCTTCAATATATTTTACGCATTAATAACTTCTAAATTCTTCACTTTATAAAGTCCTTTAAAAAGAATGTCAAATTTCGGAAATTTCCTTTAGGCAATTAAAGATTTCTATAATACACATATTTAAGTACTGATAATTTCACATTATTCGCTTTATGAAATATTTAAATATATCTGACCCTGAAGAGAACGTTCAAAATCAAATATGTGATTCTTAGGCATTGTAACATTTAAGTCATATTTCGTGCGAGCCCTTTTTGGGTCTAACATTTAGTTTAACACGTTCACGCCGGCGTGACCCACCGGTGGGTCACAGCTACAGTCGGCAGCAAAAGTATCCGAGCAGTAGCAATAATTCCTGCCCCCAAAAAGTACACTTAATACTGCTTTGTTAAATAAATCCTTGTCGAGTCATGTTCTTAGTCAGTCTAAGAACATGATTCGACAAGGATTTATTTAACAAAACAGTTTTAAATGTACTTTTTTGATATCGGAATTATTTGCTAGTGCTCGGATACTTTTGAGAAGACTATGTAAACAAAATGCGCCGGCGTGAACGTGTTAAAAAAGCAAAATCTACCTCAATGAGGATATAGCAGAACAAGCAATAAATGTCTTTAATGAAATTACAATTTTCCTCTTATAATTTATTAAAATGAGATAAAAGGACGGTAATTGTACACTTTCATAATTTTTTTTTTTTTTTTTTTTTTTTTTTATGAGACAACAGATATTGGAATATTTTGTGTAAATTAATATGAGAAATTTTGAAAAAATTATTAAAAAAGGAAGAATTTAATAAAATTATAGCCATTGAAAATTTTTCCTTAATCGATAGTATATATAAGCATTTAATCTCGTATTTCTAAAGACTATTTTGAAAAATTCATATTTCAACATTTAACTTTATGACCATGTTTATACGATAAAATGATGTTTCCCAAAAACACTACCTTCAGTCTACGATGTGCTTGCTTCTTATTTTAATGCATAATAATAGCTACATAACAATATGAAGTCCGATTGATAAAGAATCTTTAAAATAAAAAAAATCAATTAAGTAGAATATATAAAAACACTCAAATGGTAAAAAGAGATTATCATCAAGACTGTGTTTTGCAATTCAAATTCTGGCAAACATCTCTCTTATTTATTATCTAAATGATAATAAACTGAAACTTACGAGTGATCAAAATCTAAAATTTTCTTTAAAAAATTCTGAAACATCTTAGGGCAATGCTTGAAAAATAAATATACAATTTACACGTATATACAGCTTATATTAATTGTATAACACATGTAAATATAACAGAGGTGGTAACATATATACTCTATAATAAAAAATGTGACTCTCCAAGAAGGAATAATGCAAACTGGACACAAACTGACATACATACAGGTTTTGATGGAATCAAGCACCAATTCATCATTATCGTCGATCCTACGAGCAACTGGTACTTTAGTGACTTCAAATACCCTTAAATAGGCGGCTCAGAGGGATTGAGCTCAGTCCCTGGATCTCTCTTCCACTGAGGAAGTTTCGAGCATCATAAAAAGAGTCCTACAACTAGCTCGGGATTTTACCAATCTAACGCAACAAATTGGACAGAATTTGGCACGATACTTCACAGAAGCACATCTGCCAACTCTATCAATTAATACCAAGCCGAATAACTGCGTATATATAAAGGCCAGAAGTGAACCAACGCGTTATTGACTTGTTTACTTTGTGAGGCCCTTTTTTCTTGATTAAATCATTCAAATCTTCTGAAACTGTAATCAATTGTTTTCCTCCACATGTACATCACATCTACCAATTTTTGTCCCATTTGGATCATCCATTCCACCCCATCTACCAACTTTTGTCCCCACTTCTTTGTGAGGTTTTTTTTTTTGTGTGTGTGTGTGTTATAGTGTATATATAGTTTGTAATATATAGTAATAAAGTGGATATATAGTTTGTAGAACTTTTTTTTTAAAACTAATAATCAGTTATTGTGGGTAAAACTGTTAATGTTGGTTATTAATTTATGATTTATTGCACTGAACAATATATTTTTTAAATTCTTAAAACTAAGCTCAAAACATTAGCGACAGTTCTCATTCTTCATTGAATATATGCTTAGAATCTGAAACTCTACAAAGATCTGAAAAACTATATTTTAGAACTTGTGAGTTATCAAATAAATAAAATTTAGTCAATTCGGGAAAAAAAAAAAAAAAAAAAAAAAAATATCAGTGCCCTAGATTAGTTTTAATCACTAATTTAAAAAAGTTAAAATTTAAAATAAACACTTTAAAAAATAAACTTAATTTTGTGTGTGTTATCCATGCACGTTAGACAACTATTTTAAAAGTAGAATATAACAAACTTTTGAAAAATACGTTGTTGTCTCTTACTTCCTTTAAAACACAAGATGAAATTAAGATTCCTGAAGTATATAGACATACATTATTTCACGAATCGATAAATTTTAATATTTCTTTTAAGAGTTTTTGACAATTATTAGAAAACCGTGTTCCGGTGTCTGGCAGAAATTCAGTCAGCATTTAAATAGTAACTCAAAGAATCGCATTACACATATTTAATTTGATCTTTACATAAAATAATACCTATTTGATATACGCGTATACGGCTAATAGACGGGTGCCGATTGTGTTACGATTACAGAAATTTCAACCTCTAACATTATAAAAATAAAACAAAGTTTGACATACAATAGTTTGACATGACTGCGTGAAACTATGCCGATTTAACTTTTCATCATAAAATCGGTGTTTTTAAAGTGTTGCACTTAACACACTTTTCATGTTGATATCCACTGAGGCATGGAATCGCAAAATTGATAGGAAATACGATTAACGTGATGAAAATAAAAAAAAATCTGTAACAAACACAAAATTCCCATTACCTACTGTTACATGTATTCTTATACACTTTTGGGTGAAAATGTGGTAAGTAGACAAAATTGACCCCTAAAAATTTTTCTGCAAGAGTAAATTTATAAATGTGTAAAGACATAAAAGCAGTTTACATAGCGGGGAAAAACAAAATCGGTAGAGCCGTTTTTTTTTTTTTATTTTAACACCAGCTTTCGAGATCAAAAACTGAGTTACTTAATCAAAATGACAATTTTTCCATAATAACCACATATTACATGCTAAATGATATCTAAAATAGTGCTTATGCGCCTATATCTATAAACACACACTGGTGGACAAAACTAAAGCAACAACCGGTTTTCTCGTTTTCTTTTTCACATAAATTTTTAAACAAACATATGAACATAAAATTTGGATGGCCTGTTAGTTATATTATTAACCGAATTTCATGTAACTTTAGCATAAAAATAATTTTTAAACTAATAAATATTCATTTTTCTCTCAAAAATAAGCTTTGTAAAAAATGAAAATTTTCAATAATTTTTGTAAAGAACATTTAACGAAACATTGTCATAAGGATGCCTTACAGATAGGTGAAGATACACACGCATCCATATGTTAGATTACAACCAAGTCTTTCTACCTGTATTCACTTTTCTGTTTATTTTTATTATTATTTTTTTTTTTTTTTTTTGCATGTGAATAACTTTAAAAAAATATACATACAAACATGAAAATTGAATAGATGTTCATTGTAAAACTATTTATCGACATGTTTATTATTCTGGTTACGCTCATAGTTTACAAATTATTAATTATATATATATTTTTTAAGTCCATTATAAAAGTAAAAGAAAAGTTAATGCAGAAAGAAAAAATCGAGATTTAGTTTAACATTTCAAGGTATGTGCATCTTTACCTATCTCTAATGCATCCTTAACACCACTTTTCATTAAGTGTTTTATCTAAAATTATTGAAATTTTTCATTTTTAGCAAAGCTTACTTTTGAGAGAAAAATATTATAGTTTTAAAAAATTAAAGAACACGCTTTTATAGAAATGTGAACTATAAAGCACAAAATATCTATCTTAGTATTAAAATGCAGGGTAAGAGAAAATCGTGTGAGTGACACACCATAATATTTACATACATTTAAATCTTTAATTAAAATAATTTAGAATTAAACAAAAACCATTTTTAAAAAATCTCCGCTGACTGGGATCGAACGCTAGACCTTTAGGTTTGTAGCGCGAAGCTATACCTCAACGCCACGGCGTTCACGTAGGGAGAGTTTTTTTTTACAATATAGATTTTTTTGTTTGCTCCCAGAGAGGTTACAAACATGCATACATACAGGTGAAGCTAATAAAAGCGTGTTAAAAATTAATATTTATTAGCTTAAAAATTATTCTTATGCTAAAGTTACATAAAATTCGGTTGATAATGTGATAACGAAGAAATCATCCATATTTTAAGTTCATATGTTTTTTTTTTTTTTTTTTTTTAATTATGTGCAAAAGATGAGAACGAGAAAACAGGTTGTTGCTTTAATTTTGTCCACCAGTGTATATGAGCCGTATGTGAGGTAGACTTTCACCGAAACTTCACGAACTCAATTGTTGACCGGAAAACAATTGCATACGAAATCTATTCTGAAAGGAATTAATATATTGAGTCTGAAAAAAAATTGTACTTGCAAGACCATAAATTGACCTACTTATACAGGACGTTTATCGATTTTCCCTTAACTAACCAATTGAAACATACGTAAGGACATCAAAATAGGGTGTTTCTAGAGCAACTTTTAAGAAAATCTTTAAAGTGTTTATGAGATCACTTCCGGTTCTTAAATTTTCGCCAAACGTTGAAAAAGTTATGTTTAATAGATCTGTCTCAGTTCTTAAGTTTTGTCGCTATATCTTTATTAGTTTCGGAGATATGACACTAAGAATTCCCCTCTCTCTCACACACACACACTGAGCAATTTCTGAAAACCACTCACTCTTTTTCGATTCTGAAAACCTTAAATTCGTGTGAATCAGCTATCTTCGGCAGTCGGGTAATGGAAGTTATATGCTGATTCTATCTTGGGTTTAGGTGCTCTTTATGATGATTATTAAAATTATTTTGCAGATCTAAAAACTAGATTAAAAAAAAAAAAAAATAGATATATGGAATTAGACAAAATTTTAAATAGCATTAACAAATACTATAAAATGCCTGGCTTAATACTCGTAAATTTTCATACTCGTAAATTTTTCACATCCTTTTTTTAAAAATATTAATGGTTATTTTTATAATAGTTATTTATTGTTTTTTGGGGGGCTCTTGCGGATTATGGTCGCATTTGATCAACTGTTTTGTTTTTGCTTTCTACTTATTTTGTTTCTCTCAAAGAGAGAGAGAGAGAGAGAATCATCCTTTAAGTTTTTCAATTGCACTACATAAAAATTCCTATGAAACTGCAAAAATGATCCAATATATTAAAAGATCACTGAACATTTGAAGTGACAAACTGATACAATATCAAAGTATTTTTAGCCAGTAATGCGTTTAATTTATAATCAAACACATAAATCAAGTAATTTTATCCTTGCCCCTCCCCTCCCCAGTTTTTAGGCTTGTAACTTCAAAGCATTGGGTTATATATGGGTGGTTATATCTCAGCTTCTAATGTGTATAATTGCTTCAAACTTTATATGTGAGCGTGTCATAATAATTATGATAATTCAATTTTGATCTTAACAGACCAACAGGTGATTTTATTATGCAGCAACTTCCTCTGTGAGAAACTTGCTATTTTCATAAAATATAATAATTTCATATAATTTTTTTTTTCTCATTTAGAAGACAAAAATACTTGTCATCACGCACATTCAAAAAGATTTTTGTCCTATTCTTTCATATTAAAAAGGCTGGGCATTTATAATTCGTTAAACCTGATATGCAAGACGAACGGTTGGCAAAGTGCCAGGACGATTCCACTCATGCGCTAGGAGACACGGCAAAGGAAGAGAGGGGAAATTTTTCTATTCCTATTTCGTCTGCTATGTATTGAATCATTGATACGCCTGATTATTTTTTTTTCTGTATAACGTTTTGTTTATATTGTAATAAATGGATCGAACACCTCGTACGAATTCTCGGATTAAACCTCTCCGTAGCGAATCGAAGCGTATTGTACTTAATGTCATAAAGTTTTGCGATAAACAAATTTTAGAAGGAGAGGTTATTGTTCCACTTTCCCAATCAGGAAATCATGTGAGTGAAATAACTAATGTACCACAATCCATGATAAAAAGAATACATAGAGAATCAAAAAGGAGAAAACAATCCCAAATTTGTATCACCAGAAAAGCGGCAAAAGAAATACCATTGAAAACATTTCATAATTTTGATTACGATGTCATTCGAAGAACAGTACATTAGTTTTACGCAGTAAATAAGGTCGTACCTACAATTTTCAAATTAATTCCAGTACTTAAAGAAAAGATAAATTTTAAATATCTAATAGAAACTCTGAGAAGAATTCTTCACAAAATAGGATTTCACTTTAAAAAGACAAAATAAAAGAAAACAAATAAAATGCAGCGATATCATTTTAGCTCGAACGCAGTTCTTGAGAAATATATTTTTTTGGTTTCACGAAACTAAATCTCCCATTAATCTTCAGCGTAAATTTTGACGTTGTTATGGGCTCAACCCTCTTGTTACGAAATCAGTAAAGCGATGTATGAAAGTTTTAAATAAACAGGCATAAGTTAAGGATCTTCCCATAAGTGGCAGGCCTAGTATGAATAAAGCAACTTATGATCGCGTTCAGCAATCGTTTCAACGGTCTTACTGAAACAACTCGACAAGAATTACGTGAACTTTATGTAACTCAAACAAGTTTGGTGAGAATTCTTCGTAAAATGCTTTGGTTGCATGCTTACGAAGTGCAAATCCTTCAGCCTTTTCAATCAAATAATTTTCCGAACACTCGTCGAAAATCTGAATAGAGCTTAGACATTCTCCGAGCTACCAAGGGGTTACACGTTGTAATTTACTTAGGTAAATAATCTTACAAAAAATTATAACGGTACTTACAATATATCCGAAAAAACGCATGTCTATGATAGTTTGATCACAATAATACTAATAAATCAGGACAAGACTTTTGGTTCACCCAGTGTATAATTCACATTGAAACGTTAAAAATAATTCTCATTATGTGAAAGTGATGTACCTTATGTACCTTAGACATAAGTGTACCTCGGACTTAGGCTTTTTATGGCTCTATTTATTTAGATATATAAACAGTATCACCTGCAGTTAAAACATTTACTCGTAGGGGGTCTCAGTGAAGTAATTTATGTTTGCTTGGAAGCTCAACTTTTTGAAGAGTTCTTGAAAGAGTAAATACATCTTCCAAAATTAAAATTTTTCTCAGATGCTTTTATGTATTTATATATCCACGCATACACTGTATATTCTGAAGTGAGTGTTTTGCGTGATTAAGTAGCTTTCTATAGCTATAACCCCATATGCATGTAATCAAGTTAATCCCAACCTGAACATCATAATTAGCAATTTCCATTTTAGTAACAGAGTGGTGTACCTTGAACCCAATGCAAATAGTGTACCTTGGACTGGTCGTATCGTGTGTTCAGAGCTGCCAACCTAACCCGGCAAATTGTTAGTACCGCCCATTTTTCTACGCCACTTAATTTTTAGAGTAATTCTCTTCAAATATATTTACGTTGAATTAAGAAAACAAATAGTCTAAAAATTAAGTAGTGTAGAAAAATGAGCGGTACTAACAATTTGCCGGATTAGGTTAGCAGCTCCAAAATATAACATTTAGCATTGACCTATCCAATTACAATCTTGATTATAAATAAGTGTGAGGATTTTTACCAATAATCACAATATAACTTAATGTAGACATTTTTAAGTTAATATTTAATATTTTCCACTTTTTAGACTCAAAGTAGACATAACAACAATTCGATTGTGACAGATTAATGATTTTGAAATTAAAAAGAAATGTTTATATGAATTGATATGTGTGTAATTGATTAATAATTAGATTTTCTTACATAAAATTGAGTTTTTCTATATATTTTAATAAATGATGCAAGGTACATGAGTAGTGGTGTACTTTGGACCTAATTGCCCCCCCCCCCTTTTTTTTTTTTTTTTTATTTCTAAAATTATAATCGATACAATTGTAATAAAACTTTGGAATATATGTTGTATATAACACAATACAGTATTTAATAAAGGGGATTTATTTAAAAATTCTTGGGGGGGGGGGGGGGGGGGTTGCGGGGGGTTCTGCATCTGATACCATTCTTGCAGATTCTTATGTAAAATGACCTGAATCCGAATATGACCACCATTTTGCCCAATCACCCACCGTTTTCTAGATACACCCCCCCCCTCCCTCTTTTTTATCATTGTTTGGTAATTTTATACCCATCAGTTTGATTTGGAGAGGAACGATGATTATTTTAACCATTAAATGTCTTCTGACCTGAGGAGCTACAGAGGTAGAAAGCTCTAAAACACGAACATTTGTAGCAAGGAGGAAATTTGAGGGGATTTGTGCGCAGAAAACAAAAGAAAATCAATAAAAACAATCATTTTCTGTTTTTTTTTTTTTTTTTGTTTTTTTAGTTTTTGGCAATATCTCTATTTTTTACATATTCCAGCTTCCAAATTGCAATTTTCTTACAAAAACACCCCAAATAATAAAAATTATACAGTGAATTTTTTTTCAAAGTGTTGATAAAGTCTCAAAGCCCTCGCAAGAAAGTTTGATTCACTGTACGACGTTTGCTTTCAATAACTCCGACGTTAAATGTTTTGGGCAGTAAAACATGAACAGTAAAATCTCCTGCTTTGACACGTGTTAAAGTTCATTGCTTTTATCATTGTAGTCGTCACCCTTTAGTACACGTTTTGCGATAACAGAGTGAACTTTATGGTGTTCTCGACGGTGGTGATCTTGTGTTATGATCTTTAACACGTGTCAAAGGAGGATATTTTACTGTTCATGTTTTACTGCTCAAAACATTTAACGTGGTAGTTATTGAAAGCAAACGTCGTACTCTAAAATCAGTCAAACTTTCTTGCGAGGGCTTTGAGACTTTACCAACATTTTGAAAATGTTTTCACTGTATAATTTTTATTATTTGGGGTATTTTGGTAAGAAAATGGCAAACTGGGTAGGAATATGTAAAAAATAAGAGAAATATTGCCAAAAAGAAAAAACAGAAAATTATTGATTTTACTGATTTTCTTTTATTTTCTGGGCACAAATCCCCTCAAATGTCCTCCTTACTACAAATGTTCGTGTTTTAGAACGTTCTACCTCTGTAGCTCCTCAGGTCAGAAGACATTTAACGGTTAAAATAAGCGTTTTTATATAAAATCAAACTGATAGGTGTAAAATGAGGGAGGGGGTGTACCTAGAAAACTGTGGGTGATTGAGCAAAATGATGGTCATTTTCTAATTCAGGAAGTCATTTTACATAAGAATATGCTGAAATGGTGTCAGAGGAATTTTTATGCCGAGCAGTGTTATCTGGTGTGGCACTCGCACGATTTTCTCTTACCCTGCATTTTACTACTATAAAGACAGATTGCAGATTAAGGAGCAAAGTAATAAGTACCATATAGAAATCTAAGTTAAAAATAGTTTAAACAGGCTTCGGAACATCTTTTTTGACAAATAATTCTGTGTCGGTTTTGATGGGATGACAACAGGGGGTGGGGGGGGGGGATGAGTTGTTCTCAACTTCCAGTTTAAATATTGTATCTATATTAAATTCAAAGCTTCTATTAAATTTAAAATTTCATTCTAAATTATTTAGACAACTTTCATCCGCACTACTCCTAGAAACTTATCAATCTTGATCAAACTTTTCAAGTAACAACCTTATATTAACTTTGAAATAAAACATTTGAATCGCTTCAAAATAATTCTTTTTAAGTTACTCTGATAAGAGACGTACTATGATGAAGTGTTAAAAAATTCATCATTCACGTTACCTAGACCTGCTAACTATGCTAGTTTATCCGTAATGGTATTAAGCCCCGCCTTTTTTTTTGCACCAGAATAGTTGTAGAGCAATAGTGTTCTTATTTAATCATGAGAACATATTGCTGAATGTTACTGTACAGCTATTCTGGTGTGAAAAAAAGGCGGGTCCTAATACCATTACGGATAAACTAGCATAGTTAGCAGGTCTAGTTACCTCAAAATATGCAATTATACAAAATATTTAGCTTAAAAGCACTTTATTTACCATATGGATACGAGGAATTTTCATTTTTGAGTAATTTTTCTGTACATGGCAAAGTATAATAAAGCACTGTCACGAATTACTTTCAATAAAAAGGATATTTTCGCTTATTTGTTAGTAATCCTGTATAATATCTATAAATTATGTACGTACCACATTCAGTACTTAAATATATTCCTATATTAATAATACACAGCACAACCAGAAATGCACTTCCGTCAATTTCCATATATAGTTCCACTATATTCTAGCTCTTTTGGATAGCCCTGTAAACGAAGTGAATGATTTTAATACCATAATCTATAGAAAACATGCTTTTACGCATGTAAATGTATGTTCCTTTTATACGGTTTACTGCAGCCTATATATGTTAATCTCCTCTAATGTGCAATTTCGTCCTTACATGTATTTAAATTATCTTGGATGTCCCTGTACACGAACTATTTACTTGATTACAACCAAAAGTTTAGTGTAGCATCCCTATATGATACAGATTTACAATACGGAGTTTGATTTCTTGCTGCTATTTGTTCTTTAGATATGCTGATAAAACACATAGATGAACACACAGAAGAACTGCCAAAAACATGTTTTTCAGATTCAAAGTATCTTAAAACGTAAGTATAACAAAAACTCAATTTTGAAAATTTTGACCCAAAAACAATATTTTCTTATATATAATTTTACACAAAATTCATTCAATACAAATTATTTATGAAATTGTTTTAAAATATAAAAGCAGACGATTTTTATCTCACAGGATTATATCACTAAAGGCGGAAAGAAAGTTAATATTTTGCAATTATCAGAAAAAATACAATTTTTTTCACTTAAGTTTCTTTTTGTTAAAAAATAAAAAAATCGATAACTTTGTTTTAAATTATCTCAGACCTATAGTTCAACCATTCGTTTTAATAGGTATTCACGATATCTTTCGAAAGATACCCATATTGAAAATTTACTACCCCCGGAGTGTACTCCCCCACAGGGGGGGGGGGGGGGGGGAAGAGACGCTTCCACATGCAAAAAATTTTCCTAGTTTACTACTACTATTATCAATAATTCATATTAATTTTACAGTCACACGTTAAAAATAACTCATTGTGTACATTTAAACGAAATTTTGTCCTATGCTGTCATGTTAAAAATTTTGAAAAAATTCAATGACAGCGCCAACTGTTGAGCGATTGATCACCAAATCTAGTCAGCACCAGTTTTTGTTAGGGTCCAACTAAATACCAAGTTCAGTTAAATTTCGTTCATTGGTTCGTGAGATACAGCGTCCACGAAATTTGTGATACACACAGACAGGCAGACATTTTCAAAAAACGGTCAAATCGTGTTCAGGACATCCCAAAACGTATAAATCCATCGAAAACTGCATTTCGAAAACTTTTACTAATCCAATACTTTCTCTATATGCACATATAGAAGAAAGTAAAAAGGGAACATATAATAGATTGTTTTTGTGTAGCCCTTAGCTATTGTTTAGAAACAGTAAGGCTACAAAAATGAACTATGGAAGAACGAATCTCGCAAAAACATCTTTAGTGTGATTTCATGGAAGAAGCCGTAAATACCACGGGGCAAGCGGGGCAGTGCCCCGGGGCCACCAAGCACAGGGGGCCACCATAGCTATGCTAAAAAAATCTCATTTTTCATATTTTGAACGAAGGTTAAGTTAAATATTTAAAATTCTGATTTAGTTAGCTTTTTCTCATCAACCGATTAATTTCGAGATTAATTTTAAAATTTCTTTCGAAAAAAGCTTATTTATCATTAATTCTTAATGAAATTAGTAATAGAAAAGGAAAGGTTCAAATTACCATTTAAATTGAGAAACGAAACTTTTAACATATCTATATAAATTAAACAAAAAAGACTGACTGGAATAGGACCTCGTCAGCGAGGCTAGTTTGAAACTAGCCTCGCATCGAGGCCCCATCGATCGCATCGTTATTCACCTTGTTTATTAAAAAGATAAACAAAAAACAAACCGACTGAAACTGAATGAAAGAGTTGGAAAGATTTTCAGCTGCGAATGTCAAAACATAAGAAATACTCTACTGGAAGCTGCTGCCCCCCCCCCTCACCCAGTATTTGTCTGCTAAGCTTTTAAACTCCCCTACAAATAAGGCCCGCGCTTTTATTATTACTGGCTGTCTCTCGAACCTCTCAAACTTTTGTCTTATATATTAAAAGTCTTTAATAAATTTTGAAGCAGATTATGATCACTCTGGTTAACATTTTTAACAAATTTGTTTCGTGAGCGTGATTTTTTATATATCTAGGTGAAATTTATTAAATGAATCAAATTTTTGTAATTTCCCTTTCAATAAGACAAAGGAAATGTTCTTGCAAAACACGAATTGTGTATGAGAAATAACATTTTGTTAGTGTGTCATCATTATAGCCTGCTGTTTTCTGTATCAAAATGAAATTAATACTTAACTACGAAAGTCCATATATTTTTCCTCATTACTAAAACTTTAAAATCTTCTTTCTAATACTATAGTTATTAATAGCATTTAAAAGTTGCATTATATGCTACTCCAGGGCCCGACTATGCTTTTTGAAGACCTGGGGCACTGATGCTATTTAGAGGCCCCTTTACCCTGCTATGAAGAGCTTACCAAAAGGACCCATTCTCAAAAACAAAAATAAATAAAAATAGTGCATTTTTTAAATTTTTCATACCTTCTATTTCCTCATCTTTTTAGCAGTCTATAACAAAATCATTAGTTATATATGTTCAAGACAAATGAAAAACTGAAGCACATTGATTAACCAATGTTTAGAAAATTAGTCACAAAATTTAATATTGTTTAAGCTCTCTAATAAAATATAGAAAGAAAAATTTAATCAATTTTTGTTTTTAATAGACATAATAAAAAAATTCGTACTATCACTTTTCAATTTTTGGAAATGAGGCCCCCTAAATTTGAAGGCCCTGGGCCAGTGCCCCATGTGCCCGTGCCATAATCTGGCCTTATTATAACTACCCTATAATTTTATAAAACTCACACTTAAAATAAGAATAAAATCAAACACTCAAAAGGAAATTCAAACGAAATCATATCTTCTCTCAAAATTCGAATCATTTTTCAATGATTTGATTTCTCAGCCAATTTTGTTTTTCTGACACCTACTTTCATTTCAGATATTGAGAATTTTAAGCTCGAGAAGTGTGAAAGTTTTTAAAAAAATATTTATTTTCAAACAAAGTTTTTTTTTTTTTTTTTTTTTTTTTTTTAATTAAAATAAAATTTTTCGACCCTATCATCTGTGTTTTATGCCTTTATATGTATATAGATATATATTTTTTAATTATGTGTGTGAATATCAAGTATAATGTCGACTCGCGAGTGGCCACTGAGTTAATCATGTTCAGTGGCCACTGGCCACTTACAAAAATTGTAAGTCTTGACCTCTATAAAACAACACCTTAAAATAACCCTTATTGAATACATTTCATATACAGATTCATGTAGTGCGTAGAATACACACAGATTTATGCAGAATATGTAGATATTATGTAAAATACATACAATTTCATAACACACAAACTTCATTTCCGGCATTTTCCAATAATATCCAATATATCTGAATATTTTTGTGTGGCCCTGTAAACCTTGTTGCTAATCATACCATATTCTGTAGAAAACAAGTTTTTGCGCATATGGAATAATAAATGATAATTTTATTCTGTTTTGTGCTGTGGCAAGGTTTTAAAATACACTTTATGGAAATGCCTCTCGTAGCACTTTGTCTTTGAATTCTTTGGGTGTCCCTGTACACAAACTAGCTGTGTTGTTTATTCTATTTTCAATAGGAAATATAATGTACCCAAGTGCTCGAAACTAGCTTTGACGATGAGTCGAATGGCTTGGAGGGGTGCCAAATTGACCGAGACGTTAAGATTTGGCAAACATCCAATCCTTTATCTTTATTTTCTCTCAATCACCCTTATTTTAACAGTGATCTCGTTGAATCAGCACGAAAATCGCAAGGAAAGTGGTTAAAAAATATGTCATACTGAACTTAAAAAAACAAATCCGTTTCAATGCCTTCTAAAAACATAGCCGTACTAGTCCAGTCATTATAGTAAGTTCACCTCGGAATTAGAGATACCCAGCTGTAAGTCTGTAAATACTTGTATATTGACACCCTAAAAGTTCTCTCAAAAACCTACATATGGTAGGGTGTACGCAACTATTAAATTTCAAGGTCAAAGGTCACAAAAATCGGTTTTTTGCGCTTTTTTTGTAAATCTCATTTCCTATGGGTTTTTTGCTATTTATATTTATTATCAATATTGTAGAATACAAAATTCTCTACAAATTTTGTTTAAAAAATTTTTTCATACGGTGAACCGTTTTCGAGATAGAGGGCGGAGAGCGCGCGGTTACAGCATCACTTCAGGTCAACCGGTGCCTCCGGTCGAAAACGCGCCATATATAGTTGATGAACTATCGATAAATCAATGATTATAAATATTTGTCAATTTTTATTAACTATTATATTTTATCATTTTTTTCCTAACCTATCCACTTTTTATTCAGTATTAATTTATTTAACAACACTTACCTGCATACATACATTTGAACACAAATTATAAGCAATGTTTAAAGCTATTTTTGTTTTATCGATTTTCTGCATATCTGATAAAAAAATTATAAGAAATAATTAAAACAATATTTAAAAATTGACAAAAATTTAGCAATTTTCTATTTAATTAGCAACAATAGACACTTTGACTGCTCGTATAGGTGCCAAAGAAGCTTGTAAATCAAAGAATTGTTTGGCAAAAAGAACTGCCGCCAAGCATCATTTGCATTTCATTCGGCCGCCCCTTCTTCAAAATGAACTATTCCAAGGTCGTATGCCGGTTATCAGTATTATTGAATAGATATAGATTTAATGCATGAAGAAAATGATAAAATATAATATAATAGTTAATAAAAATTGACAAATATTTATAATCATTGATTTATCGATAGTTCATCAACCATATATGGCGCGTTTTCGACCGGAGGCACCGGTTGACCTGAAGTGATGCTGTAACCGCGCGCTCTCCGCCCTCTATCTCGAAAACTGTTCACCGTATGAAAAAAAAAAATTTTTTTTTAAATTTGTAGAGAATTTTGTATTCTACAATATTGATAATAAATACAAATAGAAAAAAAAAAATTGGAAATGAGATATTTACAAAAAAAAAGCGCAAAAAACCGATTTTTGTGACCTTTGACCTTGAAATTTAATAGTTGCGTACACCCTACCATATGTAGGTTTTGAGACAACTTTTAGGGTGTCAATATACAAGTATTTACAGAGTTACAGCTGGGTATCTCGAATTCCGAGATTCTTACCTAATTTAAGCTTAAATGACTGGACTATACGTTAGAAGTCGGACCGACAGGAAAACTTAAGTCATCAGAACTTTTTAAACTCTGTTAAATTGCTATAGACCAGGCCTGTCCAACCCAAAACACTTGGTGGGCCGCATTAGAAATATATTTTATTCATTCGGGCCATACTGTATGTACAGTCATAAAAAAAATCCCCCCCCTGCTTTACCGACTAATTCCGCCGTTAATTAATGTAGAGACTTGCGACTGGTGCCAATCGATTAGTAATAAGGCCTAGTTTAGACGGTTTAGTTAGATTTTGCTTAAGGGATGTATACATATTAAAACTGGCATCAACTTTTTTTTTTTTTTTTTTTAAAAGGCAACCAGCAATTTTGACAAGCTTTTTGGATTAAAAATTAGATGTCATTACCATTCGTTAGGCATCAGCTGCTAGTTTCTACGATGATTTACGGCGAAATTAGTCGGGGAGGAAATTATTACTATTACTATTATAATTATTTTATGACTGTACATATGCACATGTGTATATATGTTTGTGAGTATATGATTCATGTATGTATATACTTTTTTCGAAGAAGGGCAGGGTGAAAATTCGGAGAAGAATACTGTTGACGCATGCGCGCCACCCCGTCGCGGATCACCGGGCAGAAGGCTATGAGAAGCCAAGTACAATGGACGTGGGCAAAGAACTTTAAATTTATTGACGCCCACAATTATTATTTTATGTTCTACCTATTATAAATCTTATTCTTCGTTGTAAATAGTGTAAATACTTGATGTATGTGATCGTACAAATTAAAAATATTAAAACAACGAAGATGGTCCGTCGAAAATTAGTTATTTGTAGTTAAGTTCCTACAAAAAGTGGCTCCGTCGAGAAAGGAGCTTGTAATAAGCGACTTATGGATAAAAATAATAAATTGAAATCTTCCTTGAAAGGGAAGATAACTAGAATTGAAAACTATGTAGAAGGCACGAATGCCGAAAATTACGATATAGATATAGTGGAATTAAAAGTGAAATTAAAGAACATAGAACTGCTACAAACAAAAATCGATGAATTACGACAAAAATACTACGAAATTCAAGACTTGAAAGATGCTGAACAAGCAACCATAGATGACGACCTTGACTCATGTGAAGAACGTCTGGAAAAATTAGAGGTAAGAATTAATACTCTTATTAATTCTTATAAGAAATTTGATTCTCATAAAAAAATAAATGCGACTGAAAATGCATCTCAAGATGCTTTTGAAATTAAAACTCAAATTCCTCCTTTAGTATTACCTGAATTTTCAGGAAAATATGAGGAATTCAGTTCTTTTAAAGAACAATTTGATGATTTAATAACCAATAATGTTCATATTAATCAGTCGCAGAAATTACATTATCTTAGATCTTGTCTCAAATATGACGCTAAAAATCTAGTTAGTAATTTTGATACATTTGAATCATTATATAATGCATTAGAAAATCGCTATGATAACGAGCGATTAATTGTTGATATTCATGTACAAAATATTCTGAATATTGAGAAAATTCAAACGGAAAATCCCAAAGAGATAAGAAACATGATTGATTGTATACAGAAAAATCTGCGTGCCTTGAAAGTTCTGAAATATGTACAGAATAAATTATCAGATGTTTTCATTATAAATATTCTCGTAGCAAAGTTAGACAGAGAATCTAGAAAGAATTTTGAGTTGTCCCATAAATCCAAAAATGTTCCCACCTTTGAAGAATTTATCAAATTTTTGGAACAACGAGAATCAGTTTTATTATCTATTAATAGAACGAATATGACTAGCGGAAATAAAAATACTAACAAAAACTTTCCGGCTATTAACAAATCTAAAACTCTTTTAATGCATGAAAATAAAAACAAAAATTGTGTTGTTTGTAAAAATACTTATCACCCTATTTATAAATGTGATGCATTTTTGAAATTAAACATTAACGAAAGATTAAGTATAATACGCCTTCACAAGCTTTGTGAGGTTTGTTTTAGGCAAAACCATAAGAAAAATGATTGCTTATCAAAATTCAAATGCACCTGCGGAATGAAGCACAACAGATTAATATGTTTTTCTTCTGGCGCCAAAACCCCGGTTCCAGACTCAGATGAAATAAATTCATCCAAATTACCGAGACAAACGGATTGCGCAATTAAAAGCTTCCGTTTTGAGTAATAATAGCAGATATTTAAAAGAAAATAGAAAAAGTATTCTGTTTTCGACAGCTTATATTTATGTTCAATGCGAAAACAAAAAAAGAATAAAAATAAGATGCGTTCTGGATTCCGCTTCAAATGTGTGCGTATTAACTGAAAAGATGAGTGAATGTTTAGGAATTAAAAGAGAAAAAATAAAAACTCCAGTTTCAGGTTTGAATGGATTGACCCAAAATATTAAGTGGAAATTAGATACCTTTATTTCAAATGAAGATTGTTCTTTTAGTGAACCAGTAGAATTTTTGATTGTAGATAAAATAACTGGGCTTACACCATGCAATAAATTAAACATTTCAGACATAAAAATTCCAGAATTTTTGAAATTGAGTGACGAGACATTTTTTGAACCGAATGAAATAGAAGCGTTAATCAGTGCAGATATATTATTCAAAGTTTTAAAGGATAATACTTATAAAATAAATGACGATTTGTTTTTTAAGGAAACCGAATTTGGATGGCTAGCGTGTGGAAAGGTTGAAGAAACAGAACTGAATAATTCGAAACAGTGTTTCGTTTTGTCAGACGATTCCCTTAGTAGCACTCTTAAACTCTTTTTCGATCTAGAAAGCATTGGAATAAGAGACGATCCAATTCAAAAAGAAAGTGATAAAGCTATAGAAATTTTTAATGAAACGATTCAGTTTAAAAACAAACGCTACGTTGTACACTTGCCCTTTAGAAGACCCTATAATGAACTTTCCGATAATTACACGTTAGCGAAACAACGATTTTTAAGTTTATGGAGACGTTTTAAATATGATAGAGAATTATATGAACAGTATAGAGAGATTATTCGTGATTACGTAAATCAAAAAATAGAAATAGTTGAACCCAGTACAGCAGAAAATAATTTAAACAAACCTATTTATTATTTGCCTCATCAGGCAGTAAGAAAGGAAGGTCGCTTAACATCCAAAACAAGAATCGTATTTGATGCAGGGAGTCATCAAAATAATCAGCTGTCACTGAATGATTGCCTATGGCAGGGGATAAATTTAAATCCGAATCTTTTGGATGTTTTAATTAATTTTAGATTAAACAAAATAGCATTTTGTTCTGATATTAAACAAGCCTTTCTACAAATCTGTCTCGCTGATGAACATAAAGACGCTGTTCGTTTTTTCTGGAGTGATGAAGAACCGCATGCACACAAAAAACCCAAATTACAGATTTATCGTTTCAATCGAGTTAATTTTGGGGTGTGTTCAAGTCCATTCTTACTCGCTGCTACTATTAGACATCACATTGAGAAGTATAGAGAAGAATTTCCCGCTACTGTTCGACTTTTAGATAAATGTTTTTACGTAGACGACTTAATTTCTGGAGGTAATGATTTTAACGAAGCACTTTAATTATCACGAAGTGCAAAATATATTATGGAAGCCGCAGGAATGTCCCTTAGAAAATGGATAAGTAACGATACCGAATTAACAGAGCAGTGGAAAAGTGAAAAATTTGATACATACCCTGTAGAATCTACCATCAGCTTAGGTATAAATCAGACAAAGATCTTGGGACTATCTTGGGATACTAATAAAGATAATTTGATTGTAGATATCAAGAGTTTGTTGAACTTTATATCCATAAATAAAATTACAAAACGTACCATTCTTCAAGCCGTAGGGAGAATTTTCGACCCCTTAGGGTTAATTTCTCCATTCACTGTCAGGGCAAAAATTATCATTCAAGATATCTGGACAACTAAAACCAAATGGGATGAATCATTATCACCAAATATCGAAAAAGAGTGGATGAAATGGTGTTCGGAATTACCCTTGTTAAAAGAGCTTGAAGTCCCTAGATTCGTCCTTGATGCCACTTCCCCAGAAGATGTAGTTGAATTACATAGTTTTTGCGATGCTAGCAAAAAAGCATATGGCGCTGCCATTTATGTACGAACAAAATCAAAAAATGGTATTTCAGTAAAACTTTTGACTTCCAAGAGCCGTGTAGCTCCCCTCAGCGGTGTTACACTACCTCGCCTTGAATTATTGGGTGCCCTGGTCGCAGCTCGTCTGATCACCAAAGTGAAAAATACTGTAAACCTTAAAAGACCTTCTGTTGAATATCACTGGACTGATTCGCAGATAGTGCTTTTCTGGATAAAGGGTACTAAAACCCGATGGAAGCAGTTTGTCGCCAACCGTGTTCAAGAAATTGCCAGCCTGACAAACCCTAACTCTTGGTTCCATTGTGCAAGTAAAGAAAATCCTGCTGACCTGTTGTCCCGAGGGATGACTGCTGAAAGCCTAACAACCAGCGCCACATGGTGGACAGGTGCTGAATTTCTGAAAGATCCTGAATTTCCGAAAAACAAACAATCTTTTATTGACTTTTCAGAACTAAATGAGGAAGACTACACTCCTGAATTAAAATCTGAAAATGCAGTGACTCTAAATTTGAAAAAGGACTTTACTATTTTGAACTATCTGATTAATCGTAGTAATAAATTTTTAAAAATATTACGTATATGTAGTTTTCTTTTCAGGTTTCTTCACAATCTAAGAAATCCTTTAGAAAAGAAGAAAGGACCGCTGATGCCTGAAGAGCTGACAAAGGCAGAAGACTTCCTACTGAAACAGCTGCAGGAGGAGGAATTTCATACTGAAATATCTGCCTTGAAAAGTGGCGGTAATGTATCGCATAAGAGTAAAATTTTTAATTTATCCCCATTTTTGGATGACAATGGTTTAATAAGGGTAGGGGGGAGACTGCAAAATTCGCAGTTATCTTATTCGATTAAGCATCCTTATGTACTTCCTTCAAAAAATAAATTAACGGAATTAATTGTAAAATATTATCATGAGAAATATTTTCATATTGGTCCCCAACATCTTCTGTTTCAGGTTAGGCAAAAATATTGGCCCATTCATGGGAGAAATCTTTGTAAAAAAATTGTGCACAGATGTTTAGTCTGTTTTAAAGCAAATCCGAAAGTATGTGTACAAAAAATGGGAAACTTGCAAAAACAAAGAATAACGCCAGATAAAACATTTAATTCAACTGGGGTAGATTTGTCTGGACCCTTTTTAATCAAAAATAAATATGGAAGGAAGGGTCCAGAAATCAAAATTTATGTTTGTATTTTCATTTGTCTAGTAACAAAGGCTATACATCTTGAACTTATTAGTGATTTAACTTCACAAGCTCTGATAGCTGCGTTAAAAAGATTTATTTCGAGAAGGGGCAAGTGTCATAAAATATTTTCGGATAATGGGACCAATATGGTAGGCGCCAACAGGGAACTAAATGCCTTGTATAAATTGGTAAGAGATAAGGAAGAATCCTTATTCAATTTTTTTGCAGAGGAAAAAATAGAATGGGTTTTTATTCCTCCAAGGAGTCCAAATTGGGGTGGTCTATGGGAAGCAAATATCAAAGCGTTTAAATACCATTTTAAACGCATAGCGGGTAATTCAAAATTTACATTTGAAGAAATGCTTACACTTGTTACTCAAGTGGAAGCGATCTTGAACTCGAGACCACTGACTCCGCTAACTTCAAGTATTGAAGATTTAGAGGTTTTAACTCCAGCCCATTTTCTTATTGGAAGGCCAATAACGGCTGTTGTTGAACCCTCTTTAACCAATATTGAAAAAAATCGCCTAAATGCTTGGCAAAATATTACGAAGTCAGTTCAGGCAATCTGGAAAAGATGGAGTCTTTCTTACTTGAATAACTTACAACAGCGCAGAAAATGGATAATTGATAAATAAAATTTAAAAATCGGAGACATGGTTTTAGTCAGGGAAGAAAATCTTCCACCATGCAAGTGGTTTTTAGGGCGTGTAATAAAGCTATATCCTGGTCAGGATAATAAAGTTAGATTGGTAGATATAAAAACTACCAAAGGGATTTACAAAAGATCCATCTCCAGATTGTGTGTGCTGCCTATCGAGGAGTAAAAATGAATATGAACATTTATTATATTAATTTACTGTATTATATATATTACTCTAAATTTGTTAGTTAATTATGAAAATTTCTGTTTATTATAATCAGTTAATCTTTTTTCTAATTCTATGTGTTGTGCGAAATATTGATATTATGTTACATTCATTTATTTGTTATTATTTTATCTATTTATGTTATGTGAAATTGTAAATTTAAAGATTTGCAAAAAAAAAAATATTGTAAGTTCTTGCATGACAACATAGCAAGGCCGGGCGGGATGTTGACGCATGCGCGCCACCCCGTCGCGGATCACCGGGCAGAAGGCTATGAGAAGCCAAGTACAATGGACGTGGGCAAAGAACTTTAAATTTATTGACGCCCACAATTATTATTTTATGTTCTACCTATTATAAATCTTATTCTTCGTTGTAAATAGTGTAAATACTTGATGTATGTGATCGTACAAATTAAAAATATTAAAACAACGAAGATGGTCCGTCGAAAATTAGTTATTTGTAGTTAAGTTCCTACAAATACATTAATTTAAATTGTTTTCATTCATAAATTAACAATAGAATTGTAAAAAAAAATTACGACTATATATTAAAACTGTAATAAAAAGAATGAATAATGGATCTAATAACATTCCATTACAACATTTCCTTATCTACCATATTCGTTGAAAGGTATTTTCACTTCGAAAAGTCAGAACGTATTTATTAATTTTTGATTCGTTAACCAAAGTTGTCAAACTTTAAATATCGTTAGTCCCCTCGCGGGCCGCAAAAAACTACGCGGTGGGCCGCATGCGGCCCGCGGGCCGCGGGTTGGCCACCCCTGCTATAGACGTATTATTACGATTAAAACTTATAGGACATATTGTATTTTACCATGTTTTTATTAACTTCGATTCTTGTTTGTTTGTTTGTGGGTTTGTGAGGGACAAATCTTGCAATCGATTTTTAACTAACTTCCCGACTAGCTAGATATTTGAAATTTTCAGGACAGCTCACAACACGGTGACAATACATTTTTCTAATAATTTTAGTCAACTATTTCTAGTCCCGCTGCCTTCGGCAGCGCTTATATGATTCGACAGAAAATTTATTTAACTAACTTCCCGACTAGCTAGACATTTGAAACTTTCAGAATAGTTCAGAACACGGTGAAAATGCATTTTCTTAAAACCTTTAGCCAACTGTTTCGGGTTCCTGCTGCCTTCGGCAGCGTTATCAGTACTAAGCTTGCAATCGATTTTTCACTAACTTTCCGGCTATCTCGACATTTGAAACTTTCAGGGCAGTTCATAACACGGTGACAATACATTTTTCTAATAATTTTGGTCAACTACTTTAGGTCACACTGCCTTCGGCAGCGCTTATATTATTAGACAGAAAATTTATTTAACTTCCCGATTAGCTAGACATTTGAAACTTTCAGAATAGTTCAGAACACTGTGAAAATGCATTTGTTTAAATACCTTTAGCCAACTGTTTCGGGTTCCTGCTGCCTTCGGCAGCGTTACCAGTACAAAGCTTGCAATCGATTTTTCACTAACTTCCCGACTAGCTAGATATTTGAAACTTTCAAGATAGCTCAGAACACGGTGTCAATACATTTTTTTTAATAATTTTAGTCAACTTTTTCAGGTCCCTACTGCCTTCGGCAGCGTTCATATGATTCAACAGAAAATTTATTTAACTAACTTCCCGAGTAGCTAGACATTTGAAACTTTTGGAACAGTTCAGAATACGGTGAAAATGCTTTTTAAAATATTTTTATCCAATTGCTTCGGGACCCTGCTGCCTTCGACAGCGTTTCCAGTACAAAGCTTGCAATCAACTTTTAACTAACTTCCCGGCTAGATAGCCATTTGAAATTTTTATAATAGCTCAAAAGACGATAGCAAGGAATTTTAATACTTTTATCGAATTGCTGGGGTTCTGGCTGCCTTCAGTAACGTTTATATGATTCAACAGAAAATTAAAAAACATGGTTTATAAAAATTTTTTTATCTTATAATTATTTATCTTTCTAATGTACTCTACATATTGCTCAAAATAATTTTAGACAGTTTTATTTAACTTACATTTATGTTTAGGGTGGTTTCCGCTTCCTCGTTTGAATATTTTCATAAAACTAGTACGTTGTGACCATCACAAACCTTTCTTCTATATTATAGAAATTCACGCAGATCAATTTATTAAATTATTTATTAAAACATAGCTACCAATTTTTTTCGATTTTCGGGAAGACTTTACACTAGACTTATGAAAGTAAACTTCCAGATCATAAATCTCCGAAAATATAAATACTTTCTCTAAACATATAGTGGTGATTATTTTGAAATTGTAAAAGTTGGCAATTATGTTAAAATCATTCTTCCACGATGAATGCAGTCGATTTTCATCTAAGAATACTTTAACACTAAATGCCGAGAAAATGTCAATTTACTGCTGAGTAAAATATTAAAAACTGAAAAAAAAAATTTTTTTCGTAAAAAATTTTAAGAATCGATAACTTTGTTTTAAATTATCCCAGATTATTGTTTAAACATTAAGATATTTACGAGTTCTTTCGAACCATATTGAAAACTTACATCCCCGTGTGTGTACTTCCCTCAGCGATGTTCCAGCATGCAAACAATTTTTTCCTAGTTCATTATTACTATTATCAATAATTCATATTAATTTCATAATTATTCGTTAAAAATAACTCCTTATGCATATTTAAACGAAATTTTGTCCAGTACTGCCATTTTAAACAAGAAAAAAAAATCATGCAGTACGCATTGATTAGTAACACTTTCCAACTGTACGCAACTGTTGTATCGAATAACTTAATATTCTTTGCCTACGTTATCGCACAACAGACAGAAGGAGTGAAAAACATACAGATAAAATAATTTATTTTAAAATTACTTTTATGCATTTTAGAAAGTGTTAAAAAGGCTTCGCGCAAGAGAAAATGCAGCCGTTAGATTATAATTACAGATTTTAATCTCTCTGAATATTTTACTGTAGCCCTGTAAATCTGAAATTTAATCATATCATATTCTCTACAAAACAATATATTAGAATATTAACAATACATGTCAATGTTTTTATGATTTTTATAGTGGAAAGTTTGGTTGATGGGTAGATTAGAGGTTCACTTTCTTCTTGGCGAACTTCCGTAGCGAGAAACTGCCTATCCTTGTAAACATAACAATTCTATTATGACGCAGTACGGAGAGATTTGATTGGTTCATTTGTTTTTTATTGATTTGAGTGTATTTTACATTGCAGTAGAGCTACATTATGGGGAATTAGGCTATATTTAATTGATTCATTTGTTTTGAGTATATTTTACGTTGCACTAGAGCTACATTACAAGAAATTAGGCGATATTTGATTGGTTCACTTGTTTGAGTGTATTTTACGTTGCACTAGAGCTACATTACGGGAAATTAGGCGATATTTCATTGGTTCATTTGTTTTTTATTGATTTGAGTGTATTTTACATTGCAGTAGAGCTACATTATGGGGAATTAGGCTATATTTAATTGATTCATTTGTTTTGAGTATATTTTACGTTGCACTAGAGCTACATTACGGGAAATTAGGCGATATTTGATTGGTTCACTTGGCTTGAGTGTATTTTACGTTGCACTAGAGCTACATTTCGGGAAATTAGGCGATATTTGATTGGTTCATTTGTTTTCAGCGTATTTTACGTTGCACTAGAGCTATTGTACAACCGCGATAACTTGGCACGCGAATCACGTGTTTTCAGATGATTCCATTAAAGAAATAAGGTGAGAGGTTGTGTTTCCATGGTAATACAGAGTAGAGTGGCTTCCAGATTTGGCGTTGTTAGCCCGTTTCTTAGTGTGAAATTATAATTTGAAGTTGTTGATAAACTTGATGTTTGCAGGTATTTTTAATTACTATTTAAAAGAAGCGTTCGGAGGTACTATTGTTTACAAATTTTAAAGTTTCGGCGATCAAATAACATTAAAAAATAAATTTTGATTTTTTAAAATAAAGTAATCTTAATGGCTTCCGAGAAGTTATCTTTAAGTACAATCATTATCAGCAGAAAGGGATGAAAGAAGTAACTTAATTAAACTTTTAAAAAGTTTATTTCTACAATGTATGAAATAAAAGAAACCATGATTAATACCATTACAGTTTTGATAAAATAAATATTAAATTATTGTAATTTTCATTAAATAACATGACATAATCATATAATGGTTGTAATAAAAGTAGAAAGGAAGAAATTTAATTAGTCACGATAGTTAATATTTACAAAACATTCAATTATGATATTTTTAGATTTAAATAATTGAACTACTCATGATAGTTAATATTTACAAAAAAAAAAAAAAAAAAAAAAAAAAAAGGAACTGTTTTACGTATACTGCGAGAAGTTAAAAGCTAAACGAGTAAATTTTAGGGATTCAATTAATTTAAATACTAGAAATAAACATACATGTGAAATTATAAGCAATGTTTAAAGCTATTTTGTTTTATCGATTTTCTGCATATCTGATAAAAAAATTATAAGAAATAATTAAAACAACATTTAAATTGACAAAATTTAGCAATTTTCTATTTAATTAGCAACAATAGACACTTTGACTGCTCGTATAGGTGCCAAAGAAGCTGGTAAGTCAAAGAATTGTTTGGCGAAAAGAACTGCCGCCAAGCATCATTTGCATTCCATTCGGCCGCCCCTTCTTCAAAATGAACTATTCCAAGGTCGAATGCCATCTTTTCGCGGTTGCACAGTACATTATAGAAAATTAGGCTATATTTGATTGGATCATTTGTTTTGAGCGCATTTTACGTTTCACTAGAGCTACATTATAGGAAATTTTGGTCTTAACATGCGCAAGAGTGATTGGCGCGGAGCCGAGTTACGTGCGTTTTCAGATTCATGCACGGCGAGGTAGGGGTGTCCAGTTATGTTTTTTTTTTTTTGGTTTTAACATGCGCGACAGTGATTGTCGCGGAGCCGAGTTACGTGCGTTTTCAGATTCATGCACGGCGAGGTAGGGGTGTCCAGTGATGTTTTTTTGGTTTTAACATGCGCGACAGTGATTGCCGCGGAGCCGAGTTACGTGCGTTTTCAGGTTCATGCACGGCGAGGTAGGGGTGTCCAGTGATGTTTTTTGGTTTTAACATGCGCGACAGTGATTGCCGCGGAGCCGAGTTACGTGCGTTTTCAGATTCATGCACGGCGAGGTAGGGGTGTCCAGTGATGTTTTTTTGGTTTTAACATGCGCGAGTGATTGCCGCGGAGCCGAGTTACGTGCGTTTTCAGATTCATGCACGGCCAGGTAGGGGTGTCCAGTGATGTTTTTTTGGTTTTAACATGCGCGACAGTGATTGCCGCGGAGCCGAGTTACGTGCGTTTTCAGATTCATGCACGGCCAGGTAGGGGTGTCCAGTGATGTTTTTTTGGTTTTAACATGCGCGACAGTGATTGCCGCGGAGCCGAGTTACGTGCGTTTTCAGATTCATAGTTTAATACAGCGATGTTTCTTTGTTAGTTCATATACCTTAGGGGTATGTCCCAATTCAACCTCCGTCGTTACAGGGGCCGGATCCGTGAACTTTTAAAACAGAGAAGCTTTAAATTGCTACAATTAACTAATTATGCATGTTTTTTTTTTTTCAAATTTAATTTATAAGCACTAAAAATAAAATTTGAATATTAAATAGTTTACTTTCTATAATTTTTTAACAAATTATAATAATGCGAATAATGTAAACGTTGTCTGTAGAAAACGGGGATATTTGGTTTCCGTACTGATTGCCCACAACGTAGCACTAGTTCGACGTAAAACTCACTCACACAATCACTTGTTGGTCAAGTTTATTAAAACTAGGGAATTTTCCCCTCCGCTGAAATGTAAGTGTTAATGAAAAAATCGAAACGATATGAGTCTGGAGAAATGAAAGCGTATCATTTGATAACTTGAAAATATGTTTTTTATTTTATTTGTATATTCTCATAATTTTTATACCGATGTGTTTCGATTCATCTGAATGCGGTTTTAGAATCCTCGAATGTTACGAATTAACTGAGCGCGAAGTGAAATATTTGATATGTGATTTACGTATTAGAGTCAACAGAAATTTCAAAATGGAAAATAAATAAAATTCATGTTCCATATATTGTAAGTTTTCATGCTTTTTTAATTACTTTTAAAGTTATATTTTTATTCTGAACTAGCAGGCTACGCCCGCTTGACTGGTAACTATTTTTAAATGAATCACAATAATTAATGAATTCTCAAAATTGCATTAATTTGTATCATGTGATAAAAAAAGAAAAAAAAAAATCTGATCGGGAAAAATGTCGCACCGGGTCCCTACTGCCTTCGGCAGCGTAGACCCGTGCGCTGCGCGCACGTATTCCTTCGCTATCCTTATGACTTCTCAAAATTCAATGTTATTACTCATAAACTTTCATTCTCAAGAAAAGGAATTAAAAAATATATCATTTAGCATCGGGTAAAAACTCACACCGGGACGCCACTGCCTTCGGCAGCGCAGACCCATGCGCGCTGCGCGCGCACGCTTGAGGATATATGGTACAACTATAGTATTTCCCCTCAGCTAGATTTGGCGATTTTTCGTTGGCGCCGGTTTGAGCGATAACGATGTCGTTCTGGATTGTTTGCAATACAATATGGCAACCTGCATGCAGTTTACTTTTTAAGCCATAGCAACCAGCGTTGGGTCATTTATTTATTACCATGCAAATTAATAATAAATTATGAACAAAATTAATCAATAGTAAAAAATAAAATACGACCGTTTTATATAATGATTTTTGTAGTAATTTAGGTGAAATATTATAACATCATTTCAACATCGTCTGCAGGCTGCATACTATTTATTTTTTATGCCATAGCAACTAGCGTTATGTTTTTTAATTACCATGGGAGGACAGGAAAATTAAAATTAGTGATTAATATTGTTTACTTATAAGTACGGAACTTGTTTCTATTGTTTTGTTTTTTTTGGCTAAGCTTTACTATACGGCAGCCATTGCTTATTACCGTTGCCGATGTTTTGATCGCGTGATATGACGGTGATTCGAGACCCGAATCAGAGTATCGATACTTTTTTCTGTTGTATCGAAACGTAACATTTACTGATTCATGCATCGCTAATTAGGGGTATACAGTGATTTTTTTTTTTTTTTTTTAATGCTCGCGAAGCGAGCAAACAGCAGAAAACATAGTGACCGAGGCTCTATGAATCTTCATGCTTTTACTGATTCATGCTCCACGAATTAGGCGCGTCCAGTGATGTTTTTTTTGGTTTTAATGCTCGCGAAGCGAGCAAACAGCAGAAAACATAGTGACCGCTGCTCCATGAATTTTCATGCTTTTAATGATTCATGCTCCACGAATTAGGGGCATCCAGTGATGTTTTTTTTTTGGTTTTAATGCTCGCGAAGCGAGCAAACAGCAGAAAACATAGTGACCGCTGCTCCATGAATTTTCATGCTTTTAATGATTCATGCTCCACGAATTAGGGGCGTCCAGTGATGTTTTTTTTTGGTTTTAATGCTCGCGAAGCGAGCAAACAGCAGAAAACATAGTGACCGCTGCTCCATGAATTTTCATGCTTTTACTGATTCATGCTCCACGAATTAGGGGCGTCCAGTGATGTTTTTTTTGGCTTTAATGCTCGCGAAGCGAGCAAACAGCAGAAAACATAGTGACCGCTGCTCCATGAATTTTCATGCTTTTACTGATTCATGCTCCACGAATTAGGGGCGTCCAGTGATGTTTTTTTTGGTTTTAATGCTCGCGAAGCGAGCAAACAGCAGAAAACATAGTGACCGCTGCTCCATGAATTTTCATGCTTTTAATGATTCATGCTCCACGAATTAGGGGCGTCCAGTGATGCTTTTTTTTGTTTTAATGCTCGCGAAGCGAGCAAACAGCAGAAAACATAGTGACCGCTGCTCCATGAATTTTCATGCTTTTAATGATTCATGCTCCACGAATTAGGGGCGTCCAGTGATGTTTTTTTCGGTTTTAATGCTCGCGAAGCGAGCAAACAGCAGAAAACATAGTGAAACATAAAAAAAAATGTTTCATAGTGATGAAAAGTATTGTTTCATAACATTTTGATTCGATTCACGACGTTGTGAAACGATTCGCAGTACCGACTCACAAACTGAATCAAAACACCATCATACCACGTGATCAAAACATCGGCAACGGCAATAAGCAATGGGTGCCGTATAGTAAAGCTGTTCCTTTTTTTTTTTTATATATATATATAAATAAATGTACATATATGTACATTAAAAATAATTTTTTCCTTTTGTTAAAAATGTTAAACGAAATTCTAATTTATATAATCATATTTTACTGGTAAATATAAAATAGCATTTAAACTGAATAACTGTATGGAATGTAAAAGCATAACGAAATTCATAAACATGAAGAAAGTAAGTCAATTTTAAATACATATTTGTTTTGTTATTATTAGAAATAAGTTCAATGAATTATTTTAATGATCCCATTCTGAAAAACATATTTCGGTTTTGTTTACGTTAGAAATCCATGGCAACCACTTCAAAAGTAGAATTTACCCATAATCGCCAACGAAAAATCGCCAAATCTAGCTGAGGGGAAATACTATAGTTGTTCCGGATATACGTGCGCTGTACACGCATATTCCTTCTCAACTCAAACTTTTATTATTAAGAAAATAAAATAAAAATCTTTTATCATCGGGTAAACACTCGCACCGGGTCCCAAACCCATGCGCGCTGCGCGCCTATTCCTTCCCCACCGTTCCAGCCCCTCCTAATTAACTTGCATATACCAATTTTGAACGGTCTTACTCAATTAGCTGAGATTCAAAAGAAAACCTGATCAGGACACTTTAAATTGTAAATCAGGTGAAATCTCGAATTCCACTTTCGATAATGTAAAAGAACTTTAAAATATCTTTCGAATGATGTATTAGAAATAATTTAATCATAATTAGAATATGAAATATTGAAATTTAAAAATATTACAGCGCCATCTGGCGGTAGAAATTTCTGTAATCTATTGTTCCATTCCAGATTAACAAAGTTTTCAAACGATGTATTACTCATGAAATTATTTTAATTAGTCGATGAGATACAAAAGAAAACCTAATCAGGATACCTCAAAACGTGTAAATCAGTTGAAATCTCGAATTCCATTTTTCGATAATGTAAAAGTACTTTAAAATGTTGATCAACTAAAATAAGCTTTCAAATGATGTATTACTTATGAACTTTTTTTAATTAATAACCGAGATACAAAAAAAAAACTGATTCAAGACACCTCAAAACGTGTAAATCTGGTGAAAACTTTCGATAATTTAAAAGAACTTTAAAATATCTTTCGAATGATGTATTACAAATAGTTTAATCATAATTAGAAAGTGAAATATTGGAATTTTAAAATATTACAGCGCCATCTGGCGGTACAAATTTCTGTATTCCACTGTTCGATTCCAAATCAAAAAAGCTTTCTAATGATGTATTACTTATGAAATAATTTTAATTATTAGCTGAGATACAAAAGAAAACTGAGTCAGGATACCTCAAAACGTGTAAATCTGGTGAAAACTTTCGATAATTTAAAAGAACTTTAAAATATCTTTCGAATGATGTATTAAAAATAATTTAATCATAATTAGAAATTGAAATATTGAAATTTTAAAATATTACAGCGCCATCTGGCGGTACAAATTTCTGTATTCCACTGTTCGATTCCAAATCAAAAAAGCTTTCTAATGATGTACTACTTCCGAAATTATTTTAATTAGTAGCTGAGATACAAAAGAAAACTAATTCAGGAGACCTCAAAACGTGTAAATCTGGTGAAAACTGTCGATAATATAAAAGAACTTTAAAATATCTTTTGAATGATGCATTAAAAATAATTTAATCATAATTAGAAATTGAAATATTGAAATTTGAAAATATTACACCGCCATCTGGCGGTAGAAATTTCTGTAATCCACTGTTCGATTCCAAATCAAAAAAGCTTTCTAATGATGTATTACTTATAAAATTATTTTAATTAGTAGCTGAGGTACAAAAGAAAACCTAATCAGGACACCTTAAAACGTGTAAATCGGGCGAAATCTCGAATTCCATTTTCGATAATGTAAAAGTACTTTAAAATGTGTATCAAGTCAACAAAGCTTTCGAATGGTGTATTACTTATGAAATTATTTTAATTAATAACCGAGATATAAAAGAAAACTGATTCAGGACACCTCAAAACGTGTAAATCTGGTGAAAACTTTCGATAATTTAAAAGAACTTTAAAATATCTTTCGAATGATGTATTAAAAATAATTTAATCATAATTAGAAACTGAAATTTTGAAATTTTAAAATATTACAGCGCCATCTGGCGGTACAAATTTCTGTATTCCACTGTTCTATTCCAAATCTAAAAAAGCTTTCTAATGATGCATTACTCATGAAATTATTTTAATTAGTAGCTGAGATACAAAAGAAAACTAATTCAGGAGACCTCAAAGCGTGCAAATCTGGTGAAAACTTCAAAGCTTTCAAATAATGTGTTACTTATGAAATTAATTAGTAGCTGTGATACAAAAGAAAACCTAACCAGGACATTATAAAACATGTAAATCACGTGAAATCTCTAATTCCATTATCTACGGTAGTTTTATTAATGGAAGAAAAATAAATATTTTTTATTTCGCCAAAACCTATATATATATATACACCATGGTAGTCGGGTAATGGAAGTAAAAAGAAAAAGAAAAAGTATTTTTTAGTTCCTTCAAATGTATTTTGTTGCTATGGAAACTCCTAATAAAATTTAATTAGCAATTAAAATGTAACTGCTTTGTTTATTAATGAAATTTGATGAAATTTTAACTGCAGGTTTGTTTTGTGCTGAATAGGTTGTATATTAAGTGTTGTGTACGAAAAAGAAAATTTGAAGCACTTTGAAATTTGTAATTTTTAACCCCAGTTAAAGATGTGACATTAATGACTTGCACATGTTTTTTTTCCGTTAGAGACAGCTGTTAAAATCGTCTGCTGAATGCCTCTTTTTAAACAATAAGGATTTTTGGTCATTTTCGCGATCGATATGGGTCAGCATTTTAATTAATATCTCCGAAACTAATTAAGATTTTAAAATTCTGTTTCGAGGAAAACATCGGAAAGGCTCCAGAGCATCCGTATGTCAATTCTTGTACTTTTGCATTCAATAGGGGCTGAACGTATAAAAGAACAGACAGACAGACAGACCTTTCCATTTATTATTATAGATTTTCATTTATTTAATTACATTTATTGTGTTTTTGAAATTAATATGCTCTTAAAACTTCGATGAGAAAGCATGTATTTGCTTATATAATAAAATATTGTAGTTAAAAAGTTAATTAACCATCGCCATTTTATGAAATTTCTTCGATAATTTTATTTAACTACGTTAAATGGTCGTCTGCATTAATATTTATTTCATTTCGAACGTAAACAAACGTTTTGTAAGTTAAAAAGTTAATTAACCATCGCCATTTTATGAAATTTCTTCGATAATTTCATTTATTTTCGTTAAATAGTCGTCTGCATTAATATTTATTTCATTTCGAACGTAAACAAACGTTTTTTCAGGTTGCCATAAGATGATTTCCTTAGTTCGTTGGCGCACGGATAATAGTGCCAAAATGTAAACAAACGCCAGTGAACCTCTATTCGTAACATCTGCCGAAAGTTTTTTAAATATAACTTTTAAAAAATTCTGTCCTAAAACGTAATACATTGGTTTATTTTGTGTATTGTCCCAGTAAAGAAACTAGTAGTACACGACCCATTAATGACACTTTAAATAGGGAACATTCCATAGGAGACTTGAATGTATCATTTTTTAAAAATTCTCAAAATATTCACTGATGATAGGAGCCGGAGACAAACAGATACAGGTAGACAATCGGACAGACAGATACACAAATTGAAATCATATTCCCACTAAAATTATAAGAAAGTGTTAAAACGCTCATGTAAACAAAAGTGCAATTCCAGCAAATTTTTATTAATACCACTTAATGTAACTGATCATTTTTGTGTGGCCCTGTAATCCTAATGCTAACCATACTATATTACATAGAAGGCACTCTTGTGTATACGATTAATATATTTCAATTGCATTAAGCTTTGTGGAAAATAAAACTATTAAAATTAGTCTTAAAAAATAACTCTCATGCAACACAAAGCTTTGGAATACTTTCAAGTGCCCCTGTACACAAACCAGTTAGAAATGTACTCTATTTTACATAGGAAACATCCGATAGGGAATTGAATAGCATATTAAAATATCATCAAAGTTTCTATGCATTAAAAGGTATTAAAATATGGTTTATAGAAACTCCTCTCATAGAACACAATGCTTTCTAATACTTTTGGGGAATCCTGTACACAAACCAGAAGAGGTATTCATTCCATTTTCAATAAGGAGCATCCGATAGTGAACTTGAATAAAATATATCGGTTTAAAGAAATTCCATAAATATTTACGGGAATCAGAGCGCAGAAAAACAGAGAGACAGACAGAAGAACAATCAGACAGATACACAAATTGAAATTATATTCACACTAAAAAGTGATAGAAAGTGTCAAAAACGTTTAATGTAAACGAAAGAACAATTTAACATTTTTTATTAATAGCTCTTAATATACCTGAATATTTTTGTGTCACCCTGTAAATCCAATGGTAACCATGCTATTTTCTATGCAAAGCATTCTTTTGTGCATATAAATAACATATTTCAATTTCCTAAAACTTCGTGGAAAGTAAAGTTATTAAAATTTGATTTATACAAATATCTCGAAAAGAACGCAATGCTTGAGTACTTTTGAGTGTCCCTGTACATAAACTAGCGGTGGCTATTTTATATAGGAGACATTCAATAGTGAACTGGAATAACATTTCTATTTCATGAAGATATTGTAAAGGTACGAAAATATGGTTCATAGAAATACCTTTCATGGTACACAATTCTTTGAAATACTTTCGGTTGTCCCTGTACACAAACCAGTAGAGGTATAAACTCCATTTTTAATTGGTAACATCCGATAGTGAATTTTAATAACATCAGTTTAAAAAAATTTCATAAATATTTACGGGAGTTAGAGCGAGGGCAGACAGACGGACAGACGCACAGATACACAAATCGATATCATATTCACACTTAATAAAATGTCAAAAAGTTAAAAACGCTTAATGTAAAGAAAGTAGAATTCTAGTAAATTTTTATTAATAGCTCTGAATATAACAGAATATTTTTCTGTCACCCTGTAAATCTAATGCCAATCATGCTATATTCTATGTAAAGCATTCATATATGGATATAACATATTTCTAATTCCTAAAACTTTGTAGAAAGTAAAGTTATTAAAATTTAATTTATAGAAAAATCTCTCCTATAATGCAATTCTTTAGAATACTTTTCAGTGTCCGCGTATATAAAACAGTGATGGTATTTATTCCATTTTATACCAGAAACATCCCATAGTGAACTGGACTAACATATTTCAATTTCATTAAGATATGGGTACAGTAAAGGTATGAAAATATGATTTATAGAAATACCTCTCATGGTATACAATACTTTGAAATGCTTTCAGGTGTCCCTGTATACAAACCAGTGAAGGTATAAACTCTATTTTCAATAGGGAACGTTCGATAGTGAACTTGAATAACATATATCAGTTTCAAGAAATTCCACAAATATTTACGGAAATTAGAGCGCAGACAGACAGACAAACCGAAGTCTTTAACACTTTTCAACCTTGTTGGGAAGTGTTAAAAATGTTAGAAAGTGTTAAAAACGCTTAATGTAAACGATGTACAATTTTAGCAAATATTTATTAATAGCTCTTTATGCAACTGAATATTTTTGTGTCAATGTGTAAATCTAATGCTAATCATGCTATATTCCATGCAAAGCATTTTCTTTTGTGCTGATAAATAACACATTTCAATTTCATAAATCTTCGTGCAAAGTACAGTAATTAAAATTTAGTTAATAGAAATATCTCTCATAAAACACAACGATTTGGAATACTTTTGTGTGTCCCTGTACACAAATCAGTTGTGGTATTTACTCCATTTTATACAGGAAACATCCGATAATGAACTTGAATTACATATTTCAATTTCATTAAGATTTGTGAAAAGTAAGGGTATGAAAATATGCTTTATAGAAATGACTCTCAAAGAACACAATGCTTTGAAATATTTTCGGGGGTACCAGTAGAGGTATAAACTCCATTTTCATTAGAGAACGTCCGATAGTGATCTTGAATAACATATATCAGTTTCAAGAAATTCCATAAATATTTACGGGAGTTAGAGCGCGGACAGACAGACAAACCGAAGTCAAACACTTTTCAACCTTGTTTGAAAGTGTTAAAAATATAAAACAAAATGGGATGACACTATCATCTGTTGAAATTTTGATCCTAAAATGTAATTAGCACCAGTTTTGATCAGGGTTCAACTAAATACAAAGTTTGATTACATTCTATTCATTCGTTCGTGAGATACAGCGTCTATAAAATTTATGATTCACATACACTGGTAGACACACATTTTCTAAAAATGGTCAAATCGTGTTCAGAACGTCTCTAAACGTGTAAATCCATCAAAAATTGGAGGTCGAAATATTTTATGAATTCAATATTTTCTCATATAGATGTGTGTGTGTGTGTGTGTGTGTGTGTGTGCGCGCGCGCGCAAGTAATCAAATAAAAATTGAAACCCTTATTAAATAAATATGTATATTCCAACTTATTTTAAGAACATTTCGTTCACAACATTTCTTGAAACTCATTCAAATAACTTTGGGTAGACGTGTATATTTGACTAAAAATTGTAAACTCATCACATATTGTACTACAATTTGAAACAGAAAATCATAACCCTTGAAATGCAATTCAAGCCAATAACAGATCAATAACTTTGATATACCCAAGTTATCTTATGTGACCCTGTAAATAAAGAATTGCTTTTCATACCATATTCAGAGTTGCCAACCTAATCCGGCAAATTGTTAGTTCCGCCCCTTTTTCGACACCATAGTTTTTAGAGAAAATTTTTTTTTCTTAATTCATCGTAAATACTTTTGAAGAAAATTACTCTAAAAATTAAGTGGTATAGAAAAAGGGGTGGTACTAACAATTTGCCGGATTAGCTTGGCAGCTCTGCATATTATACGCAAAATATCAATGAAAAGTTTTAAGCATTAATCCCCCATGATACAGATTTAAAATACAGAGTTTAAACTTTCTACTAATATGTTTAGAGTTACGCTGATATCAAGAAAACAGACCAATAGCTGAAAATATAATTTTTGATCTGAAGGATTTCAAAATGTACAATTATAGGAAAAACTGAATTTGAAAAATTTCACCGAAAAGTACTTTGTCTTCTACATACTGACAAAGTGAAAGCAAAAAACGCTCATTCTGTGTGTAGGCTGAATAAAATGTAAGCCAAATCACCAAGTATTCTTAACTAACTTAAAAATAAATAAGAAAAATCACGTGTTTTGCAAAATTATAAAGCACTTTCCAACTGTACTTATCTGCTACGTAATGCAAACTTTAAAATCATTTTATCATTCGCGTCGACACTTCAAAATATTTTATTTCGATTTACGGAGAAAAGAATTTCAAAAACAGGTTTTTTAGCATTAATTTTAATGTAAAGGCATGAAATGGATTGCTTTTGTATGACCCTTTATAGAGTAGAAAAATTGCATATGCCCACTTAGTGTACTATAAATCTAGTTATATATATATATATATATATAATGCTATACTAAAAGTACTTCAAGCATGTTTCACTTACATTCCATAATGTATCTGAATAATTTTATGTGGCCTTGTAAACCAATAATTAATGTTATACTTTAAAGCTTTTTTTTTTTTTTTTGTTTGTTTGTTTGAATGATGTATGTTAATACCATTATGTTTTGTACAGTATAAAACAATTAAAATATTATTTAAGTAAATGCACAAAATAAATTGCTTATCTGTAGCCCTGTATACTTAGCTAAATATTATGTACGCATCACATAATGTACTTAAATATTAGCACAGGGAAAAGAAGCCTAATATTACAACTGAAGATTCACTTCGAGCAATTTTCACATATAGAGCGTCTAAATTATTTTGCAAGACCCTGTAAACCAATTGATGTCAATTATACCAGATTCTATATGAAAGACGCCTTCGCACATCCAAATAAATGTATGGTAATTTCATTACATTTTATGCGGCAGAAATAAGTTTATGAATATTCTTAAAAAAAAAAAAAAAAAAAAAAACGGGGGGGGGGGGGGGGGGGGGCGACTCATTAAGGCAACACAAATAATTTTCTATCATAGGTAAGTAAACATAGTAACAAAACAGATATAATATATACATGCTCATTCTAACAATTTTTGGAATTTAGAGTGCGAACAAACAAAAGAAAAGAAAAACATTTTTTACTCTCAAGTGTTAAAATAAATTAGAAATGCATAATATATAAACAAATACCAACAAGTTTTAATCAGAATAAAACATTTCGAGTTTAAAAAAATTCAAATATTCATGAGAAATATGTATTATTAAATTTATTTTCACTCTAAATTGAAAACTTCTGCAAGGTACATAAAATAATTTATTTAGAAAAAAAAAAAATTACTATAATCAACTATATTCAAATTCATAAATATCAGTGCATTAACTCTGAAATTATTTGTTTAACTCAATCGCAACTCCCAAAGTAAATTTACATAAAAGTTTTTTTTTTTACTCACCAATTATAATTGAAATAGCTATCCTCACAAATTATTGTAATACTGGATATTTCACGTTTCTCCTCCCCCCGTCTTCTTAAATAAAATTTAAAGTAAATTATGATTAATTAGATTTCTTAAAATTATAAAGTACTATCAAGCTATAAATGCAAAATAAGAACATGTAAATCATATTTCATTGAAAGAAAAAAAATATTTTTAAAGTAATTTTTAATTCAAACTGTAATAACTCAAGTTCAAAATCTTATGGGAACTGATTTTCAAAACCTTAACATATTAACACTATTAAAAAGTTGACTTAATATCCCAGAGAATAGACATGCTTTTATTTTACAATCCAGAAGTAGTTTATAAAATAAAAGTATGTCTATGCGATATTTATCTTAGTCAAATTAATAATATTAGCTGATCTCATGCCTTTTACATAAGTATAAACACACACAAAAGAAAAAAAAAGCATCGCTTTAGCACTAAACCTACCGATACTTCATTTATACCTATTTCTACCACAGCGGGTCAAGTGACCCGTCTTTAAAATGTTATATATATTACTATGTATAGCAAAAATATATTTAGCACAATTTGATACATCAAACATTGACGATGCGATAATGTTATTTGCAAGAAATTCTGACAAAAAGTTTAAAATGAGTCATTTGACCCGTCGTGGTAGGTTAAGTGTTAAAAGTCTAACAAACATAAAAAATATTCAAAACGTAATATAAAAATGTTACTTATCTGCTATTCTATTTTCTCTTATCTTGAAGTACACTTTCAAGTCCTTTGAATAAGCACAAATCGCATGAAACTATTAATTAATTCTGATAGAAATCAGTTCATATAATAGAAATTATAAACTTGGTATTTATATTTTATTACACACAAATATATATATAAAAAAAAACCACTGTTGAAACCAGTTATAGTACTTAAATTCCTCCAACACACAAACGGTCAAAAGCAAACGTTAAAAGTAAATTACGCATTATTAATTGAAAACCTACGTTGCATTTTGAAAACAGCTTTGGCAGAGTGCCAAGAATCACTTCATCAAATGTTAATTTGCTGTGACAGAAAGACATAAACAGGAGAACTGACCAATTAAATAAAAGAACTTGATAAAAGCCTGCAGTTCATTTTGAAAATAATGTCATGATTAACAAGGAACAAAAATTCAAAAATATTCATTTTTAACAGTGGAGAAAAAAAATAAAGAACAAACAGATAGTATAAAAATTAAAACAATGCCTAAGAATCCGAAATATGATTAAGGGGCACATACAAATGAAACACTTCCGGTTGCAAAGCCGTTTGCAAGCGTTCCAAATGTATGACTACAGTCGGCAGCAAAAGTATCCGATCACTGGCAAAAATTCCTATGTAAAAAAAGCACACTAAACACTGTTTTGTTAAATAAATCTTTGTCGAATCTTGTTCTTAGACTGACTAAGAACAGGATTCGACAAGGATTTATTTAACAAAACTGAACTAAATGTACATTTTTTACATAGGAATTTTTGCTAGTGCTCAGATACTTTTGTTGCCGACTGCATTTGCAAAAAACTTGCAAAATTTAGGTCATCGAAGTTGCAAGCGTTCCGGTTGTATGTAACCCTTAAGTGTTCAAACCAGGTACTAAGTAGACATTTAGCAACTTAAAATATCTCGTTTTTGCATAAAAGTTTTAAGGTTAAATGGGTTTTACGTCGCACTAATACTGCGCTATAGGCTATTGCGTAAAAGTTTTAAAAAATAATAATTGACGACTTAACTCTTAGATACTATTCGACGTCATAATGACAATTTTCTTAAATTTAACCTATAGGAGTCTTCATTTAGCATACAAATAATGGAACATAGACAGTCATAACGCAGCTTTTTCCCACAAAGAGTGGAAATTTTTGTCATCCATTTATCCACAAAATTAAACTTTATTTCAAAGTATAGTTGGAAGCGAAAAAATCATCCGTGAAGAATAGAAATTTCGATGGCCTGTCTTTCGAGCAATCTTAAAAGGGAAATCCCAGACCGTCGCCATTAGTACACTAGAAAACTCCAGTGCTACGTTAATTAACTTAACCCAACTCAACTTCAGATATAGTTCTAAATTTGTGAAAACTAGCAGGTCATAAAGTTAACAACCAAACAAGATTTAAATCGAATAAAAAATTATAGTGATTGTATAATGGTTGAGTTTAACGTCACACTAGTACTGCGCTATGGATAATTGGCGACGGTCAGGGACGCACCACTACAGTTGGCAGCAAAAGTATCCGAGCACTAGCGAAAATTCCTATGTAAAAAAAGTACTCTCAATACTGTTTTGTTAAATACAGTCGGCTGCAAAAATATTCGAGCACTAGCTAATAATTCCTATATTTAAAAAGTACACTTAAGACTGTTTTGCTAAGTAAATCCTTGTCGAATCATGCTCTTAGACTGATTAAGAACATGACTCGACAAGGATTTATTTAACAAAGCTGTATTAAGTGTACTTTTTTTTGGCAAGGATTATTGCTAGTGCTCGAATAATTTTGCAGCCGACTGTAAATCCTTGGCGAATGATGGTATTAGTCAGTCTAAGAACGTGATTCGACAAGGATTTATTTAACAAGTATAAAGAGTACTTTTTTATATAAGAATTTTTGCTAGTGCTCGGATACTTTTGCTGCCTAATTTAAGTGTGGTCCGGAGGCATGCCATCCCAATTTTGATCCTCTAAGGAAGAGATACAGCGTCTAGAATAAACAGTGTAGAAAGCGGTAAATAAAATTGTACTAAAAAAATAAGCCTGTCACCAGATGTCATTATAATCGAAGCTAGTGTCATGACATCAAAACCGAGACTCCCTATTGGTTAATTATGCTCTTAGATCACGTGATTGAGCTGACGAAACTGGGAAAAGCTAATCAGGTCTTCGATTTGAGCAAAAGCTTCGATCACAGCGACATCTCGGGAAGCTTAATTTTTGTAGCATCATTTTAACATCACGATTATAGGCGATTTCCACACTGTTTATTCTAGACGTTGTAGAAGAGATTCGAATAAAAGGAAATTGCAGCATTTTGGCTCAAAGATAATAAAATGTCTTCGATTGTGGATAAAAGTACAGTCGGTAACAAAAGTCTTCGAACACTAGCAAAAATTCCTATGTAAAAAAAGTACACTCAGTACAGTTTTCTTAAATAAATCCTTGTCGAATCCTGTTTTTAGACTGACTAGGAACAGGATTCGACAAGGATTTATTTAATAAAACTGTACTAAGTGTACATTTTTTTACATAGGAATTTATGCTAGTGTTCGGAGACTTTTATTACCAACTGTACATACTGTGCGTGAAATATGACGTTATATTTTAACTATGCAAACATTTACAGTCGGCAGCAAAAGTATCCGAGCACTAGCCAATAATTCCGATGTCAAAAAAGTACACTTAATACTATTTTGTTAAATAAATCCTTGTCGAATCATGTTCTTAGACTAACTAAAAACATGACTCGACAAGGAATTTTTTTTAAAAAAAGAAGTATTTAACAGGGAGCAGCCCCCGCTCATCACTCTTGGAGCGATGTAGAGCGCTTCTAAGGGGACTACTCGCAGTTTATTAAAAAACTCAAAAGAAAAAAAAAAAAGAAAAAAAAAAAGAAAGAAAAAAGAAAAATACAAAATTTCCCAGGCCTAATCCGGCCTAGAGCCGAAAGTGGACGATTATTCAGAAGTTAAAATTGCCGGGCTATGCCCCACGCGACAGATGGCATGAAGTATTAAAAACATTTCAGTGAATGGATGACATTTCAGAAGTACAGTCGGCTGCAAAAGTATTCGAGCACTAGCCAATAATTCCTATATTTAAAAAGTACACTTAAGACTGTTTTGCTAAGTAAATCCTTGTCGAATCATGCTCTTAGACTGATTAAGAACATGACTCGACAAGGATTTATTTAACAAAGCTGTATTAAGTGTACTTTTTTTGGCAAGGATTATTGCTAGTGCTCGAATAATTTTGCAGCCGACTGTAAGTTCATTGCATGGCTGTAGTAAAATTTAGTTCCCGGGTTATTTACCCTACGCGACACTGGTCATTGTGGCACTGAACTTCAGACGTTGAATTTTCGTAAGACTTAGAAGAAGATACATGAGCTTTATTTAATCATTATTCTGGTGGGAAATTTCTCTTGACTGAACGAATAAATAGCGCAAGTAGGTAAATAATCAATCTGTTAAATTACAGACATCCATTAAGATTTTGAATATTTTATTTAGTTTTATTAGCAAACTTTTTCTAAAAAGGATGTTTTCCAGCCAATCAGAAGGTCTTGGTATTGGGTTTCTTACAGTCGGCTGCAAAAATATTCGAGCACTAGCCAATAATTCCTATATTTAAAAAGTACACTTAAGACTGTTTTGCTAAGTAAATCCTTGTCGAATCATGCCCTTACACTGATTAAGAACATGACTCGACAAGGATTTATTTAACAAAGCTGTATTAAGTGTACTTTTTTTTGGCAAGGATTATTGCTAGTGCTCGAATAATTTTGCAGCCGACTGTATATGGTAGGCTGATGTGAGAATACAAGAAAAATAATAGTGGTTGGGAGTTCCCTCCTGTCCACAAGGACACAGAGGAGAACATCGGCAATGAAATCGATTTAGGTACAGTCGGTAACAAAAGTGTCCGAACACTAGCAAAAATTCCTTTTTAAAAAAAGTACACTTCATACGGTTTTGTTAAATAAATCCTTATCGAATCGTGTTCTTACACTGACTAAGAATAGGATTCGACAAGGATTTATTTAATAAAACCGTACGAAGTGCACTTCTTTAACATAGGAATTTTTGCTAGTGTTCGGACACTTTTGTTACCGACTGTAGGATGGAAAGGGGCCATGGCCCGTTAACAAAGAAGTAGTATTAAATGCACTTTTTTTTAGAAAAGGATTATTGCTGGTGTTCGGATACTTTTGCTGCCGACTGTAATTCTTTTAAAATAATCAAGCTGGCCGATGACTATCAAGTACATTGATAGTAGTGACTATCAAGTACACCACTTAATGTGCTTGATAGTGGTTTCACTATCAAGTACAGTCGGTAACAAAAGTGTCCGAACACTAGCAAAAATTTCTTTGTAAAAAAATACACGTCATACGATTCTGTTAAATAAATCCTTATCGAATCATGTTCTTAGACTCACTAAGAACAGGATTCAACAAGGATTTATTTAACAAAACCGTATAAAGTGTACTTTTGTACATAGGAATTTTTACTAGTGTTCGGATACATTTGTTACCGACTGTACATTGAGTAGGATTTATTGATAGTGGATGAGCGGCCCTAGTCGGCTCTCTACCGACGAGGATCGCGAAAGCCTGGTCGGTAGAAAGCCGAGCTCGTAATTGGAAAATTGCGGTTTCGATACTCGACCCAGCAGAAGACCATCGTGTACATTTATGATAACTGGTACATGCAAATTACGTCGTGGCCGCAATGTCCTCCGTTTTCCCATCCAAAATAATATTTCTCAAAGTCATCGAAAGGAAGAAGCCATCCCCTCTGTGGAGGATGAAAATTCTGATGACCTATCTGTGTCCCAGATCGACGCCAATTGCCCAGCAGTAGAGGGACGTAAAAACCCACTCACTCAGTCATTGACGGTGAATGGTGTACGTAAAATTCGTTATGACCCCCATACTCACAAGAGTTACAGTCGGCAGCAAAAGTATCCGAGCACTAGCAAAAACTCTTATGTAAAAAAAGTACTTTTTTTACTATAGAGCTTTTTCAGATGACGTCAGAGCTTCAAGAGTCGTCTGCTCAAATCGTAACTGTGGGGCACACAATAATACGAGTAAGCAGGGCCCGACTATGCTTTTTGAAGACCCGGGGCACTGATGCTATTTAGAGGCCCCCCTCACCCTGCTCTAAAGAGCTCACCAAAAGGGCCCATTCTCAAAAATAGTGCTTTTTTAAAAATTTTCCTTCAATTATACCTTCTATTTCCTCTTTTTTTAGCGACCTATAACAAAATCATTAGTATTATGTTCAAGACAAATGAAAAACTGAAGCACATTGATCTGCCAATGTTAAAGAAATTAGTCACAAAATTTAATAATTGTTTAAGCTCTCTGATAAAGTATAGAAAGAAAATTTTAATCAATTTTTGTTTTAATAGACATATAATGAAAACATTTGTACTGTTACTTCTCATTTTTTGGAAATGAGGCCCCCTAAAATTGGAGGCCCTGGGCCAGTGCCCCATGTGCCAGTGCCATAATCTGGCCCTGCGAGTAAGACACTTTTCTTTTATTTACATACAAAAAACATATTTCCTCCAACCACACTGAAATTGGTTGTACTCTTGTAAACTTTTATATGCATTGAAATTGCTACTAGTGTTAGCAGATGTCGTACAGGCAAAAGATTTTCCAATAGACCACAAATTGACTGGAGGAATCAGTTGATCGCTGTTAACAGGTACTAATGCATATGGATCTACGTTATCACTTAGTTTTCTTTTCTGAATATATCCGTTTTTAGTTTCACCATTAAGAGTTTCAATGTACAGTCGGTAACAAAAGTCTCCGAACACTAGCGAAAATTCCTATGTAGAAAAAGTACATTTAATACAGTTTTGTTAAATAAATCCTTGCCATATCCACTGAGCTGAAGAACAACTGGAGGAAATGCTAGACCGGTTTTCGCGTGCCGTTTTTTGAAGGTTTGTCTTCCGAGCGTTGTATGGCAAAAAGCATTTGATATATTTATATTTCAAAGTAAAATTGTGTAAAGGTAGTCTGTTCGAACAACTATATGCTAAACATGACATTACAATTTTAAATTTTAATTCTTTAAAGATTATAATAGTAATAGACGACACGACAAATGTTGCTTGCCATACAAGGCAGGCGAACGATTGCAGAAAAACTGGCACGCACGAACACTGTGTAAAAGTATTGGAAGCATTTGCTCCAGTTGTTCTTTAGCTCAGTGGCCATATCCTGTTCTTAGTCAGTCTAAAAACAGGATTCGACAAGGATTTATTTAACAAAACTGTATTAAGTGTACTTTTTTTTAAATAGGAATTTTTGCTAGTGTTCGGAGACTTTTGTTACCGACTGTACACCGCCGTATTAAAAGACAATGTTCGCCCTTCGATAGCGTTACTAAGCCTGTTGCCATGGGTTTGGGCACGTGACTGGATGGATGGTTGGGTTTTACGTCGCACTAATGCTGCGCAGAGGAACAATTGGCGACGGTGTGGGGCACACCCCTAGAGGTGGTCCTGGGCACGTGACTGAAAATACTCTTTGTTGTTAAATAAATCCTTGTAAAATCACGTGCTTAGACTAATAACATGATTCGCCAAGGATTCAATAAACAAAACAGTATTAAGAATACTTTTTTTACATAGGAACTTTCGCTAGTGCTCGGATACTTTTGCTGCCTACTGTACCTCTCTGAATTACAGTCGGCTGCAAAAGTATTCGAGCACTAGCCAATAATTCCTATATTTAAAAAGTACACTTAAGACTGTTTTGCTAAGTAAATCCTTATCGAAATCCTCTTAGACTGATTAAGAACATGACTCGACAAGGATTTATTTAACAAAGCTGTATTAAGTGTACTTTTTTTTGGCAAGGATTATTGCTAGTGCTCGAATAATTTTGCAGCCTACTGTACCAAAGAAAGTGGAGACATCTCCTCAGCAGTTGATCAAAATTGTGATGTCTGCAGACTATACTGACCAAACGTCCCCATTTTCTGGGGAAAAATGGGGACTTCCTTTTTTTTTAAGGCATTTTTCTAAGTTTTAAAAAATTGTAGAAAGTAAATTATTAATCAATAATACTTTATTTTTGGTCCTTATTTATTAGGAATGGAAAACTTTATGCATAATTAGATGATTGTAGCAATTTTTAACGCTTCTCTATTATAAAGGTACTTTGATCTGGTTAGCCTACTCCAGATCACACTTAAAAATGAATTCCAGACCGTCGCCGAATGTCCGCTGCATAACTATAGTGCGACGTTTAACTATACTCACCAAACATTCCCATTTTCTGGGGAGAAATGGGGACGCCATTTTTTTAAGGCATTTTTCTAAGTTTAAAAAAATTGTAGAAACTAATTTATTAATTAATAACACTTTATTTTTAATCCTTATTTATTAGGAAAGAAAAAATACATCCATAACTTGATAATTGTAGCAATTTTTAATACTTCTCTATTATAAAGGTACTTTGATCTGGTCAGCCTACAGTCGGTAACAAAAGTCTCCGAACACTAGCGAAAATTCCTATGTAGAAAAAGTACATTTAATACAGTTTTGTTAAATAAATCCTTGCCATATCCTGTTCTTAGTCAGTCTAAAAACAGGATTCGACAAGGATTTATTTAATAAAACTGTATTAAGTGTACTTTATTACATAGGAATTTTTGCTAGTGTTCGGAGACTTTTGTTACCGACTGTACGTTTAACACACTAAACTTAAATGGTTGGCTGAGTGGGTTTTAGATTGCATTACTGCTACGTTATGTTTAATTGTTGACGAATTAGAGTGCAATGGAGTGGGTTTTTTACATCGCACTAGTGCTATGCTACGGCCAATTATCGACCGTCTGGGACGTACCCATGAAGATAGTCCAGTATATACTATCATAATTTTAATCCTCTAGGGAGAGGTAACAACTTGCGACGGTCTGACACATACGTGTAAAGGTGGTCTGGAGCACAGATTGTTACACAGATAGGACACTCATATATACTCAAGGGTAACCATAATGCGACTAAAGTGACCTTACGGGCAATGGCTGTAAGTTTCTCGAGCTCTCCAGCTTACGCAATCACTCGTCTAATTTTTATTGTACTCTTCTCGACATTGAAAATGCAACACCAAGAAGGAATGCTAATAACGGAATGAAATTTGTTGGACACATACAGTCGGCTGCAAAAGTATTCGAGCACTAGCCAATAATTCCTATATTTAAAAAGTACACTTAAGACTGTTTTGCTAAGTAAATCCTTGTCGAATCATGCTCTTAGACTGATTAAGAACATGACTCGACAAGGATTTATTTAACAAAGCTGTATTAAGTGTACTTTTTTTGGCAAGGATTATTGCTAGTGCTCGAATAATTTTGCAGCCGACTGTACATTATAGTAGGAAGAACAATTGATTAAAATTTCAGGAAATTTGGAGTAATATGTACTGAGAAAACAGTACATAAAGCAGCGACCTCTGTGAGCAATAACAGCACATATTTGCCTAGGCATTGAATCGAATAGCGATTGGATGACATGTACGGGTAGAGCACTTCATGAAGCTTCAACACGATCAAAGAAGGTCCGGACAATACAAACAACTTGCGGTCGTGCATCATCTTGCTTAAATTTTGCGCTGCGGATGCCTCGAATACAGGGCAGAGGGGCGGGCCTTAACACATCAGAAATTTAATGTCCGCTGTTCAGAGTGCCAGGAATATGAACATGAAGTAATCGAGACGTGTATCCAATGGGAACACATAACATCATTGCAAATCATGGACAGTATGATGATGTCGAATCCCAGCTGGCAATGTGCATTATTCATAATGCCGTTAAATACGGATAAGGCAATCTTGATGCTGTAAACATAATTGTGATTTGTCTAAAAAATGACTTCACGCCATTTCTGCGTCCAGGTTCATCGTTGATCACACATTAATGGCGCCCATATCAGTGATGCAGTTTTGAGGGTAATCAGAATTTTGGTAGCCGCATACTCAGTGACCACCTGGATTGATGGTATGTTGTACCATTGGATACACGTCCCGGTCACCTCTTGTTTTCATTCCCGCCACTCTGAATACCACCCATTACATTTCTGACGAGTTAAGGCCCATAGCTCTGCCCTACGTTCAAGGCCTCCGAAGCGCAACATTTAAGCAGGACAATGCACGACTGCATGTTGTCCATATTGTCTGGACATTCCTTGATGCCGAATGTGTTCAACTGTTGCTCTGGCCAGCGCGTTCTCCTGACCTCGCGCCAATGAAAATGACTGTTTAATCGTTAAAAAGCGATTGGCCCCCAAAACTCACCAGTAACTTCGATCGGTGAATTGTGGCATCGTATTAAAACTTCAAGTGCTCTACCCGTACATGTCATTCAATCGCTGTTCGATTCAATGCCTAGGCAGATATGTGCTGTTATTGCTCACAGAGGTCGCTGCTTTATGTATTTTTTTTTTCTCAGTACATATTACTCCAAATTTCCTGAAATTTTAATCAATTGTTCTTCCTACTATAATGTATGTGTCCAACAAATTTCATTCCGTTATTATCATTCCTTCTTGGTGTTGCATTTTCAAAGTCGAGCAGTGTAGATATATTTTCTTTTGGTAACTTTGTTATTGTTTACAAACTTGATTGTCAAAAGCAATTTATTTTCAAAAGCAAGTACAGTCGGCTGCAAAATTATTCGAGCACCAGCAATAATCCTTGCCAAAAAAAAGTACACTTAATACAGCTTTGTTAAATAAATCCTTGTCGAGTCACTGTCTTAATCAGTCTAAGAGCATGATTCGACAAGGATTTACTTAGCAAAACAGTCTTAAGTGTACTTTTTAAATATAGGAATTATTGGCTAGTGCTCGAATACTTTTGCAGCCGACTGTACAGTCGCTAACAAAAGTGTCCGAACACTAGCAAAAATTCCTATATACAAAAGGTACACTTCATACCGTTTTGTTAAATAAATCCTTGTCGAATCCTGTTCTTAGTCAGTCTAAGAACATGATTCGATAAGGATTTATTTAACAGAATCGTATGAAGTGTACTTTTTTTACATAGGAATTTTTGCTAGTGTTCGAACACTTTTGTTACCGACTGTACTAGCAGACTAGGAGTCAAGCTTACGAATCTGATGTATATGTTATTAATAAACAAATAACAATCAAGTACTGAATATTAAGCAAATATGTACCAAAAATATTTTCCCTTTTAAAGCATTTTGCAATATTTAAACCAAGCAATGTTAAATATTTGGCGCTTTCATACTACTATTTCAGAATTACAGTTTGTAATCTTTATTTGTACTTGAATATGAATGTGTTTGGCAAAGTATATTTTTAAACAATATTAAAATAATTTTATTTCTTAAAATAATAGCTAGCTCTGAATGTTTTGAATATGGTTTTGTGATTTCAAAAATAATAGTAAGTGAATAAATGGAAAAAATTTACATCCTAACCTGCTACTAACTATTCGCGAAATAGAAAAGCAATTTTTGATTAAAGATGCTATTTATGTATATATTAAGAAGGGACAATACCTAATTCCACCGACGAAGAAACATATTATTTTATGGAAAAATTTGTTTCCATAAATACTCATTATCTAATAAATTTTTTAAACTCCACTTTTTCCACAAATTAATATTAATTTAACGATTGTGAATTAGCTGAATGTGAAAACGGACTTAGGTAATTAAAACACATTAGGTAATGAAAAATTAAAGAAACAAATTTTCTCATAGAATAACGTAGGCCTTGGTCGACAGGATTCGGTATTGTCTCTTCCTAATATAATACAAGAGATCTATGCTAACTATCAGAATGTTCCTTTAACAGCAACTTACTTCGAACAAACTAAGTATTTGACAGCATAAGAAAACTGCGGAAGGGATGAAGGGAGAAGCAAAAACAATCTAGATAAAAAATGTTATAAATATATGAAATCTATACCGTCAGGCCTAAAGGCTCCCAGCTGGTTCCTAATGGGATATTGTTATTTGCCTGGGTGACTTGGCGTCAGGTATCTGTCAGATCCAGTTTATATATTTATGTATGACTTCTTGTATTAATTTCTCTCTTACATTAAATTGTTGAAAGAATTAAATATGCGTTGTACAAAACTATAATTAATTACATTATGTAACAAATTTTGAAAAAAGTTCTATTTCTAGTTTGACAGTATAGGCTTCTGTTTAACTGAACAGCAAACATGTAGAAAATAACAGTTATATCCCTTAAACTTCGTCTTTGTGACTGCCGCAGTGATATTTACAGTCGGTAACAAAAGTGTCCGAACACTAGCAAATATTCCTATGTAAAAAAAATACACGTCATACGATTCTGTTAAATAAATCCTTATCGAATCATGTTCTTAGACTCACTAAGAACAGGATTCAACAAGGATTTATTTAACAAAACCGTATAAAGTGTACTTTTGTACATAGGAATTTTTACTAGTGTTCGGATACTTTTGTTACCGACTGTACATAGCTGCCAAATTTTACGTTATTTTTATTCTTTTCATACCATTTTTTATAGAATTTTTTAAATATAATATCATCATCGGAAACTCTTATCTGAATAAAAATTACTATCTGTTTCATAAGTCTGATACTAAAAAATTTCTATTCAGTATTCAAGTACCCAGTGATATTTTTCCCGTAACTGTTTCATGGCTGATTCAACTCGGTAATGTCTTCGAGAAATTGCAAGCTTCCAGTAAATGCCTTCTGTTTTATGCGTGGGGAATTTACTAAAACGAGGAGAAAAATTCCCCATTTCATCATTATTTAAGATGTGTGAAGCGTACAAAGCTTATTTCGGGATGCCTGTTGGAGACCAAGACTAATCCTAGACCCTACGTGTAACTTAAACGATCTGTAAGAACACTCTGGGAGGATTGTACCAGGGGGAAAATGTGAGCTGTGAAGTTTGGTTTTCCAAGAATTTGACGAGAACTCGTGGACTATGAACTTCTATTTCTGCATGGTGGACCCTTCCAAACAACGGACTGGCAAGGAAGTACAGTCGGCTGCAAAATTATTCGAGCACTAGCAATAATCCTTGCCAAAAAAAAGTACACTTAATACAGCTTTGTTAAATAAATCCTTGTCGAGTCATGTTCTTAATCAGTCTAAGAACATGATTCGACAAGGATTTACTTAGCAAAACAGTCTTAAATGTACTTTTTAAATATAGGAATTATTGGCTAGTGCTCGAATATTTTTGCAGCCGACTGTACAGTCGGTAACAAAAGTCTCCGAACACTAGCAAAAATTCCTATGTAGAAAAAGTACATTTAATACAGTTTTGTTAAATAAATCCTTGCCAAATCGTGTTCTTAGTCAGTCTAAAAACAGGATTCGGCAAGGATTTATTTAACAAAACTGTATTAAGTGTCCTTTTTTTACATAGGAATTTTTGCTAGTGTTCGGAGACTTTTGTTACCGACTGTACCTACAATCATTTATCCAACAATACAGTCGGTAACAAAATATCCGAACACTAGCGAAAATTCCTACATAAAAAAGTAGAGTTAATACTGTTTTGTTAAATAAGTCCTTGTCGAATCATGTTCTTAGACTGACGAAGAACATAACTCGACAAGGATTTATTTTAAAAAGCAGTATTATTTTGCCTTAACGCTGATAATGCGGAATAATATTCAATCATTAAGTATTTTTTCGCTTTCTGTATTTACTTATTTTATAGAACACGAAATCGCATTAATATATCACCAATCCCTGCTAAAACAAATACACTCATGTTTGTAAAAAAAATCAACACCATGAAGGAATCCTCAGAATCAAATGAAATTTAATGCACAAACAACTTGTATTAGTGCAAATAAATGATTAAATTTTCAAAGCAAACAAAAAAAAAAAAAAAAAAAAAAAAAAAAAAAAAACAATAATAAATGTCCGAAATCAGTATTTGGTGTGGCCACCAGGCGCTGCAATAAGTGCTGCTATACGACGTGACATAGAGTCAAACAGATTTTGAATGAAGGCTTGGGGAAGAGCATTCCATATTTCTTCTACAGTCGGCTGCAAAATTATTCGAGCACTAGCAATAATCCTTGCCAAAAAAAAGTACACTTAATACAGCTTTGTTAAATAAATCCTTGTCGAGTCATGTTCTTAATCAGTCTAAGAGCATGATTCGACAAGGATTTACTTAGCAAAACAGTCTTAAGTGTACTTTTTAAATATAGGAATTATTGGCTAGTGCTCGAATACTTTTGCAGCCGACTGTAGACGTACCCAAAATTCATCTCTTGAAGCTGTAGGGCTAGGATCACGAGCGAGACGCCGACCAATGAAATCCCACACATGTTCAATCAGTGGTATATCTGGCGAATAAGCAGACCACTAAAGAAGCTGTATGTTTTCTGCTGGAAAGATAAAGAAGTCTTGCACATTCCTTGCCACATGTGATCGGTCATTATCCTGCTGAAAGATAGCTCCAGGAATACCTTGAAGGAAAGGAATGACTTCGGGCTCCAGCACTTCTCTAATGTACCTTTCGCTGTTAAGAATACCCACAATTCGTGGCAACAGAGATCGTCCATGATACGCAATCTCACCCCAGACCATATCTCTGGGTGTTCGTCCACTATGACGTTCGATAATGTACTCCAGAAGGTTGCGTTCACCGGCATAGAGTCTAGCATGAATGCGGCCATCATGATGCCTCAAATTGAAGCGGGATTCGTCAGAAACACCACTTGCTGCCTATCTGCACGCCAGTCTCTATGTGCATGAGCCCATTGCAGCCGCAAGCGTCGGTGGTTTCACGTGGGGGGGTGGTAGATCCAGTATAAAGGAGTTCGTACACGGAGTCCACGGCGCAGTAGACGTATACGAATTGACGAAGCAGACAGTGGTACACCTGTAGCAGTGGATCAATATTCTGGCATCTGTCTAGATGAATCAGTACGCTCCATCAGCGTTATGCAGACCAAGTGTCTATCATAGCGCATTGACGTCATTTTTCGGCGTCCACTCCCAGATTTTCGAGTTGTCCGATTTTCGTCTGTCCACTGCCTCCAAACTCGCATCACTGTGCAGCTGTTACGCTGCACACGAGCTGCTTTTACGCGATAGGAAAATCCTTCTTCACGAATGCGAATGATTCTCCCACGTTGAAACTTCATAAGTTGTTAAAATTTCGCAATCTGTCGTGACGAGGCATAATTACGTCTCACCTCACATTTACCACAAAGAGATAAACATAGACTATTTTAAACATGCTGTTACAGCCCTTCATTTATACGGTTTCAGCAGTAGTCCAGAGGATGCTACTAAGCTCCCGAACGCGTGATGTCTTTGTAATTTTATTCATTTGCTTTACACAGTACAATTTGCAATTCCTGAAAATTTCAGCTCAATCACGTTATTCTTTCATGGTGTTGCAAATTTCACAAACATGAGCGTATATAAAATTCATTTACAGCTTCCTTTTATGCTTATTATAATAAATATATTTAGACTGAAATGTGAATTCGATCTTTCTCAGCCTAAATAAATACTACTAATAATAGTGATAATAAAGTAAACAACTTAAAAATGTACATAAAAGAAAAATGCTTGATTATCGTCTGAATATTTCTTTTTCAATATCTAACTCTATTTAAAAATGGTGATTATTGCTCGAATTTCATACTTGCAATTCATACACTTTGAAACATGGATAGACTTAAATCGCTAATTTGAAATTTTGCTTACACGAATTCATATGCTGTCCCGACAGATAAGATGGCTATATATATTCCTAACAGTTAGCACACACACAATAAATAAGTGATGTTTGCAGTTTCATATTAAAAATATCAGACTACAAATAATTTATGTATATACATGTAAGTATCTAGCATCTCGATAACTGGAAAGTTCCAAACCTAACATTTTTAGGAATTTCAAAATGAAAAACAAAGTTCATATACAAAAAGATTACCTGTAAAAGTGTCGTTACACTGGATCGCAACATCGCGTAACGAATCGCCAGTAGCCGCCCTGTATGAAAGCTTAGCCGAAATATGAAACTTAGAAAATGGTCGTAAAACCCCATTTTTCAGAAAATTCCAATACGATGAACACACTCGAGCATCTGGCGCGAAAATGAAGTTCTGAAACTGAAAAGTTACCAGTAAAAGTGTCGATACACTGAACTGCATCACCGCGTAACGAATCACCAATGGGTGCTCTATAAGAAAGCTTAACTGCTCTCTTTTCTGTTGCATACTAATCTTATTGAAAGAAATGAAAAGAATGAACTAATGTAACTGAAAAATCATGACATGATGTCTATATATAAGATTCAAGAAACTTCATTGGAAAAAACCTAAGTATCAAAAAATAAAATAAAAAATTTATACCTTTGCAGTGTTCTCTCTTAAAATGTATGACCGGATTTGCTTACTCAAAAACGGACGCAATATTTTTAGCCATAATTTGAGAGGAATTTATTGGAAAAAATCAAATTTGTGTAAATTCAGTCTTTTTGATCAAAAATCTTTTCAGTCAAAATGATCGTTAAACTGTCAGCTCCTTTCAGCACGAATTTCGATCATTTTTCATTTGGTTTAATACAATTGCACAATGATGGCGCCATCTATCGATCACATTTTAAATGACACATAAAAAATATTTTTATAGATATAATAATTAATTTATTTATATATAGTTTTAAAAATATGTTGATAACTTTCGATGATTAGAAAAGTAAACTACCAAAGTTTTAAAAAGATATATAAGTAAAACAAATGTTTTATATACAACTGACAAAAAATAGCAAAGTTCTTAAATCACAAGTGTTAGTCATAAAAAACTAAAAATGAGCAGTGAATGTCCTTTTAAGAACTGTTTCTTAAAGAAATATACGAAATATAAAGAAAAAGAACAATGTATATGGGTGATTGCCAATCTAAAGGGTAGAAAACGAAGACTAATTTGAAAATATAAAAATTTTACCAAAAAAATTTGAAAAAATTCCTTAATTCCTTTTTGACAACTATGAATCTAAATTACTTGATGAGCTATCTCGTTAGCTATTTTTTGGTTGGTAATTAATTAATTTGAAAATTAATGTGTCAACGGAGCGGACATCACTGACCACGGAGTGGACACTTATAAATATCCAAACCTGAAAGTTATTTTGCAGCTGTATCTTTTCATCCTTATTGTTTTACTTGTGTTTTAGAAAATAATCAACAAATATTTTTACTTTAATTCTTTTGAAAAATGAAAATAACAGGAAAATAATTGTTGGTTCCGCATATTCTTTCTTTCTTTTTTTTTTTTTTTTTTTTTTTTTTTTTTTTTAATGTGATTGATCTAATATGTTGTAGACACTTGTATTTCCTTGCTATTTTTCCTGTTAAAACTTCAAAGATTTCTTTAAGTTTCTTCTTTGATTTTGCGCCTTTAAAACTTTCTTTTATTGACTTTTTTATAACTTCGCTAAAAATAATACATTTCTCAATTTCTTTTGAATTTGCTTCTGTGATAATTTTTTTCACTTTTCTCTTGGGTTTTTCAGAATCAGTAGTATTATTTTTTGACTTCACATCCTTAGATCTTTGCACATGCTTTTTGTGTTTTTCAAGCTTCCTAACCAATTTTTTGTTTTCTTCACAAAGCCTTTCACTGTTCTTTTTCGACCTTTTTCTTCCACTTTCTAGTCTGCTAGATGATGATACAGATGGTTTTGTTTTCAGAGATGGATTAATTTGTGGTAGTGTGATGTTTATGGCTGCTGAACGAGGTGTCTCAGGAGGTGTATCATCTCTGAGATGTTCTTCAAAGATTATTCTGTTTCTTCAATCTCTCCCTTTGATTTCTGTTTTGGTTCTTCCATTTTTTCCTAACACTTCATTTCATTTGTTCAAACATTTTAACTACAGTATTCTTCCTTCTGTGATATATTTATCTTTCTTTAGCTTTTCCTTCTTTATGTCTTGCGGGATCATTTCTTATGCTCTTATTATACACAAAGATGTTTCACGCGACTTTTATTTCATCCAATTTTTGCTCCAATTTTCGAAAGCTGTAAACCGAAAGAAGGTTACAATAGTTGAATGAAAAATTGTTCGAAAAACTGGTTTACACGGTGTACAGTACATGTCAAGGCACACCTATTTATCTCTGTTTTAACGGGGACGACATGGGAGAGCGAAGAGGAAAACTGTGAATGAATTCCCGCCGGCGCTGTCATTTCTCGGTACATAAAGAGCTTTCTTCTCACTGGTTTATCACAGTCTGACTTGCCAGAAAAAATTGATCGTATTCCCAATTCCTATTACACTGAGCATTGACGTGATTTGAGCCAAAATTACAATTATCTCAAAAGTTGTGTGAAAACGTGTTGTGTGTAATAGGAGCATTAGTCTGTCTCTTGCTCTCTGCATACTTTTTCTTTTTTGTTCTTTACGTTTTTCTGTAGTTTGGCTGGGAAGTTTCCTTTTCTTGTTATTTTTCTTATCTTTTTGATTTTCAACTCCACCTAATTTTCTTTTTGACTGAGTTTGAGCGAAGGTTTGTGCACATTTGCTTGTCCTGCATTGGGTTACATGCGAATTTCCATTTTTCTTGAACAGCATAATAAATTTAATAAGAAAATAAAATATGCAAAGAAAATAAATATATATTTTAAGTATTGTTTATATATATATATATATATATATATATATATATATAAAGTTATTCAATTAATAAAAATACAAAACAATTTTAGTTTTGCTGTAAAACAAAAATATTTTTATTTATTTTTTCTTCTGAAACTAAATTTAATTATATTTTTGCAATTCTTTTTCTAAAGTGTTATGTCACCTTTTCTACATTTTACCTTTAAAAAAAAAAAAAAAAAAAAAAAAAAGGACATATAGTATACATCATCCTTTTGCATTACTCTGTAAACAACACTCATAAAACTGTTCTTAAAATTATATTAATACGAATTCTGTTGTTACATTTAAACCATGAAGAGAAATGCTTAAGAGTTCAGTAAAAAATAGCAAATACTGTTCTAAAGACGTTGAAATGACATTTTTAGAAAATCACGAATAAAAATATAAAAGTTAGGGGGAAAATATATTTCCATTGCACCTTAAGCAATCAGTAGGCTAACAAAAAAAAAAATAAATAAATAAAGGGATAAAATTTATTTATCAAATTTATTTAGATTATTTTTCAAATGTATCTATTTTTAAGATTAATTTTGAAAGTATCCACTCCGTGGAAAGAAGTGTCCACTTCGTGATCAAATGATGTCCACGGAGTGGAAGTCCACAGAGTGGACAGAATGTCTGATTTTGAATTTTAAGGAACAAAGCAACAACGTCAGGAACAATTTAACTTTAGTGTTGAATTAAGTCTTATAATCATTAATTATAATAATAATTAGATAATAAATAATCCTTATAATTACTTGTATACTTCTGACCACGGAGTGGACTGATGAGATAGCCAAACAGAGGTATCACAGATGAAATCTATTTTAACAGAACGAAATAAAGCATTGAGTTCAGCACATGTAGGTAAAAAGAAAGATGGCTTCCCCCTCTTTCTTCTCAGTTACACACTGCTGACAGACAGTGCCATCTACTGAACTTTATGGGAAATTAAATAGTTGTCCACGGAGTGGACGCATTTTATTAGGGACATTTGTTATAAATTAATTAACCCATTCATGGTCACGCCATTTTTAATTTTTTCGTTTTGAAGCCATTTTAGTGGGATGTGTTTTATATATTTTTAAGTCATTAAGTACTAATAATATTACAAATTTATCAGGAATACTGAGAAACTGATTGTTTTCTATTTAGCAAATTCGTAGCAATGAATAAATGATTTAGAAGTAAAAAACTCTGACCGTGTATACACGTTCATGACCATGAAAGGGTTAAAAAAACAAGATTCATTTTATAACTCTAAAATTTAATAAATATATTTTTAAGGATAATTATGTCCTGCTTAAATCAAAATGTAATTAAAAAACATTAATATTAAGCTTGAAAATAATGCTATATTCTGCAGACTTCCCTTGGGGACAGTCCACGGAGTGGACATTCCAGGTTTTATCGATCGAGTTCTAAGAAAAATAAATAACATTAAAAATTTTTATAATAATATTCAACTAGAGAAAATCGTAAGAAATAGCCTAGTTGTAAATTTTTTTCTGATTGAAAATATTTTCTATTTTTGAGGGCTAAGGGACATGGTTTCTACCCCTTATGTTGGCAATGACCCATTTATATAATGTAGAAATTTATTTTTGTCTAAAGTTATTTAATATTTTTATTATATTCATTGAAACTAATTTATTAAAAAGCATGTAAAACGTTCAAAAAATGTGTTATAACGTTTTAATTACGATTGAACTGAACCTCGGGGATAATATACATAAGCAAACTAGTACATACTGTTTTTTCAACTCATAGTTATTCAAGAAATTCTGCAACGTTGCGCAGAAGAATTTGTTTTTCTGAACGAATTACATTATACAGAATTAATTTGCAAGCTTCTAAAATGTCTTCTTGTCATAGAGGTTCTGTTTTCAAGAATTTTTCCTCAATTTAAAATCATTAATGTTCTTTTAAGGAAGTTTATTGGGTTTCCCATAGCTTTATGTTATGTAAGAAATAAGTAAAAATTCATAAATAATAATTAATAAATAATAAATAATAAATAATAATAATAATAATTCATAAATAATAAATAATAATAATAATAATTCATAACTAATAATTATTAAATAATAAATAATAATCTCCCTTTGAGAATAATTTAGAAAGGCTATACAACCACCTTTTGTATGAAATCGTAGTGTAGTGGTAGCGCGTTCGTCTGCCACTGAAGTAGACTCGAGTTTGATTCCGGAGAAGGAGTCTGATATTTTTTCCAGCATCAAAGAGGTTCACTCAAATCTGGCTCGATTTCTCTCAAAAATAACTTGTTTCAGTTGACTCAAATCTGAGTCGCTCATAGCTGCTCAATGGTTTGAGAGGCATTCTCTCAACGTGAGAAGTTGCCTTTCAACATATCGATTGAGTGAAAAATGGCTCAATTTGAGAGAATTTTCCCTTTCCATTTTTAGCGAGTTAAGCAAAAAATAAAATATTTTTTCTATTATCATATTATTATTATTATAGCAATTTTTTTAAATTCTTTTAAGGATAAGAAAGTATACATATATATATTTCCTTTTTTCTTTAATGCATTATTTAAGTTATCAGTGCAGTTTATCGATAAGTTATTTTGTAGCTAGAAGGGGTTCGGGGTAACTTTCTCAAATATGATATTTCCATTTTCAAAGAGAACACAAAATCCAGAAAATTCTGATAACCGGAATCGGGTTGGTCCTGTGGCTGCCGGATTATGGATCATGTACTGCATATATATAGAGAGAGAGAGAGAAAGATAGAGAGATAGGGAGAGGGGGAGAGGGGAGGAATGAAAATTTATCAACATTCGATAAGTAAACCTTCGTGTCTCTGACTTATTAAAAAGTTTTCCCTGCTTTAATTTTGTTTTACGTGATTAAGTGCCTTTTTCTATTAATTTCTAATAATAATAATAATTAAAAGTTTTTTATTCCAATTTTACATCTTAGAGGTTGAAAACTTCGAGAATAAAAACAAAACTTATTAATGTTTATAAAATAGCAATGCTAATTATGTTAAAAATGAATTTTAGGAATTGCAATTAGAAATCTTTATTTGATGCCTGAGATAATTACAGTCCGCCTTCCTTTCCTTGCCCAATTTCTATCGTTGCTCTACAAGGGTGTGGTGGAAAAGCTTAAGATGATGCATCACCTATTGTCCCCAACAGCTAAACACCAAATTTTTCTATGGAAAATTTTATAATCAGAATAAAGTTTTAAAGTTTAAGCTTCAAAACGAAATATCAAAAATTTAAAACAATACATTTTAGGTAATGATAATTCTGATTATAAATATTTCCGTAGAATAGTATTGTTTTTGGCTGCCGATAACGATTAGTGCATCACCTTAAAAAGCAATAATCCTTTAACGGTCCTCTACACTCACGATCGCCGGAAGCCCGAGCTAATGTTTTGCCGGAAGCCCGAGCCTATGGAAAATTTTCTATACGTATAACTAATTAACTAATACACATTTTTAAGTTCTGTTTTCACATTCAGAAAATTCCCAACTGTTAAATTCACGGACCTTTTTTAAAAAAATATTTTTTTTTCTATTTATTTTATTTTATTTTATTTATTTATTTATTTATTTTTATTTATTTATTTATTTATTTATTTTTTTTTTTTGAAATTGCAAAATGAGAAATTTCACATGTTGAAAATTTGTATTTTACAGCTTCAAAATAAAAAATTAAAAATTAAAAAAATACTTTTTTAAAAAAGATGCGTCAATTTAACAGTTGGGAATTTTCTGAATGTGAAAACAGAATTTAAAAATATGGATTAGTAAATAAGTTATAAGTAAAGAAAATTTACCATAGAATAACATCAGCTTCGGCTTTCGGTGACAGTGAGTGAAGCGGGCCCTTAACAGACTTTAATAAATTCATAAAACCTCCTTATTTTACACCATTTATTCATTATCGTTTGTATAGAATCTTTTCCAGTTTATTTTTCTATTTTAATTTAAGAAAGCTTCAGATCCACGAATTTCCTTACATTTAACCTTTTACCTTAAAATTATACTTAAAATTTGCTTGACTCATCACATTCATTATTATTATTATTAGCTTTGTAGAAACTTAATTTAGTGTGTAAACAAACAACTTTCAATTGTTATTTTTCTTTCCACATACAGGTTAGAATTTATCAAGTGCTGTGTTGGAAAAGTGGAAGCTGTTCATGATGCATGTGTCTTTGAGAATTCAGAGATAAGCCAGCACCTGGAAGATTTCATCTCTGAAAATATTCATTTTGCTCTTCTGAAAGTAAATGTCTTAAAAATGTCTTTGTAACTTTCAGAGATAATGGTCTTCTTTTACTGCAGCAAGCAGTATATAACAATAAACTCTCGAGGACCAGGTCATATATCGAGATGGTTTTTGGCCTTCTAAAAAGCCGCTTTCGACGCCTAAAATATTTACACATGAAGCGAACAGAGCTGGTCCCACCTATTGTTATGGCCTGTTACGTTCTGCACGATAATTCAACACTACTTATCTTTGCAATAGCTGCGTAAGAAAGTGCCCAGGAATTAAATATTCCATTTGAAGGAATCAATGACGATGATGAGGAAGAAAGAAGTTTTGTTGTAAAAAAAAAAAAAAAAAAAGCTTCAAATTTTAAAGATTTCAAAAGATTCAAATTTTTATTTATGCAAAATTTGTAAATAAAAAAAATATATGAATAAAAGTATTTTTTCTTTTTCTGTTAAATGTATTTTTTTCCCTCGTTTAGACATTTAATTATGTATTCCATGAATTTTTTCAGAACCTTCAGATGTTATTTATTATTTGAAAGAAAATACCTTTACAAAAAAAATCATCGTACCTAAAACTATATTTATTAGGTCTACCTGAAAAAGCTGCACGTTTATTAAAAACTTTTACACTTGAAAATAATATTGGAAATATATATATATGCATACCTTTTAAAGGTACTTTGTAAAGTATTGTATTAATATTGTTAAAGAAAAATTTCATTATTTTAAAATTGAAACAGAACTTTTCGATAGGCCTAATATATACAAAACTATAAAACGGCAGGAGGATTATGTTCAGGTAATATACCCGAATACAGGCGTTTATTTGATTTTTAAAAAAAATAATTCTTTTACTTTTTTTTTTTTTTTTTTTTTTTTTTTAAGACTGAAATGTCAGTTTTCATATGACTGATAAACCAAATTATAATCAATTTAAAATCAATATTGCTGAGTTTTTAATCAATTTTAGTAAGTTTTTTTTTTTAGTTTTGCTAGTTTAATAATGTAATTTTAAGTAATACCAAAATACATTGATAAATTAATAGTATGCAATTGAATGAAAAAACTTGAAAGTGGGTTATTAACTCTCCAAGCGACTTTTAAGGATACTAATACACTTAAAAATCAAGCGCGCATAATTATAGCTTTTCTTATCTTGTTTATTAAGTATGAAGGTTATATATTTGGATCTTGCAGGTAAAGGACACCATGTCAGAAA